>JACEFZ010022373.1:285000-605528 GCA_014155875.1 Cepaea nemoralis
GCGCATTGCCGTGAAGTTGGAACAAAGACTAACTAACTAAGTAACTAACTAACTTTTCTTTTTTCAAGAGGAATCCAACCCTGCAGGTTGCATAATTAAAAAGAAATTTAGAAAGTGTTACTAAAATGGCTAGATCAGAGCGAATTTGAGATCGAAACATCATTTAGAATGACACATAATAATGGACGGTGAAATTCTATCAACTCTTGACATTTTTTTACATAATTGAATGATCCAATATAACAACAACAACAACAACAATAACAACAACAACAACAACAACAACAACAACAATAAGAACATCATCAACAATAACGCATATACATTTTCATTCTAACAACACCAAATCTAATTAGAGAATCCTTACCATAACAAATTGGACTCCATGAGTTGGTTGACATCTTTGACGTCATAGCCGTTCGCACCATTTAGCACCATGCAATCTAGACGAGTAACTAACGACAATTGCCTGAAATATGCTTGTAACATCAGAACATTATATACAACAGTAGGAAAGAGAAGAGGAGCATTGGAGACCACCATGACAGCTGGAAAGATCAAGGGGAAAAGAGTCAGAGGCAGACCAAGTGAAATGATGTTGGATGGACTGAGACCGTGGCATGGAGGAATATCATCAGCAGAGTTGATCCAGAAGACCAAAGACTGTAATCTGTGGGGAGATATGAACGTTTACGTCAGCTGGCAGGGCACTTGATGATTGATGAATCCAGTCAGGCCTCATATGGCATGATTGGCTGGACACACTGAGCGCATCAGGACACTACCCAAGTCCACTTTCCTCCATGTACCATTGCACTCAGGCGTGGGAGGCAGCGAAGTGAGCTGATCTGTTCGCAAAGTGGAACGTGGGCTACACATCATCAACACCTTAAGAAATGCATGGCAGATAGATGACTTGAATGACACCTGGGAATCTGCTTCCCTGTCCAGAGTGAGGGAGTTGAGAGTAAAGCGGGCAGCCACCAGACACGAACATTTTCTCAAGAGCACAAGACATCTGATCGACAAGCAAAAACTTGTACATTCAGTCGACATACGCTGGCGGAGATGTTCATGAAGAGATCCAAATACTCCTGGGATTGTCCGGAGTGCCATAATGACGAGTTAAAAGTTTATGTTTTTAATTTAGATCTGTTTGTGTTCTTCCCTCCCTGATGAAGATTTATACAATCGAAACATCGTTTGTTGTGTCCTAGATTACGTATCTCCATTTTATTATTTTATTATTATATATTTTTTTATTGTCTATTTTTTGTGTGGAGTTTCAGTCTATGACTTATGTTAACCTTTATGGAGTCCGTTGTAAGGTATGTATATTGTATCTGTGTTTAATATGTCTCATCTTTTCACAGGAGCTACACATATCTAATTGTTTGTATGTTTTCTTACTAATCACTATGTGGGCTTTTTGAACGTCTTTATCATCTTGTGTCGGATGTTTCGTTAAAATCTCAAAGAGATAGATGCCAACTAGAGTTCCTTTTTCCCAAATGGGATCCGGGCCCGTTATAATTTTCATAGCTTTCCCTGGCTCAGTTGCTTGAGTCCATAAATAGAGTCCCGGAGAGCCAAGGAAGTCCTCAAAATGAAAAAGGGAAAGATTTACTCGAACAATAATAATATTCTTGTGGAGGGTCCTTGCGCCTCCGCTCTAAGGTAAATAATTAATATCTTGGGTATATTAATTAATAACAACAACGTAATCACTCAAGGAATTCTTGTAACTTTCTAGAGCGGAAATGTTATTGCTTGTGTATTTAATAAACACAACAAACTGGGGTATTGATCGTTCACAAAAAATAATAATCCATTCCAAAGGCATGATATATAAAATACATTAATGCTCCATAATTTCACTTTAAAAAACAACACCAACATAAACCTCAATTCCCCAGTGGGTTAAATGATATGTATCTCATTTGAGTTAAATTAAGTATGAGGACATGTAGTAAACTCAAGTCTATCCACTCCAGAGTCTATGGAACTCATTTGTAGAAAGGATTCAGTGACAATAAATATATTTAGTTCTCAGAGTGAGTGTTGATCTGGTCAAGATAGGATGATAACCGATTAGCCTCTCAAATCACAGGTCCAAGTGAAGGTACCATGTTTTATTTATGGAGATACAGGTTTACCTGTCCTAAGTGGTTAGATGAAACTCTAGCTGGTATTTTCTTTCAGAATAGTCTTCTTCATCTCTCCAGACAGGTTCCCCATCAATAGTCATATCTGGACCAGGATGGATCTAACCACTCCTAAAATTCCAGTATCAAAACATATATCTACTGATATCATCAATACATCTATATAATCATTAGAAAAGGAAGAAAGTAAACACCCCAAAGAATAAAGAAAGAAAATAAACAAAGGGAATTTTGACCTCAGGGAAAATTAAACAAAGGGTGAAGTGGGCCTTACGGTTACCCAAAAGTTGCTAACCCCATAGCTAGTTCCTCTCCATCCAATCCTCCACTACAAGGTGCTCAATGTTTAGACTAGCAGAAAAGCAGTATCATCTTCGTCCATGCCTGTCACCCATGGTCGCCAGGTTGAGTAATATCTTGGTCGATTCGGAATGTGATAACCATGTTCACCATTCCCCTTTGTACATAATTATTTTCCCTAGTTATCCTTCAGTCTAAACGAAAAGGCCTCACACATTAAGTTTTGTAATTCCTTCACTAAATGCAATGAATATTTACTTATAAACAATATAAGTACACTATGGCATCATCTCCTCTATGACATTCAGATGATTTCCTGCCCACCAAATGTTTTGAGGAGGAGCATCCTCCCTCCTCTCCAGCATGTAGGTATATGCCTTTACCTTACTTGTCCATAAGATTCATCTTCATCATACATCAAACACAATTCATGAAACACAACCATATAATTGTAACTTGAGTGATATCAGATACAGAGTGGCGTCATGCGTAGAGGCACACTAAACTATCAATTAGTGAATGGGTACCACTATCATCTTCCCCTGTGATAAAATTGGCAGTATGCATTAATTTACCTACTATCAGGTGATTGATTAATTGTTCGTACTCATTCTCGGTGTGCCACTTCTCTAAATCCAATCTACAGTAATTCACATAAATCATAACCCTACTTGCTACTTGCGTGGATGATGAATAGGCATAATTAGGTGACTCTCAATCAATAAGCTAAAAATTGAATTCATATATTTAACACTGATGAAGACACAATTGTATCACCACATGAATACTTCCATAGAACACACAGGACTCCATGATAACACATAGGGAACTATTTAACATTTAATGTGCCCATGTACTGTTTCTAGGACTAATTAAGTTAATTCATCCTACTTAGTAAATGCACATTTAAGATAGTTCCTTACTACTGAACTAAAGATTCTAATCTCCTAAATCTTAATTAATAACTAACTCATAAATCACTATTGACTTACCTTAACTGCTTAAGGAGTAAAATGCACAACCTAGGCATAATACTTATGCTTACATGGAAGCTACATAACTAGAAACAGAAACCCCCTCAGTATGGGTTAACCTAGTGCACAGATCATTTATGAACTACGGCATCTGAATATAGTGCTTAGTCTCTCATGAAATAAGTTCTTAAGGACTAACCACATTTTTACAGCACACAAACTTACCATTTTCTTGGAAAAGAGCATAACTAACTTAATGCTACAGTGTGCTTACCTTCAGTATATTTGAATGTCTTCAAGCATAGCGTCGTTAGGTTTCAGGCTCCAGAATAGGATTTTTCTCTCCTAGTTCGCTGGCTGCTTAATAGGCTCGCACTTCTCTCTCTTCTTCTATTAGAGTTAGCTAAACTTCAGAGTGGTTGTTGAGTAGAGGACACCATGCCGTAAGTTCCAGTGGACCTTCTCCTGTTGAACGATTGCTGAAGGTGTTTTTTTTTTCGTTTTACACACACTGCACTTCTGCCGGTCTTCACTCCATTTGTAAAGACTCTCAGTTGTTCTTTTTCCTGCCCTTCCTCGCCTGGCCTCTGACGTCATTCCGGGTCGTTACCAATGGCTGAACGCCTTTTGGGCTTTATTTAGAACAGTGTCGTTCCCTGTTCGAATCAGCGGTCTTTTTGAAATTAAGATGATGTAAATTTCAACATTTTTCTTAAACTATAGGCGCTAATTCCATCATTTTTAAATTTGAAGTTAATTCTCATGGTGGTGGTTATAGGCGCTGTTGGTAACTGGAGGGTAGTGCGGGGAAATTCAAACAGCGATGTGGCTGCTTGCAAGATATATACTACACCTTGTAAAATATACTCCCGGTAAAATGGCGAGAGCTTAACTGTGTTTTGTTCAGAGAACGCTGTTTTTGTATTTTTCTGGGGAGAATGTGCATTTATTTCGTATTCGATTTCGGAAGCTGATCACAAGAAATCACTGGATGAAATTTCGAGGGCAGCAACCCGATAGTTTTTGGTTATGGTCTCAAAGATTCGCGATGTCTCTTTAACGGGACAATGGTTACGGTCACCTGCCAGGAAAGAAAGCAACAGCAAACTACCTTCTTTGAAATTGCCTAGTTTATCATGATTCGTCTAATTTCAGGTCATCACAAGAAAAGAATAGGGGCAATGTTATTAGCAACATATAGTGTTCGGATGTTAAGTGACAACAGAAAATTAGATAACTTCAAACAAGAAATGGAAATAGAAAAAAAATTAATATATTAGGAATGTGCGAGACGAGATGGAAAGGGGCGTGGGTTAAGACGGAGGGTTGGGGGGGGGGGCGATGTTAAGATTCTTAGGGAGAAGAATGGCAAAGAGGTGTAGCAATTATCTTGGATGGGCCTTGGATGGGCAAACATCAAAATCAGTTAAAGGATATTGGCTATGCCAGACAGGGTTCTATTGGGAAAATTTTAACATAAACGTCATTCAAATATATGCCACAACAGGAGAATGTAGTGAAGATAGAAAAGAGGATTGTTATAATGATATGGAATCTGCTGTGAAGAAATATAAAAATTTAGAAATAAATATCATAATGGGTGACTTCAATGCAAAAGTAAGAAATCAAGGTGATGGATGCACAGTAGGAAAACATGGTTTAAGAGAGAGAAACGAAAGAGGATACAGACTTGTAGATTGGACAAAATAGGAGGAAATAATTGTACGAAACACCTGGTTTTAACAATATTCTAGAAGATGGTGGATATGGAGGACTCCTGACAGCAAGTTTAGAAACCAGTTTGACCAGAACCTGATTAGCAGAAGGTTTCGAAATGCGGCAACAATCGCAAACACAGTTCATATGAAGACTATTACAGTGATCACATATTGCTTACATTCACAGTGAGGGTAAAGTTTAAGAAAGTAAAGTATACAACAGGAAACACTAAATATTATCTGTACACGTTGAAAATTGGCACAGAAATACAAGACAATTTTAACACAAAAGTAAAGAACATATTTGATATATTGTCTGATCTAGAGACCCTAATTCTAAATGTGGATGATCAATGAGAAATGTTCTCCATACTACAGACACGTCAGTACGTTATGTAAGGAGGCAAAAGAAGCATGGCTAGAAAAAAAGTTGCAAAGGAATTGAAAAAATACACAACAATAAAAATACAAAATGTATGCACATAACAATTAAAGGAGCTTACTAATCAGAGAACATACACACGCGCGCGCACACACACACACACACATGAACAGGCTGCCTTAAAACAAAAGATGGAAACATTATAATAGAAAACGTTCAGATTTTACATGTATGATTAGATTACTTGAAAACATTTATGATGATAACAAGGAAGAACGGTATGATATTTGAAATAATAATGAAGGACCGTCAATTTTGAAGATGGAGGTTCAGAATGCTCTTAGCCTTATGATAAATGGCAATACCCGTGGTTCAGACCACATTAAAACAGAAATGATCTATGCTTTATAAGAATATGAAATAGGTCAAGTCATCAGACTGCAGAATACAATATAAGATACTGGAGATATACTTCATGAATTATGTAATTCTTTATATATTGAAATTCTAAAGAAATCAGTTCCTTTGGAATATGATCAAGATTCAACAATTAGTATAATGAATCACACCGGGAAGAATTTTCAAAGAGTTATCATGCAAAGAGTTAGGAAGAAAATACAACCCGAGCTAGGAGAAGAACAATTAAGGGTTGTAGAAGGCAAAGGTACAAGTAATGCTGTGTCTACGCTGATAATCAATAATTGAACGCTCTATAGAAGTAAACAAAAAACCTAAATCTTTGCTTTATTAACTAAATGACGGCTTTTGATTTAAAAATAAAGACATATCAACATTATAAAGGAACTTGTAGATCTACAAATTGATGGGAACGATTTTAGATTTGTAAAACACATATATCGGAAACACCAATCTATCTATCATGTGCCATGCCGATAAGCGTGGGCGGTCATGTTCTGCCATCTCACTCGATCACCAGAGCCGTGAATCAGCTCCGATTTCCTGTCTCAAACATGTCACGTGGCCAAGCCATCCAGGTATTTACTTCTCGGTCTTCCTCTTGGTCTGTTCCTTTCGATCGTGCCAGTCATCACCAAGTTCTCCAAGTCTTTTCTTTTCATAACATGCCTAAAATGTTTTGACTGTAAATGTCTAATGACTCTAATCAGTTTACGATCTTCATTTGTATTTTGAAGGACTTGTTGGAAACAACAAAATGCCATTAATATTGATAATGAAGTAGGTCACTATCATCCTATTAAGAGAGATGTGCGACAGAAGTGTGTAATGTCTCCAGATCTGTTTTCCCTGCACAATAAAAGTATTTTCAGAAATGTAGAATATATTAAAGGAATCATCAATTAGTGACGTAACATCAATAATATTAGATTTGCGGATGATGCATATTGATTGCGACAACTATCAGGATCTGCAACATTTAGTAGATGCAGTTTTGCACACAGTGTAGGATTAGAAATAGATTGTAAGAAGACACAGATTATGATCGTCACTGGGAAGAAGAAGATAAAAATATGCAATATACAAGTACATGGGAATGTTCTTAAACAAGTGACTGGGTACAACTTTTCGGAATAGTAATAAAATCTGATGGGAGATGCCTTGAAGAGATTAGAACAAGAATCGCCATGGCGAAGGTAGGCTTTTGCAAGATGAAAAATATACTGACGAATTTTTAAACAAAATGTCAATTGCACCGAGAAAAGGAGCTTTGAGGTGCTACATAGAACCTATACTTTTATATGGATGTGAAGCGTGGACAATGAGCAGAAAAGCTAAATAAAAGCATCTGATGCTTGTAGAAATGTGGTTTCTGAGAAAAAATGTAAAGAGCGCCAAGGAAGGCCATAAAAAAAAACAATGAGTAAGTCCTCCAAGACGCAAATGAAAATAGTAAACTGATTAGAGAAATTAGACGTAGACATTCATCATTTCTTGGTCACATTATGAGAAGAAATAAATAGTATAACTTGATGACAACTGGCAAGATCGAGGGAAAGAGAACAAAGGGAAGGCAGAGAAGTAAATACCGGGATGGCATGACCACGTGGTGTTGTCGAGACAAGAACACTGAGCTGATCCACGACTCTGGATGGATGGTCTGTGACGTCATATGGGGGGTTGGTCAGCGGCTGTCCTTTGTTCCCGTTTCCGCTGTTGGCTTCTTTTGTTAGTGAAGGTTCCTGGCTCGTCTGGCTTGACTGGTTGCAGTCCTTAAAAGGACTTTTTATTTGGTCTTTTTGCCTCCTGTTTTGAAAAAAAAAAATTCCCATATGTATGGCACCTTGGGTATTTATGATGCCTATGTTAAACATTTTCTCAAATAGTCATAGTTAGTTAGTTAATTATTCGCAGTTCCAACTTCACAGCAACGGGTCGTCCCCATTATACTCCGTTCCTGTGCCAGTGAATATCACACAAAACGCTCCCCACTGCCCAATGTGGAAAGTGGAAAAGACAGGAGTCTCGACAAACAACAGCCCGCACAAATACACTGTGAATAATGCCGCCACAAGAATGTCAACACACCAGATTCCCACGAAACACCCAGTTCATCTCTGATGGATTCGGCTGTCGTTTTCCTATCTGAATGTTTCCTAGATGTTCACCCAAACAGTCCACGAAAATACAGTTCATCGCTGATGGCAGTGGCAGTCAACCAGAAGCCCAGCATCCACGCATTTCTGCATAAGGCAAAAACCGGTCAACTCTGCGACATAACCACCTGCCATCACTCCGAACATGCAGTCACGTTCCAAAAAACCTAAGGCAGATTCAAAAGCGTTTCACACAAAACTCACAGCTCACAGTGTCGCGCCACGCACTCACTCAGTAGCAGGGCGACGGAACCATCAAGCCTCCTTAGTCGCCTCTTACGACATGTGTGGTAGGCTACAGTGTTGCTATTCTTTGCTTCCCTTATGGGCCCCGGCAACACACGGGAGTCATGTCGTCAACGAGTCATGTCATGTATTATTGATTGTTTTTCATGCGTTTTAATGCTTATTGTTCTTTTGTTGGTAAAGAATTGCTTCATAAGAGATGTTGAATGAAAGAATATATCAGAGGAAATAGAGAAGAAGGGCATAATGTCAGACGGGCCTGCTTGCCCAATTCTTAACCCTTTCAAAATAAAGATTTTCGCTCGTTCGTTCGTTCGTTTGTTCGTTTTGTATTTTCTGTAGTAGCTTTTCGATGTTTTCATTTTCCTCCTTGTGTCCTTTTTCACTTTCGCTTTTGAGTTTCTATTGCCTTTCGATTTCGCCCTCTGCGGTCAGCCATAGGATCATCTCTCCGTCTTCTATACTGTACTCGTAGCCGGGTCCGTTCTCAGGGTCATAGTGTACCTCTGGGTATTCTACCGGTCTCCTGAGTTTCTTGGGCTTCCTCTTTTCTTTTTCTTCCCTGCGCCTTCGGAGTTCCTGGCACCTGAGTTCCTCCAATCTCACGATTCTCGCAGCTCCTCCAAGGTGGGTCCCCGGGGCCTCTCCTACCGTCATCAGGGTGCTCATATAGGTTTACTTTGGATGTCTGGCGGGATACTGGATTCCCCTTGTCTGGCGCGTCGTGGTTGGGCTGCTGGCTTTAGCTTGCGGTTCAGGTTCGGTTTCTTGGTTTTCATCTTGCGGTTTCTCTATGGTTTCTTGAATGGCTTCTGTTGGTTTGTTTTGGAAAAGTTCCATTTCAGATTTTTGCAGTTCTCGCTTTGATTTAATGGGTTGTAGGATTTTTCGTTCTCCTTCTTTATCAGTGCCATGTGTTCCACTTCTTGCTTGATGTTTTGATGGATCTCCTTTATATCAGCCAGCAGTTTCTCATTGTCGCTGGACGGAGTCGACGTCAGCAATGCCTTGACTTGCTTCTTCAACTCGTCTATCTGGTTTTGCGGTTGATCTCTTTCAGCTTGTGATATACCCGTGGCTGTCTCGCACCTCCGACTTGTACGGTGTCTTTGTGGTAATGGAGATCTTTAGGACGTTGTCAAAGTCTTGCTTAGGGCAAGAACTATGGCTCGTATCTTGACAAGTGTGATACTAAATATGCTTATCAAATCATACGAGGCTAACAACCGATAAAATAATTCGCGCTATTTATTCGCGCACTGCACACATCAGAAACAATACAAGCTTCGCACAATCACAATTCACAATATCCAATAGATTATAAATGCAAGCAATCAATACATCACACATTCACAATATCCAATAGATTATAAATGCAAGCAATCAATACATCAATATAATAATACATCAATGCACTCCACTTATAAGTCACACAGACAGGCGTTCCATCTCCAACGGTCATATAGGCTAGCTATCAAGACATGCATAAAACTCTCAAGCCGCATTCACACGTCAGTCCGTTACGGCCCCCAAGCCTAGTCTGACTGGCCTTTTAGCACACACCTCAGTTGTGCTCGAGTCAGCTTGCGTGACCCCTCAATGTTCACGCTGTGTTCCAGCTGACCGCCGACTGCTTAGCATCGCTCAGTGTTGATTGCATGGCGTTGTTGACGACGCCGCGTTATAGCTGTAGTGTTTATCATAGTTCAGCGTTGCATTGTCGGGCGTTGGTACAGACAACGCGTTATAACTCTGGGTGAGACTCTGACATTCTCCCCCATCCCCCTTTTTCTCATGAAAGGTGTTCCTTTCATGTACTCTATATAGCTGTTCTTTATCTTGTCAGAATCGAACTTTGCACTTCATCTGACGTAAACCTTTGGTTTGTCTTAATATGTACAGGTGATTAGTAACCAATATGCATACAATCCCCATGCCTACCCATCAAGTATACTTGTCAAGTACAATCAATTCCATGGTTTTTACCTCGCTGAGACACAGCCAGTCCGGTAGGTTACGGCTAACTTGCCCCTACCTCTCAACCAAAAAGAAAAATTACAAATAATCAGGTCAGCCTGTGAGTATCTACCTATAAGATAACTCCGACATTGGACATCTACCCTTATCCAATAGAATATTCAATGAAGGTCTTCAGTTTTGGTAAGTTTTCCCATATACACATGACGTCACATTGACGTGATTACTCATTAGGCAAACATGGTAGTTTCAATACATATTTACACATCACCAACAATATTTAGTTATGTCCCTTGGTTATGGAACAAAAGTTAGGGACAGTAATTTTATCATGCTTTCAACAAAATAAATTACAAGTAACATTTTCTTTCTTAGTGTCATAATTTGATCCTCCCTGACAAAAGTGCACAAAAGGTCACTCTTGTTAAAAAGTAAATCAAGCTACGATGCTGAGATTACATCTAACAAAACGCGTCATATACAATTTCGTATATGGAAATGTTTCATACCCAAATTTTCATACAATTGTCATAAATTTATAAAAATTTTAGTATGGTATGCTAACTTTCAAATTAATATGGACATCATAACGGAAGTGTAGAGCTGTGTTGTTGCACATTCAAGGTCTCTCGTTTTAGATGGACTTTAAATATACGAGCACCCAGATCTTGTCATCAGCTGTTGGATAGCTTCTTCCGTCTTATTCTCGGATTAGGTTGTCAAGGTCATCATTCGTACTTGTTAAAACGTCGTGGACCATCTTTGTAGATGTACTCAGGATTACTTGGCGCTGTTCAAGCTCAGTAAGTCTTTGGGTCCTGTAGTACTGTCCGGTGACACTTGTGGTGTCTATTTCTTATAATACTACATATTTACAATAGTAATGGCATTCTTTCACATCTCTCACAATTATCCGACACATTCATTCACATAATAATAATATGTACACAATATATTTACAATGGGAGATTAAATCTGCCCTATCACACTGTTCTTCACAGCGTAACTGACCTGAAGTCACAATTGGCTGTGGTGTTGAGCACTATTTACGTTGCAGTTTATACACCATCTGCAATGTGCTCGGGTGTTACCTGGCTATTGGGTGAGTCGTATGGACATCTCGATAGAAGATCGGCCAGTGAGTTATGTGAGCCTCGTATATGTCTGATTTCGAAGCTATAGTCCTGTAGAAGAAGGGACCATCTGGCCACTCTGTGGTTACTTGGGGTACCACTGGTGATGAATGTCAAAGGACTATTGTCTGTTTCAATAATGAAGTGTTTACCTAGAAGAAATCTCGAAAGTTTACGTACCGAGAACACAGGAGCGAGGGCTTCAAGTTCCGGCGGGCTGTAATTTCGTTCACTGGTGTTCAATTTCCGGGAGACGTAATATACCGGGTACAATATTTGGTCGTGCTCTTGAAGCAGTACCCCTCCAATGGCAACGGAGCTCGCATCGCATCTTAGCCTGAAAATAGTGCTAAGATCAGGTAATTTTAGAATAGGTTCACTGGAAAAATAAGATAGTACATTCGCAAATGCAGGCCTTAAACATTCGCTATTTACAATGACATTTGGATGTTTGTTAGTAAATCAGTGAAACATTTGGTCGATTCAGCAAAATGATTAATAAATTGTCTATAATAATTCAAAAGACCTAACACACTTCGCAACTCTTTTTTGGTTGTCGGAAGCGACAATTTCAAAATTCTAGACATGATGTTATCATCAGTTGATATGAAGCCATTTGAGATCGTATAGCCGAAAAATGTAATTTCTTGAAAGGCTATATCAACTTTGGATGGTTTTATTGTCAGTCCATGTTGTCTAATTCTGTCGAATGTCTGCTGCAGTGCTGTTATGTGGTCTGTCCTGGGTTGTTAGAATAAATTGTACTGTATTCTTGTAAAACTTGTCTGCAACTGTCGGTCTGTGTCTGCGTCAGTTTGGGATTTACCTTTATGTCCTGTAGGTTGGTTGTCGTGTCCAGTACTGGTGTTGGTATCTCGTCAGTATCGTTGTCGTCTGTCTGGTCCACTATTGTTGTGCTTGCTGTAGTCTCTACTTGTTCGTTGTCCCTGTGGTAATATGGTTTAAGCATGTTAATATGAAAAATCTTGTGTTTGTCCCTAACTGCAATTTCGTAATCTACTGTCGAAATTTGGCGTAACACTTTAAACGGTCCTTGCCATTAGTCTGTGAGAAGATGTCTGTCACTTGGCAATAAGAGAAGAACGTCCTGTCCTGGCGTCAGAGTAATGGTTCTATTTCCTCTGTTAGCGTATTGTCGGTAGATAGCACCAGATTTTTGTAGTGCTTCTTCCGCTAACACACATGATTTCATAATTCTATCGCGCAATGATATTACATGTTCATACGATGAAATGGGTGTAGATATGGTTTTACTTTCAGTCAGCATAGACTGGTACAACGATAATGGGCCGCGTGGTTTGGCACCATATACTATTTCAAATGGTGAGAATCCAGTGCTGGAATGTGGCACTTCCCTATATGCAAATAAAATAGCATGTAGGTACGTGACCCAGTTATCGGGATGTTCTTGGGTTACTTTTGAGAGCATATGTTTAAGATCGCCGTTGATCTTTTCTATGATACCCGTGGAGTGTGGGTGGTACGGGCTGTTAAAGCATTGCTTCACCCCCAACATCTTAGTAAATGCTTGTGTAGCTGCGGCAATAAACTGGCTACCCCGATCTGAAAGGATGGTATCAGGGAATCCTACCCTTGCAAAAATATGGAAGAATACTTCCATGATGTCTTTGGAAGTTATATTCTTCATCGGAATGGCTTCTGGCCACCGACTACATAAATCAATTATTGTAACAATATATTTGTTTCCTCTTGATGTTATGTGGTTAAGAGGACCAACTATATCGACCGAGATCTTTTCAAACGGTCTACTTGCCAAATCAGTGATTTGCAGTTCTGCTTGCGGGTGTTTCCCCTTTTTAACAAGCTTTTGGCAGATGTCACACGTCTGCAATACAATTTGGTATCACTGCAAAATTTAGGACAATAGAATTGAGAAAGTAACCTTGCTCGTGTTTTAGCATATGCCATATGCCCTGCAAAGGGTATGTCATGCGCTAGCTGTAATGCTTGGTTGCGGTTTTCTGAAGGTAGCACCGTTTGTTCTGTAGTGCTAGAACCTTTGGTATAGTACCGTGTCAGAATTCCGTTTTTCAGAGCAAAATACCATTTAGCGTTCTTTGCTACACGTGGCTTTTGGCCTATTAATTTAAAATACTTTTGCAATGATCGGTCGGCTTTTTGAGCTGTTATAAATTTCTCCCTGGTTGTTTCATGAGATGTTACAACTGGGCATATTAGTTGTACCGCCTCTGTCTGATCGATTCGATCTTGCATTTGAGCAGTAGATCTAGTTACTGCATTTGTAATATCAAGGTTATCATGTACATTACAACTTGGTGTTACATTCAAACAACTACATTCCTGTGATGACGTTGCCGAATTGGCATACATAGATTCATTTACAGGTGGTAATACATCATGAATGGTGATTTGTGATGATGGTGAAATGGTATTATCAATGTTACAAGTGACAGTGGATATAATACTGTCATGTGGCATATCATTAACCTCAGGAAGGTTACCAATGATGACATCGCAACAAGGATTGGTCAATGCTGCGCATTTGACCTTTCCGGTGAGGAATGGTGTACTTATGTATGCACATGCAAGCGGGTATCTCTCGATGTTACCCGAGAAAGTTCTGCATGTAACATATTTACCACTATATTGTGATAGTAAGATATAGTCTTTCTTAACGCCAATGAGGGTACTGCCGCTATCCCGTAAAACGGTGGCAGTTCTACAATTAATATACCCATGGTGGATATTTAATTTACCTTGGGAGTTGACTACTAGATTGGCTTCCTCATTTGTAACAGGAATGGAATGGCCACATGTCAAAATGCCATCCTCATGAAATTGATCACAGATAGTACATTTGTCGTGTTGAAACACATCAATAGAATGCGCTGCGTTTACAGGTTGATCTTCTACACTTTCATCTTCTGATGAGGAACTATCAATCATGGCTACATTAGCCTTTCTGGACATAGCTTTGGCTTTACAATCTTTCCGCCAGTGGCCGAACGCCTTACAAAGGAAGCATTTGGTGGCACGTCTGTATATGTTTC
This sequence comes from Cepaea nemoralis, assembly GCA_014155875.1. Taxonomy (NCBI): domain Eukaryota; kingdom Metazoa; phylum Mollusca; class Gastropoda; order Stylommatophora; family Helicidae; genus Cepaea; species Cepaea nemoralis. The sequence goes on from JACEFZ010022373.1 coordinate 299,522, forward strand.
TTTCTTTGTCTTGCTTCGCTATGTAGTTTTGTAAGTAAGACATGTAACCAGGATGTTGGTCACACATATCAGTTTCAATGTATGACAAATGACAATATTTGCATTTGTTAACCTGTTCCGAAGATTGCCTATAGGGCTTTTGTTTGTTGTAGGGCAATGACTTAGATCTATCATATGTAGCGGCTGCTACAAAGTCTGTGCTACTCAGACCAGTAATGAAACATTGCTTATTGGCTTAAAAATAACCTGAGCCACGACTTTCAATCTGTTGTACACTTTCACACTGACATTCTAATAGAAATTTTGAAAATGGAGGTGGGAGAGATGTGATAATTTTATCTCTCAAAATAGGATCTGTCAATTTATCAAATTACCATTCACTTTGGCTGCTGACAGCCACTTAGAAAAAAACATTCTGTATTTCTGAGATGTAATCAGAGAACGTTTGTGTTGGTTTAGAAGACAATTTACCAAACTGTTCTCTGTAGCCTGCTACATCTAGCAGGAAATGAGACATAATTTTTGTCTTAATATACTGATAATCTTTCTTCAGGTCATTTGGAATACACTCTATCACTTTCAGAGGTTCTCCAGAAAGACTTCTAATGTATATTATACTCCATTCTGACTTTGGGATCTGGTAATGATCCATAATACATTCAAAATTTTGTGTGAAAGCTGCTATGCAATCACCTGTGTGTAACTTTTAATCAGCCTTTGGTATTTCTTGTATGGCTGATCTTTGTCAGATTTTCTATCTTCCTTTTCTTTGGAAGTTTCTGCTTTCAGCTGTTCAATTTTTAGCTGTACTTCAAGCGCTTCTTTCCTGGTTTGGGCTACAATTTCAGCTTTTCTTATTTCTGCATCTGTTTCTGCTTGCTTAAGTTTCCAAGCACCTTCTGCCTGTTTCAAATCAGTATCTGATTCTGCCTGTTTAAGTTTCAAAGAAGCTTCTGCCTGTTTCAAAGATCTTTCGGCTGCTCTCTCATCACGTTCATTAATCTTCTCCTGTAGTAGGAGGTATTCTGCAAACTTGTTCTCACTCCAGGCTCTTAACTCTTCACCAGAAAAGTTCATCTTTAAACCCATTTCGATGTACTCGTTTAAACTAGACATGATGAACAAAATGTATGATGAAATAGATAGACACAAAATTAATAACGTTGTTAGTAATTTAAGTTCAAAAGTTTACAGTGCTTAATATTACAGCTTATGTTTAGGCCTGCTGAACGAAAATATAAGGAAGAGAAAAAAAAAATTGTATACTCAAGTACTCCTGAGACAATGTGTCGGACAATGGCTGCTCAGTACTGCCCGAAACCACACTGGTTTTTAATTCAAGTTGACCAAAAAATTCGGAGTTTACAAGGGACAGATGTAGATGACACCAAACAACCTGTTGTTTTTGGAGCAAGAGAAATTAGAACATGTGCATGTGTGTGGTGTATGTAATGTCACTTAACTTTTTGTAGGTTTGTATGTCGTCAAGTATTGTTGTTAGTCGTTTCACCACACCCAACAACTCTCTTTACACACTTTCCAAACGTTCCGCTTACACTACTTCTACTCAATGACATTCAAGGACATGGCCGCCATTTTGTTTTTATCACATCAATAACTCGGTTGAAATTTACTAAGTCCAAAAACGCACTTATGGTTTCGATAAATTAACTCGAAAGATGTTATTTATCTATTAAATTATAATCTGCACGCTCGCATTTGTTCAAAACTCGCATTTTCTACCAATAATTGATTCACACAACAACAAAAAAACGACAACAGTCGCCATGTTGCAATTATTTAACACTCTATTTTTTTTTTGTATATCACGGTTCAAATCCAATGAGGACGTAGACCCCACGTTCGCACTTGTCAAAGTCTTGCTTAGGGCAAGAACTATGGCTCGTATCTTGACAAGTGTGGTACTAAATATGCTTATCAAATCACACGAGGCTAACAACCGATAATATAATTCGCGCTATTTATTCGCGCACTGCACACATCAGAAACAATTCAAGCTTCGCGCAATCACAATTCACAATATCCAATAGATTATGAATGCAAGCAATCAATACATCAATATAATAATACATCAATGCACTCCACTTATAAGTCACACAGACAGGCGTTCCATCTCCAACGGTCATACAGGCTAGCTATCAAGACATGCATAAAACTCTCAAGCCCCATTCACACGTCAGTCCGTTACGGCCCCCAAGCCTAGTCTGACTGGCCTTTTAGCACACACCTCAGTTGTTCTCGAGTCAGCTTGCGTGACCCCTCAATGTTCACGCTGTGTTCCAGCTGACCGCCGACTGCTTAGCATCGCTCAGTGTTGATTGCCTTGGCGTTGTTGACGACGACGCGTTATAGCTGTAGTGTTTATCATAGTTCAGCGTTGCATTGTCGGGCGTTGGTACAGACAACGCGTTATAACTCTGGGTGAGACTCTGACAGACGTCTCGGTGTTTTTTGGAGGTACAGGCAGCCCAAGTATCTTGCTCCATGCTTGCCCAGGCAATCAGGGTACTTTCTTCTGTTGTTGGGTGCTCGGAAGTCCGTGTCAAGTTTGGCTAGCGGACACTCCTTGAAGGCGTGGTGATAGCGCAGTATCGTTAGATTTCCGTCTTATTGCAACATGCAGCTTCGCTGTGGCCGGCCCTCTGGCATCTGGAACATTGAGTAATCCTTGGTATGAATCATCCAGGTTGTTGTATTTTCTTGTCTATCGATACCTGGCGTGGTATTTTGCTGCCCTCAGTCGTCGTCACCTCCAGCGTAGTAGCGATCTTTGAGTTTGTCAGGATCCGCTCCGCCTTCAAGATTCGGATGTTGAGATTCTCTTCTTGTAGCTGCTTCGTGATTTTTTCGTCCGACAGCTCCACTTGAATACGCTTGATAATCCATATGACTGTTTTTGAGTCTGTGTTTCCGACTCTGGTGTCTTTCTCCACCTTCTCAGCTGTGTTGGCACTTGTCAGTGGTAGGTATTCGTCGATCTTCCTCGTCGTGGCTTCAGTAGTAACTGTAGTTTCAGGTTCTTTGTTGACGCTTACATGAATGTTCTCTCCGCCCATCTTCTTTAAGGCTTTGTCGGCTTTCACGCTGCACATCTTGGATGCCGCGTGTCTTTTGGTGTTCTTGCTCCGTGCCATTTTTCCCCATATCAGCCATCTAGACTTGTTCAGGTGACTTGTCTTGATGGCGCTCGCAAATACGAATGACACAGCAAACGCGCATATTAATGATGCGTGTCTAAATCTTTTATATTAATGATGCGTGAGTAAATATGTTATTTTAATTATGCGTGTCTACATATGTTATGCCAGTCTAAGAGTTACACGACTTTCTTCGTAATCCCGTATACTCTCGTGAGTATCGTTACGTTGCGCGAAATATGTAGCGGTTCTCTCCGCGTCGGTATCATACGAGGTATGTTAGCCGTTCGCTCAGAAAGCAATGGAAAACTACTGAGCGTAATCTTGCCAAGACATCAACAATAAGCTGAAAGATGCTTTTGTTGACAGCGATGTCCTGTAAAGGATATGCGACCAAAAAAAAAAAAAATAACTGTTATATTAATGATGCGTGTGTAAATATGTTATATTAATTATGCGTGTCTACATCTGTTATATTAATGATGCATGTCTACATCTATTATATTAATGATATGTGTCTACATCTTTTAATGATGCGTAACTCAATCTCATCACATATTTTCATGTTCCTCTTGTACCTAGCGTGTCTACTTCTTTTATATTAATGATTCGTGTCTACATCTTTTAGATTAATGATGCGTGAGTAAATATGTTATAATAATGAAGCTTTTCTACATCTGGGGAGCTACAGGCCAGGAAAATATACCTGGTCAAATGCAGCCACTTTTGCCTTTGACGTTTATGAGGGGTTCCAGAGTAGACAGGAAACGATGGCGGTAGCGCTTGATCTCAAGGATGCGCACAATGGAGTTCGATATGATATTTTGATGACTGCACTGATGGAGAAGGGGGTCAATTCCTGGTTGGTGAACTGGATAGCAGCCGTCCTGCATTCTCGTCGGGTTGCTCTCCGTCTGGGTGCATGGACCTCAGAGCCACATATTTTAACCTCGGGAATGCCACAGGGATCTGCAATCTCACCGGTGCTCTTTAACGTGTATACGAGCAAGATTGCAAACCTAGAAGCACCAGGGGTTGGAAGGATACTAACATTTGCAGATGATATTCTTACATATAGGCAGGGGAGAGATAGACAATAGCCCAGAAGCTACAGGCGACAGTAGACAAAGTGATTGACTGGTGCACTGAAATGAGTGCTGTCATCCACCCGGAAACGGCAGTTGTTTTGTGGTGCTCTCTGGACAACAGCATTGTGAGAGCTGATGTTCCAAGCCTCACGATAGATGGTAGAAGCGTCAACAGAGAGAACAAACTGAAGTATCTGGGAATCACATTTGACAGGAGCCTATTCTTCAAGGATCATGTGGAGACGGTTGTGACAAGATCTAAAAAGGGACTCAAATGCACTTAAAACTATGGCTGCAATGGACACAGAGCAGGGAATGCTCTTCACACTATACCAGCACTAGATAAATTATGAACTAGGACTGCTCAATGTTTCAAAGAGTCAGCTGGTGAAATTGTTGTTGTTGTTTGCCCATCAAGAATGATGATGACCATTCATTTCATCCAGTGGGGTTGAAGGTATGGAGCCGTGGGTTCTAAGATGGCTGATAAGGCCTATTTTGGCTCGAAATGTTCTGTGACAATGTGGGCAAGGAATGCTTGATGTTTCTGGAGAAGGATTTCTTGCAGTGGTTTTTCTGTCCTTCCTTTTCTTCACAGCTCTTGCAGTCCTGATTGCCTCACATATGACTGCACCCTTGCGTAATGATGCACGCCACTAATTTTGGTCTCTGGCTGCAGCCTCCCAGGTGTCAAGATGAATTCCAAAAGCCTTCAGTGAAATTTTCAGAGTGTCTTTAAAGCGTTTCCTCTGGCCACCGTGGGAGCGTTTACCACAACGCAGTTCGCTGTAAAAAATTCGTTTAGGGAGCCTGTGATCTGGCATGCGAGTCAAGTGACCAGCCCAGCGAATCTGATTCTTCATCAGTAGAGTGTGGATACTGGGCATGGATGCTCTTTCTAGGACTTCAGTGTCTGGAATCTTGTCTTGCCATTTAATCTTCAGTAGCTTCCTTAGGCAGACTGTGTGGAAGTGGTTGAATTTCCTAGCGTGTCGCTGATAAACAGTCCAGGTTTCACAAGCACATAGCAGTGTGGATAATACAACTGCTTTGTAGACCTTTAGCTTCCAGTTCTGTCCCAAACATTTCTTGTACAGTCTGCCAAAGGCCGCACTGGCCTTGGAGATTCTTGCATTCACTTCGTCATCAATTGTTACAGCTTGTGACACAGTGCTGCCAAGATAAGTGAATTTGTTCACAACACGTAGTCTATGATCATTCACTTTGATATTCGGTGTCGTGTCCTCCTTTACAGTGCCGTCCCTGGAGTGAAGAGAGCCGACACCCACATTATAATATTTTTTTTCCCTCTTCAATATTCTGGAGAATCCACCAGCTTCCGTCCAACACACTCCATCAGCCTATGGACACCTTTTCCTATCACTCTCTCACTGTCGTACTATGCCCCCTCTCATACTTCCCCAACGCAACATACTCAACAACTCTTGCTTCTAAAAATTAATAAAGACTAATTTATTAAAAGAAAAGTGTAACGTATATGAGACGTGTATGCGAAGAAAAAGTGTGTCGTGTATTATAACATAAATGTGTAGGTCAGCCTTCAAAGTTCAGGATCATAGTGTACACATCATGGCAAGGATCACACGACATCATTCGAGTCAGTACGAAAAACCTCACCGAAGTCGTATCCTTCTCTCCAGACATGTCCTCCTCCAGGAACTCTGATGACCATGAGATCTGAATCTCATGTAAATATAATCCGTGGAAAATACTAGTATATTTCCTAACGCAACTGTTCCTAATAGTTTATAGAAACTCCGGCTTCATAATTCCGGCGCAGTGAAAACAAACATGGAACACTGTCCTACTAACAAGTCTTTTTGTCTCTTGATAAATGTTCACTAGTTCTCACTATTAAACAGTTAATGTATCTAGAATAAAATGGCTTGCTTTATTCACTAGATATAGTCTGAAAGTTCTGATTTCCTTGATACGTGGAACAACTACACTTCAATGTTTGGTTTCATCTACTGTGAACATCAGTCCCTACTGATCTAGTTCCACATGGGCTGAACCTCCATCACTTCAGGTGTGTTAACGATTGGTATTCACTCATGTAGGATACATATACCATTAGACTCCACCGAGCAATGTGTCTTAACTTCTTCCATTGCGAAAGTTGCTGGCCCATCTCTCCACATCATAATTTATCCGGGATCGGATGTTACATTGGGTCCGGGTTCTTCATTCCAACCCGAGGAACCTGTAAAATAAATCATACAACTGGTGATAGCCTCCCCGTCACTGATCTCTATTAGATGATCGTGGGCCATCGGCCTCACTCAGAAAATATAATGAACCCATCAGGGACATATGAACTGACCACATAGGTTATCATCAGGCCAAGACAAAAAATATCAGCAAACAGAATGCGGAACCCCGACCACCAGGGACACCTACGGGAAAATCCCAATTATCCCTCATTACTCAATTCTCAACTAGTAAAGCTTATCAACACTTCACTAATCTATTTTCAACTAACAGAGCTAAGTATCACTATTCCTACTCTAGTTAGTTTCCACTAACAGTGCTAATCATCACACTATAGTTTAACAAGGCCACAGTCTATATTAATTAGAACTAATATTATAATAGGTTATACCTTAAATGGCACTACTGCAGTCCTATCAATCATATCTACATCTGCCATTATAGGCACGTGTAAAATTAAGTCACTAATTAACACACGGTAGATATTATTTCCACTAAGCACTGCAGTGCCCTGGCACTCCGACTAGAGCATTTTCAAGTCCCCCTAGTTGGTCCCAACTCGGGTTTATATGGCAAACTACCAAAGTTGGCCACGTGACGTTATCCTTTATGCCCCCACACAGGTGGCACATTGGCAGATCATCCCCTGTCAGGGATCCATCCCCCTCTGGCTCCCTCCATGTTAGATCTGTCATCACTGGTTGTGATTCCCAAAACAAGCCAGCGAGTTCCTGTATACCCCCAACAACAGTTGCCAATAACCCCGTCAATCTTCTCGATGTTCCGGAAACCCAGAATTGACATATGTACTGTTACTTCCGTGCTAAGTACTTCCGTTTTCCCTCTGATATGTTTATGACTTGTCAAAGTGATATATGATTCAGCGCACTCACTTCCTCCTCACTCACCACCAAATGTGTATATGGGCTGACCTGATGTATCCCGTGCAGCTGTGTTTACTCTGTTAGTACGACTGTTGTGGCCTAGAAAATATACGCCAAGCAAACGTCGGTATTATTATCTGGTTAACTCATGGCGAGCTCGTGACATAGGCCCCCTCTTAAGAGAGTAGTCCATCTCACTCTTCTCCACCATGAGTTAAATCCAGATGATTCATTCCTCTTCTTCAGGAGCTGGGTGTCTTGACAAGAAGTCCGCTCCAACATTTTCCTTCCCAGGAATGTACTCTACTGTGAAATTATACGGTTGAAGTAACAACGACCACCGCATCAAACGTGCGTTGAGCTTCTGAGAAGTAGCCAGGAACATCAGGGGCTGATGATCCGACTGGACCCGAAACTTAACTCCATACAAATATGGCTGAAATTTTTGCACTGCCCATACAAGGGACAAGCACTCTCTCTCGACGGTTGAATAATTCCTCTCCGCCTGTAGAAGTTTCTTACTTGCGTATGCCTACAGGTTTCAAAACCGAAGCATCGTCTTTTCCTTCCTGTAACAAAGCGGCTCCAATTCCAATCGCACTCGCATCTGTTCTCAACACAAATTGTTTGGAAAGGTCAGGGAGCTGTAATACAGGTTTGCTGACCAAGGCCTCCTTTAACTGACTATAGGCATTCTCACATTCTGGTGTCCAAATGATTTGATCCGGGAATCCCTTTTTCAAGGTTTCCGTCAACGGAGCTCCCAATTCAGTGAAATGTGGGATACATTTGTGGTAGAACCCACACAACGAGAGAAAAGATCGCACATCCTTCTTCGTTTTTGGCCTTGGTGCATTTCTGATTTTCTCCAGGTTCTTCTCTTCTGGGACAATGTGTCCTGGAGTGATGGTGTGACCTAGAAATTCCAGAGTCTGGTAACCAATCATGCACTTGGTTGGACGAGCAGTAAGCCCTGCTTCCTTGAGCCTATTAAACACTCTCTCCAAGGATTGTAAGTGGTCATCCAAGCTGTCACTGGAAATCAGAATATCATCCATGAATGAGATGATGGATGGATCCTGTAACGGATCTAGTAAAGTCCTCATCATGCGTGTAAACACACTAGGTGCATTGCTGAGTCCAAAGGGCATGACCTTGAATTCGTAGTGTCCACTGGGTGTACTGAAAGCTAACAGTGGTCGAATCTCCGGTTTGACTGGTATCTGATAGTACCCCCGACTCAGATCCACCTTTGAAAAGTACCGAGCCTTATGGAGCCTAGCGAATAACTGAGTTGGATTCGGCAAAGGTTCCACCTGAAATTGTGTGTGACTGTTCAGAAGTCGGTAGTCTATACACAACCGGTGTTCTCCACTTGGTTTGCGTAACAAAACTACCCCCTGCATTGTATGGGGATGTGGATGGTGCAATCACGTCATCCTCCAGCAGTTTCTGTATTTCCTCCTCCAGGGCCTTTTCTTTAGAGAATGGCACTGGGTAAACCTTCTGACGAACCGGCTCCTGTGTGGTCAAAGTCATCTCGAACTCCACCAACCTCGTTCGTCCTGGTTTATCCGTCAGTATCTCCTTATGAGACTTGAGAACCTGGGTTATCTTTTCCCTCTCCTGTGAGGTCAGATCAGGGTTCACTTGTACATCCCTATAGGTTTCCTGGTGTACCAAGGGATATTCCCTGCCCTCGTTGGTTCCCACTTCCGTCTCCACTGCAACTGCCATTGCCATGAGGTGAGCTGCCTTGTCTCCGGGTCTCTCTTCGTATTTCCGCAAGAGATTGATATGGAAAATCTTCGACTTTCCCCGGATCCGTATTTGATAGTTGGTTCTGGATATCACCCTTTCCACGGGAAATGGTCCTTGCCAACCTATCTCCAGTTTGTTGTTTCCCGTTGGGAGTAGCAACAAGACTTTATCTCCCACCTCTAGAGATCTTTCTTTAGACCTACGGTTGTAGTAAGCCGCATGTCTTTTCCTGGCCTTTTTCAAGTTTTGATTTGCCAGAGTCCATCCCTTGTGGAGTTTTTCTTTCAGTTCCTCCACGTATTTGTAGGATGAGATCACTTCTTCTGACGTCCCCTCTTCAGTCCAACTCCTCAACATGGCTTCCAACGGTCCTTTGATTGGACGACCAAACAGCAACGTAGCGGGTGGTAGTCCTGTTGAGCCATGAGGAACTTCCCGATAGGCAAAGAGTGCTGCTGGGATATATTCATCCCACCTATCAGGTTTTTCCTGCGCTAGTTTCCTGAGCATTGTCATCAACGTGCCGTTGAAACGCTCTACTTGTCCATTGGCTTGAGGGTGGTAAGGGCTGGTATGTATGTGGTTAGAGTGAAACACCCTAAATACCTCCTCCATGAGTTTTCCACAAAACTGAGATCCATTGTCCGTCAGAATTTGATCCGGAAAGCCTAATCTGGTAAAGGCCTCCATCAGTGCGTCCGCCACTCTTTTCGAGTCAATCGTGGTCAACGGTATAGCCTCACCCCACATTGTACAGCAATCCACCATTGTGAGTATATACATGTTCCTCTTCCTAGTTCTGGGAAGTGGACCCACTATATCGATGGCTACCCTCTCGAAAGGAGAGTTCATGATGGGCATCTCACCCAACACCACCGGTGCTGTCCAGTGTTTCGGTGCCACCCTCTGGCACTCAGGGCATGACTTCACATACCGACGCACATCATCTGTCATTCCCGGCCAATAGTAGTGGCAGGAAATCCGCTGCATGGTGGCGGCAATACCCATGTGTCCACTAAAGGAGATGGTATGCCCCATATGAAGAATCTGGGACCGGTGAGCTTTCGGGACGACCAACTGACCGTATAGGTTGTCTCCCCTTCCTGCTCTCCTGTAGAGTATCCTATTCTTCATGTAGTACTGCCCCCGTCCTGGTGGATCAGCACTTTTCTGCAGCTTTTTGTAGCAAGGACGTAAAGTATCATCCTCACTCTGGGCAGTTCGTAGCTCCCCCGGCATTGGGTTAGTCACAATTGCGTCTGCCTCTTCCGTTTTCGTCTGAGAGCGAGTCTGCATTGCTCCCATATGGATTGGCTCCCTGGGCATTCCCAGAAAGACATACCGGCAACCTAGGATGACTGGAAAAATGGGATCGGTCAATACAGCGGCCTTGATGGTGCCGGTGACGTACCTTGACCGAATCTCCACATTAGCAATGGGCAACTTCATGGTTACAGCACTCTTCTGTGCAGGCTGTATATCCAATGTTTCACCTGTGAATTGTTCTGGATGTACCAGATCCGCAGAAATCACGGCCTCCCCGTCCAGTCCTGTGTCGTATAAACACTCCACTTGACGACCGTTAACCTCTACCAATTCCACTACAGGTGGTTTTTCCTGGTCTGGAGTCTCTTCCTCGGCCTCGACCTGTTCGGTGGGCTCCACCTTAGGTTTCCCGGGGCACACGACGAATTGAGTGTCTCCTGACTTTCCCCTGCAGTCAATAGCATTGTGCGTGTTTGACTTGCATTGGTTGCACCATTTCCCTGTCCTAGATTTTCTATTGTCGGACTTGAGTGAGCTCTCCTGGTGGCGAGCTTCCTTGTTGACCTTGGCATTTTCCGTGACAACCTCCTTGGAAGTCACTTGACATGCTGCAAAGTGAGGGTTCTTAGCCTTCGATTTGCAGTCCCTCGTATTGTGAGAGGGTGACTTACAAATTGAACACCACTTCTCCGACCACGGTCGTTTTAGGTGTAGAGCTTGAAGTGCTCTTGCTTCCCTCCTTCTTCTTCTCTGAACTATCCTCTGATTTTTGCACATAAGGTTCCCACTTTTTTGTTCCTGAGTTTTTGGCTTTCTTCTTGTCATGTTTCTCTTGACTTTTGGAGTTGGTGGAAAGGTTTTCCCCTGCCTCCCCATGTACCTCGACGAACCGTTCTGCTAATTTAGTCACGAGGTCAATACGTTCCGCTCCTTGTTCTCCCAGGAACGTCCTGAGAGGTTTAGACATTTGCTTCTTCAGCTGGTCGACCACCATGAGCTCTTCCAGACTCTCATAGTCATGTGCGAACCCAGCCAAATCCATCCACTTATGGAGATAAGATTTTAAGACGCAAACTGTAGGCGGCAAACAACTCTCCCGGTTCTCGTTTCGCTGCTCGAAATTTTTTCCGGTAGGTATGTGACGTAACCTCGAATCGTTTCAGCAGAGCCGTCTTTAACTCGTCATAATTGTTCTCATGTCCTGGTGGCAGGCGAGTATAGACCTCGTATCCGGTCCCGCGTAATCCCTGGGATAGCTTAAGATTCCATTTGTTACGCTCCAGACCCATAGCAACTGACATAGCCTCGAAGCGTTGAAGGTACTGGTCAATCTTCTCTTTGTCCTCCTCGTAGACCGCTAAAGGAAACTTCATAGCATGGTACCCATGTCCACCTACTGGTGTTGATCCTGGGATGGAGGAACCTCCAACTGCTCCCTCAGTTTCTCCATTAGATTGACTCTTGAGCTCGAGTTCCCGCATCCGGTACTCGTGCTCCCTTTTCTGTGCTTCCTGTTCAGCTTCTAATTTCCTAGCTGCTTGCTCAGCTTCAAATTTCCTAGCTGCTTGCTCAGCTTCCAATTTCCTAGTTTCTTGTTCCAACTCCATCCTTCTCAATTCCAACTCGGCCTTTCGATCTTCCCTTTCTGCTTGACGATACTCTCTCTCCACTTCCTGTATGTAATCCGTTAGAGCAGAACCCCCCAATCCCATTTCTTCCCCCTTTGCCTTTAATTCTAACGTGGTTAGTTTAGGGGTGGCCATTATACAGAGAGGTAAGCTAGCAGGTCTAGTACAATATAACTGCAAATTACTATACAGATATATGAACAAGTACTATAAATCTAGATATTACCACACACAGCACATTCACTCAGTGACAAGAGTAGAATCAGGACCACAGACCTATGCAGACGTGTGAAGTGTGAACAGGTAAGATATTAGTCCTAACCCCTATCCACATTCACTCTAGCTGGATTCTCCAAAATGATATCTCCCTCTTATAACTAAGGATCCCGTGTCAAAAGACCCCGTTGTCAGAAGATCCCACTGTCAAAGGTTCCTGCTTGCAGGAGATCTCGCTGTCCAAGGATTCCGTTTACGGGAGATCCCGCTGTCCAAAGATCCCGTTTACGAGAGATCCCACTGTCCAAGGATTCCGTTTACGAGAGATCCCGCTGTCCAAAGATCACGTTTACGAGCCCCCAATAATGTCGTGTCCTCCTTTACAGTGTCGTCCCTGGAGTGAAGAGAGTCGACACCCACATTATAATATTTTTTCCCCTTATTCAATATCCTGGAGAATCCACCAGCTTCCGTCCAACACACTCCATCAGCCTATGGACACCTTTTCCTATCACTCTCTCACTGTCGTACTATGCCCCCTCTCATACTTCCCCAACGCAACATACTCAACAACTCTTGCTTCTAAAAATTAATAAAGACTAATTTATTAAAAGAAAAGTGTAACGTATATGAGACGTGTATGCGAAGAAAAAGTGTGTCGTGTATTATAACATAAATGTGTAGGTCAGCCTTCAAAGTTCAGGATCATAGTGTACACATCATGGCAAGGATCACACGACATCATTCGAGTCAGTACGAAAAACCTCACCGAAGTCGTATCCTTCTCTCCAGACATGTCCTCCTCCAGGAACTCTGATGACCATGAGATCTGAATCTCATGTAAATATAATCCGTGGAAAATACTAGTATATTTCCTAACGCAACTGTTCCTAATAGTTTATAGAAACTCCGGCTTCATAATTCCGGCGCAGTGAAAACAAACATGGAACACTGTCCTACTAACAAGTCTTTTTGTCTCTTGATAAATGTTCACTAGTTCTCACTATTAAACAGTTAATGTATCTAGAATAAAATGGCTTGCTTTATTCACTAGATATAGTCTGAAAGTTCTGATTTCCTTGATACGTGGAACAACTACACTTCAATGTTTGGTTTCATCTACTGTGAACATCAGTCCCTACTGATCTAGTTCCACATGGGCTGAACCTCCATCACTTCAGGTGTGTTAACGATTGGTATTCGCTCATGTAGGATACATATACCATTAGACTCCACCGAGCAATGTGTCTTAACTTCTTCCATTGCGAAAGTTGCTGGCCCATCTCTCCACATCATAATTTATCCGGGATCGGATGTTACATTGGGTCCGGGTTCTTCATTCCAACCCGAGGAACCTGTAAAATAAATCATACAACTGGTGATAGCCTCCCCGTCACTGATCTCTATTAGATGATCGTGGGCCATCGGCCTCACTCAGAAAATATAATGAACCCATCAGGGACATATGAACTGACCACATAGGTTATCATCAGGCCAAGACAAAAAATATCAGCAAACAGAATGCGGAACCCCGACCACCAGGGACACCTACGGGAAAATCCCAATTATCCCTCATTACTCAATTCTCAACTAGTAAAGCTTATCAACACTTCACTAATCTATTTTTAACTAGCAGAGTTAATATCACTATTCCTACTCTAACTAGTTTCCACTAACAGTGCTAATCATCACACTATAGTTTAACAAGGCCACAGTCTATATTAATTAGAACTAATATTATAATAGGTTATACCTTAAATGGCACTACTGCAGTCCTATCAATCATATCTACATCTGCCATTATAGGCACGTGTAAAATTAAGTCACTAATTAACACACGGTAGATATTATTTCCACTAAGCACTGCAGTGCCCTGGCACTCCGACTAGAGCATTTTCAAGTCCCCCTAGTTGGTCCCAACTCGGGTTTATATGGCAAACTACCAAAGTTCGCCACGTGACGTTATCCTTTATGCCCCCACACAGGTGGCACATTGGCAGATCATCCCCTGTCAGGGATCCATCCCCCCTCTGGCTCCCTCCATGTTAGATCTGTCATCACTGGTTGTGATTCCCAAAACAAGCCAGCGAGTTACTGTATACCCCCAACAACAGTTGCCAATAACCCCGTCAATCTTCTCGATGTTCCGGAAACCCAGAATTGACATATGTACTGTTACTTCCGTGCTAAGTACTTCCGTTTTCCCTCTGATATGTTTATGACTTGTCAAAGTGATATATGATTCAGCGCACTCACTTCCTCCTCACTCACCACCAAATGTGTATATGGGCTGACCTGATGTATCCCGTGCAGCTGTGTTTACTCTGTTAGTACGACTGTTGTGGCCTAGAAAATATACGCCAAGCAAACGTCGGTATTATTATCTGGTTAACTCATGGCGAGCTCGTGACATTCGGCACAGTGTGATTATTTCCTGGAGCTGGCTGGTACATAACTACAGTCTTCTCCAAGTTGATATTGAGGCCAAAGTTGGCACAGGCATGTGAGAAAGCTGAAACATTATGTTGCATGTCCGCCTCTGAGTTGGCGTACAGAGCGCAATCATCAGCAAACAGGAGCTCTCTGACGGTGTCGCTGTTAATTTTGGTTTTAGCTTTCAGCCTTCTGAGATTGAATAACTTTCCATCCATACGGTAGCTGATGTATATTACAATGTCGTCGTTCTCGAAGGCATTCATCAGCATGGCTGAAAACATTAGGCTGAACAGTGTTGGTGCCAGGACACATCCTTGCTTCACTCCATTGGTGACAGGAAAGGGTTCAGATAGTTCACCATTTTCCTGTACTCTTGCTTGCATGCCATCATGAAATAGCCGCACTATTTGGACAAACTTTCTTGGACAGCCATATTTTGCCATAATCTTCCACAGTCCTTCTCTGCTGACTGTATCAAAAGCCTTGGTAAGGTCAATGAAAGTGGAGAACATTTCGCAGTTCTGTTCCTGACATTTCTCTTGCAGCTGCCTTACAGCGAAAATCATGTCAACAGTTCCACGTTCTTTTCTGAAGCCACACTGACTCCCAGGAAGAAGACCTTGATCGAGATGGGCTGTGAGGAGATTGAGAAGAATTCTGGCGAGTATCTTCCCTGCAATTGAAAGCAAGGAGATGCCTCGGTGTTGTCACAGGATTGGCGGTTTCCTTTGCGTTTGTAAAGGTGAACTATTGACGCGTCCTTGAGATCTTGTGGCATGGTCTCGTTCACCCATATGTTTGTAAAGACTTGGTGAAGCTGCTCTGTTAGCACCTGCCCACCTGCCTTGCATATCTCTTCTGGGATGGAGTCAGGACCAGGTGCCTTGCCGCTGGAGAGTTGCTGGATGGCTTTGTTTACTTCCACTATGGTTGGCAGGTCATCAAGTGTCTCATTGGTAGGAACTTGAGGAAGGCAGTTGATGGTTTCATCATCGAAAAAGGAAGTTGCATTTAAGATGTTGCTGAAATGCTCTGCCCAGCGTTGAAGGATTTCTTTCTTATCGGTGATCAATGTTCCCCCATATGCACTGAGGAGGGGAACTATGCCTGGTGATGTAGGACCATAGACCGCTTTCAGTGAGTCGTAAAAGTTTTTCATATCATGTCTGTCAGCAAAGCCCTGAATTTCATCAGCTTTGCTGCTCAGCCAGGAGTCCCGCATGTGCCGAAGTTTCTGCTGCACTACTCTCTGAATGTTCTTGAAGGCATCTTTTTTTTATATTGACTTTGGGTCATTCAAATGTGCCTTGAGGAGTAGATGTTTCTCGGCCAGCAATTGGTTGATATCTTCGGAATTTTTCATCAAACCAGTCTTTATGCTTTCGGGGGGCTGGACCCAGGATTTCCATAGCAGTGTTGTAAATTATGTCCTTTAGGGCTCTCCATTCTGGTGAAATTAGAGCGCATACAGAACGAAGCTATGCGGGTCATTATGGGATGCACCAGAGACACCCCAGTAGTGTGCATGCGTTACATCCTTGGTCTGCCGAGTGTTGCTGGTAGGCTCTAGGTGATGCAGGCGAAGGCATACCTCAGAGTAGCTGCAGGCACAGATCACCCGTTGCATGAGGCGTTGGACGCAGATAAGGGTCAGAGACTGATCAGATGAAAATCATGGATGGCTCGGGCGGAGAATACGATCAGACAGGTGTGCATCTTGGAGAACATTAGGCGAGGAGAGGAGTGGGTCAGAGTGCCAGCGGAGCAGTCAGACTTGTGCAGAGGTATAATCACATTGGCCGGGAGTGCTTGGGAGTGGCCAACAGGAGCCACGGAAGTGGAAATCCAGTAACTAATTCAGGATAATGCTCGCTTGGGTGATGCGATTATCTACACAGATGGTTCGGTGTTGAGAGGTAGGATAAGAGCCTGGGGATTCTTAGCAAAAGCTAATGATGGTCGACGTTTGGTGCAGGAGAGCCTGGCGTATGATACCACAACATCTAGCTTAAGAATGGAGGTGGAGGCGGTCAATGCAGCTTTCCGCTGGATGGAGAACACGATACATACACACATCGTAATTGTAACTGACTCACAAAGCATGCTGAGGAGAGTGAGGACAGGCAGGCTTCATGCAGAGTGGCTGGCTTCGCTTCGGAGGTCACGGGTGGCAGGCATCACTTGGATCTTTTCTCCGGGGCATGCCGGTGTGCTGGAGAATGAACAGGCGGACAGATTTGCTGGCTCGTCAAAACTTGGTGGAATATTGATGACTGACTAGGCAGACGTGGTTGCGGCCTTGTTGGAGCACGTGTACACCTCGGAGGAGCAAATGGATCACCATGGTCTGGCAAGAATGAGGCAGTGAAGAGTGACGAGGGTATCTGGCCGACGCTCGACGCTTAGAGGAAAAGCGAGACGGACATATAATCAGATTTCTACTGGAACTATTGGTGTTGGAACTCTTCGCTGGCTTCTGAGGATGGGGACGGAGCGCTTATGGGAATGCCCCGAATGCTGTGATGTCGGTTCCTAAATCAATCAATCAACCAGTCTACATCTGTTATATTAATGATGTGTGTGTAAATATGTTACATTAATCATATGTGTCTACATCTGTTATATTAATGATGTGGTTTAAATCTGTTGTATTAATTATGCCTGACTACATCTGTTATATTAATGATGCGTGTGTAAATATGTTATATTAATAATGCGTGTCTACATATGTTATATTAATGATGCGAGAGTAAGTATGGTATATTAATTATGCGCGTCTACATCTGTTATATTAATGATGTGTGTGTAAATATGTTATATTAATGATGCGTGTCTACTACTCTTATATTAAGTAGTATGTAGTCAGTGTGGTTGAATGAGTCTCCGTAGCGAAGTGGTTATGTCACCTTATTCTGGCTGCTAATGTTTTGGGTTGGTATCGGATCTACGTGATTCGTTTCGCGAGTTAAAATGTCTCAGAGACTCCCGAGGGTCGTCGCTGGTGCTAAGAAGTTCGAGCTTTATGCGCCGCTATTCGACAAGCCATCCTACGGAAAGACACCGAGCCATAAGCGGTAAATCCAGGTTGTAACTAAGTCGCTCCACTTGTCTATTAAATACTTTTAATTAGTGGTTTAATCTTTTCTTGTCGGAAGCAGTCCCATATGTCACATTATGTCCTGCATTGCTTAAACAAGATGTTGCAAAACATTCTATCATTTATTTATTTCAAGGCAAGAAACCTAAGATCCAGCAGAATAGCGACAAGACGTTCGCCTACAGTAAAGGCAGGTGGTCCTGAAGTCCATCCGTATCAGGACGATTTCTACCGTGTTTGTTCGATCTCGTCGTTAGACCTGTCCACATGTCCTTCAAACCCCTAGTCTGGCTTTCCCTAAGACTACTTTTCACATCCGGGAGGGTTTCTCATGCACAAGTCGCAACGTTATCTATGCGATCATCTGCACACGTTGCGACATGAAATATCTTGGGAAGACAGGTCTTCGTCTGGCGGACAGATTTAGGCAACACCCTCTCTGATTCAACAGTGGTGCCAGAAAACTGGTACCCCCTACACTTCAAACAGTTCCTACCACTGTGGCGTTGCCGACATACAGGTCAATGCGATCAAATCTTGCACATCTCACGAACGCGATCGCAAGACATGGAAAACCGGCTCATCTTCCAATTGGGTTCACTCTCCCCTCACGGCCTCAATGTCCAACACATTTTTCATTTAAGTCCCTAACGCCCCCTGCCCCCCTCCCATCCCCGTAGTCGTATAGTCCACTAATACGCCAGTTGCATGTCCTTCACAGGACGTCGTAGTCAAATGCCAGCATTATCTTTGCCTTCTTGTAACTTCCTGGTAGTTTGCGTTCAATTCGCTTCTCTTTGCTTTCTGAACAACCGGCACTTGTGCTATTTTATGATGGCGAACGCAGGGCAGTCTGCAGTCCAAATCGTCCGCAGCAGTGTTCGAACTTGGCGTGCGGAATTGCGAACTGCTATCCGTTACATTCGCCACATGAGTCGGCTACAGTGCTCCACAATATCCATATTTTTCCTTTACGCTCTCATGGGTACACCCCCATCCCCCTAGTGTGGGTTCCCTCACCAGGTTGTCTTAGCCAATCCCCGAGCTTCTGGCTTTATTGACCTTTAGTCAGTTGACCCTGTTAACCACTACATCCGGTTATTCCATCCACGGATAGCCGCTCAAGCAATGATACAGATAAGTAACCTTAATACTTTCATGTAGTGTCTGTCGTGTATTTGTTTTGTCTATTTTTGTTGTTTGTTCTGTGCTGCCGAAGTCATTGGCCGCAACGTCAGTTTGTCTCTTGTAGCGTGCTCTAGTAAAGCTCACAATCTACTTCTCGTGTTTTTTTCGCGTGATTCATTCATTGAATTTATAAACAGGGAACTAGCTTGATAAGTCCAACGGCCTTAAACATAAGAAAAGGACCTATGACTTATCCATATCAAGGAGAAGGATTACATATGGCGTGTTTAGATCTTCAGAAGAAAAAAATACTTAGCCTTACTTCTCTGTCTTCCTCTTGTTCTTTTCTCCTCAATCTTGCCATTTGTCACCAAGTTCTACAATTTATTTCTTCTCATAACGCCTCCAATAAATCTTGACTATCTGCGTGTAATTTCTCTAAATGGTTTAAGGTATTCATTTGTTTTTTGTAGGACTTGCTCATTGGTTTTTCTCTCTGCCCAAGTATACTTTGCAGTTTCCTCAGAAGCCACATTTCCACTGCCATTAGATGTTTTTCAGCTTGTTTGCTCATTGTCCACGCTTCACATCCATTCAAGAGTACAAGTTCTATTTAGCACTTCAGCCCTCTTTTTCTCGTTGCAACTGAAATCATTTTTATTGATCAGTTATTAGTCATTAGTCGAGGTTCCAACTTCCCTGCAACGGGTCGTCCACATTATGCTCCGTTCCCGTGCCAGTGAATACAAATGCTCCTCACTACCCCATGTGAACAGTGGAACAGACAGGAGTGTCGACAATCCAACAGTCCGAACAGGTACATTGTGCATAATTCCGCCGCCAGAATGCCAATACAAAAGTCCTCCAAGAAAAATACAGTTCATCGTTGATGGAAGCGACAATCAATAGAAAACCAGCAGCCACACATTACTCCATAAGGCAACTCAGTCAGTTCAGCGACAAACCGGCCGCCATCATTCCGAACATGCAATTCACGCTACGAACAACCGCTTACAAATATAAAGACACTCCACACAAAAGTCACAGCTCACAGTGTCACGCCATGCACTCTACTCAGTAGCCGGGCGATGGGACTATGCACTACCAGTCCAACCTGAGAAAAATACGAATGCAAACCGTAGCCACAAGCATAAACGTTCCAGAGGTCTTAACCATTCAAATTATTCGCCATATTGGGGATCGGTATGTTGTCTATATGGCAAAAGACAGCCCTTGCCATGGCGATTCTTGTTCTAATGTTTTCAAGGCAACTCCTGAGAGATGTTATACCTCTTCGTGGATAGTTGTAAGAATTCACTTGTATAAAGATAGAGTTGACTTAAGGTGAGCCAAGAACAGAAATAAACAATTTGGATATTCCCATACGTGCACCGTTCTCATCTACAACAGCCAGCAAGGAGTCCCAATATTAGTGGTGGCAGTATAAGCCTGGCTTTTCTTCGGAGGAGACCACTGCAACACGCATTGTTTTCATTACGAACTCAAGGAGTATGCTTTGTAGGGTGGATCCTCTTCTTCATAGGTCACAGATTGTAAGAATTGTATGGATTGTTTGCCCTGAACATGCAGGAGTGCGGGGATGAATAGGATGATAGGCTGGCAGGGAATGTACCTCTTGGTGGTAAATTACCTATGAATAAAAGAAAGGTGGTCGTGCGCCTGTTGGACCAGGTGGAGAAGGCGAGGGAACAGATAGAGAACCCGTATGTGGAAAGGATGAGATAGCGGGAGATTGAAAGAGGTTCTGGTAGAATCTCAATACTGAGAGTAAATACCATTACAACGTCTAATCAGATAACGGTGACAAGCATCGCCTGGATCTTTTCTCCGGGGCATGCCGGTGTGCTGGAAAATGAACAGGCAGACAGATTTGGCTGGCTCTGCAGAACTTGGTGGAGTATTGATACATGACAAGGCAGACGTGGTTGCAGCCTTGTGGGAGCACGTGCACACCTCGGAGGAGCAAATGGATTACCATGGTCTGGCAAGAATGAGACAACGAGGAGTGACGAAGGGATCTGGCCGACGCTCAACGCTCAAAGGAAAGGCGAAACGGACTTATAATCAGATAGCTACTGGTACTATTAGTGTTGGAACTCTTCGCTGGCTGCTAAGGATGGGGACGGAGCACTTATGGGAATGCCTCGAAATATGTGATGTCGATTCCTAAATCAATCAATCAATCAATCAGATAACGGTTGTACCGATTAGTGAGTGTGGCTCTTCTCTGGCTACTGAATGATGGGGCAGAACGCGTATGGGAATGTCCGGAGTGTAGTGAGCTCACCTCAACTCAACTCAACAACTCTCATTACATATTCACTGTACAATGAGAACAAATCAGGAGACAATAAAAAAAAACCTTGTCGCCATTCTATATACACTGAAATGTTCCTACAAGGTTGTTGATTCTTATGGTAGCTGTTTGCTGCCAATATATGTTCTTTAGTATTCACAACTCGAACATCTTCCATCGCTGGCCTTACATCAATGATCATTTGCGACGAGACCGAAAGGACGTCCAATAAAAAAATGGATTGACGACATCAAAGACATTGTACAACCACACGGAATGACACTATCCAGTGCCGCCCAGGGAGCTGGAACGCAAATTATTCCTCCCCACGTCCCTTGACGGCAGAAGTCGAAGATGATGATGATGAAGATTATGATTATTATTGTTCACAAATCTTTGCCGTCAATGTTCAATTGCTCTAGTATTTGAATTATTCTTCATGCTTCACATTATCAAATGTTTTTGTGTAGTCTATGAAGCATAAGTACAGATCTGTTTTTACTTCTATATCTCTGTCTAATGGTGATATGAGAATATATATAGCGATTTGCGAGACACCCAAATGTGAAATAGAGATAGAAGGGAACATTCTTCACCAAGTGGATAGTTTTAAATATCTAGGGACATTTATAACATCAGATGGAAGATGCACAACTGAGATCAAGAGCAGAATATGGCAAGCAAAGGCTGCATTTCAGAAAATGAAGAATATCTTATGCAATATGTCGCTATCATTGAATGTAAGAAATAGAGTGCTGAGGTGCTATATAGAACCTGTTTTGCTGTATGGCAGTGAATCTTGGAATATAAATGACAAAATTAGGAAGAGATTGGAAGCAGCAGAGATGTGGTTCCTTAGACAAATGTTGCGAATTCCTTGGAGTGCCAAAGTCACTAACGACGAATGTCTTAAAGAGGCTGGCGAAACTAGAACATTATATACAACAATAAGAAAGAGACAAACAGCTTTTTTTGGTCATGTGATGAGAAGAGAGGCGCTGGAGAACATCGTGACAAATGGAAAGATCGAGGGGAAGAGAGGCAGAGGCAGACCACGGGAAATGATTCTGGATGGATTGCGACGGTGGCATGGAGGAATATCAATGACAGAGTTGATCCAGAAAACCAAATACAGAGATCTGTGGAGAGTCATGAACCCTAAACCAGTCGGCACGGCACTTGATGATGATAATTCCTTAAACAAATTCACACTGTGCATCACTAATTTCTGGTGTAATCTGGTTTCTTATTCTTCTCATATGTATTCTGAGTAACAGATTTGTCACCTGACTCATAAAACGTAATGTGCGATGCTCTTCGCATTCTAAAGTGCCTGGTTTCTTTGGCAGAACTATACAGATGGATTATAATAGGTCACTAGGAATGTAATTCCTCCCCACGACGCTTGACATCAGAAGTGGAATATGCTGATGATGATGATGACTAGGAATGTACTCACTAGTATAGATGTCATTTAGAAATCTTGTCAATATTTCGTTTCCAAAATCACCTAGAGCCTCAATTTCCTCTACTGTATTGTTGTCTTGCCGGGTGCCTTTCCTATCTTCATTACATGTATCTACGTTAAGAGTATGTTTAACATTTACTTTCCTATCTTCATTACATGTACCTACGTTAAGAGTATGTTTAACATTTACTTTGCATACAGTTGCCTGATGACAATCGGGCATCACCTGTACCGCATGATGCTCTCTACCGGACGAGGAGACTCCAGTGGAATCCTCATTAACATCGTTATCTTCTTCAATGTTATAGCAAAGCATGATTATCTTGGAAAAATACAGCTGTGGTTTCCCACTTCCATCTGTCGATTTGTGTATGGTTGACTCCACTAGCCTTATCTAAAGAAAAGACCCTGCAAGCCAGCAGGAGAGAGAGGCTATTTACAGGCGCCTATAAGCCCTCGATGGCCATGTTATAGAGTTTTGAGGTATTTTATAGAGATAACTGCCCCACGAATTAGCTCGACATGTCTCAGTGACAACCGCCATCATTGAATAGTTGGTAATTAACAATCACACAGTCAATAAACAATCTGCATGTCGTATACTGTATTTATTATTGATTTATTTGGTTGTTTCGGGATTTGAGATGTAAATATTTAGCACAACCCACCACTGGCAACGCTGATCGTATTCTGATATGAACCTAAGGCCCATTCACGTCAATATGGATGCACTAGACTCGAGTTTCGCTTTCATTTGAGTTCGTCAGTAGTGCATATCCTTGACCGGACCCGAAACAAACCCCGGATCACTGGCGTGTGAAGCGGGTGTGTAACCACTAGCACACGCGTGATCTAGTGGTTGCCGCGTGGTCTAGTAGTTACACACCCGCTTCACACGCCAGTGAGACACTATTTATTAGTGGATTTCAGCCATTACTATGTAAACAGACGGACTTCCTGCCAAGTGTTAGTCTTCAGTTGATATAACGTTCTAAACATTGGCCACGATGAACGTCATATTTCAGCCAAAGTAGCATCCTTAAGTTTCACATAATGTAATTTGTACCTCTTCGGTCTGAACCTGACAAGATGCAGCGAAATATGTCAGGCAATAACTCGTGCACTAGTTTATTGATGGCGTGTTTGTTTAAAAGTGTTAAATAGAACCAACCTTATCGTCACAGTAACACACCAGTTAATGGCATCAACATTGCATTTGAAACTACAGTATCAAGATAACTGAAATAACAATAACAAACAAGTCACAGTAAAATTTACATCACTAAAACACTAACATTTAAGTCATGGTAACACTAACATTCAAGTAACATTTACATTCAAATCACACTTAACATTCAAATCACAGTAACACTAACATCCAAGTCACAGTACATTAACATTCAAATCATATTTAACATTCATGTCACATATAACAATAACATTCACATCAAAGTAACACTAACATTCAAGTCACATTTAACACTGATGTTCAAGTCACAGTAACATACAACATTCATGTCAGTTACATTAGCATTCAAGTCACATTTTTATTTAACATTCAAGTCACAGTTACATTAACATTCAAGACACAGTAACTCTAACATTCATGTCACATTAACACAAACGTTCAAGTCACAGTAACACTAACATTCAAGTCACAGTAACACTATCATTCAAGTTACAGTAGCACTATCATTCAAGTCACAGTAATATAAACATTTAAATCACAGTAACATTAACATTCACGTCACAGTAATATTAGTATTCACGTCACAGTAAGTAATATCAACATTTAAATCACAGTAACACTAACATTCAAATCACAGTAACAATAACATTCAAGTTACAGTAACAATAGCATTTATGTCGCAGTAGTATCAACATTCAAGTTGCACTTAACATTAATATTGAAGTAAATAATAACAGTAACAGTCAAGTCGCATTTAACATTTATCTTTCAAGTCGCAGTAACGATAACATTCAAGTCACAATAACACTAACATTCAAATCAGTCACATAAACATTCACGTCACAGTAATACTAACATTTAAGTCACAGCAACACTAACATTTAGCCCACAATGAGCATTTTCATTCAAGTCACAGTTAAGATTCTCATTTATGTCACAATAACACGCACATTCAAGTCACAGTAACACTCGCATTCAAGTCACAATAGTTAACATTAACATTCAAGTGACATTTAACATTAACATTCAAGTTACAGTAATAAGGTTCGACAGAACTACTCAAACTAAAACAATGACGGCACTACTTTATTTGCAGCATCGTCAACAAAGGAACATTTCCTCGTGTGTGTGTGTGTGTGTGTGTGTGTGTGTGTGCGTGTGTGTGTATGTGAGTGTGTGTGCGCGCGCCTGTGTTCGTACGTGCGTGCGTAATGACTGATAAAGCAAACTACTCCCAGCGTCATTGACATTAAGTTTATTTCAATATGAAAGCACGTCACATAATGCCATTAAGACAGCACGTCATATAAAATACACATGTAGTTGCTATAAAATGCAGTCTACCATAGCGTATACACTATCTATAAAAATATGTTTCTTTCCCGCGTTTCCATCCTTTTTCAGGATATTGCGGTCAACACCATCATCTTTCAGCTGTATGTTGATTCCCCGCTAGATTACGCTCATCAGCACGCCACGACTTTCTGAGCGACCGGCTCCATACTCTCGTAAGTCACTGGCACGACTCCAACCCCTTCAAGTTCTCGTGCGCTCACTTCAACCACGAGAGTAATCGAGGTTACGGAGAAAGCTGCTAACCCTCAGCCAGGGAGACCGGTATATAGCTTCAATAGACTTCATACTGTTAATAATATGCATGTATAATTTCTACAAGGACAGACAGAAAAAAACAACGAGCAAGACCTAGAATAACAAATGAAAACTGTAAATTGACTAGATAAATTACAGTAGACGGTCGATGTGTGTTTGGGCACGTTATTAGACACAAAAAATAAACCAAAGAACTTGTTAGAACTGGCAAGATTGAGGAGAAAAGAAGAAGGCAAAGGCAGATACGTAAATATATGAATGGCGTGACCAGATGACATGGTCGATGCAAGAACACAGAGCTGATCTATGACTCTGGTGATCGTCTTGATGGCTTGATCACATGTCATGGTCGATGCAAGAAAACAGAGCCGACCTACGACTCTGGTGATCGTCTTGATGGCTTGACCACATGGCATAGTCGAGACAAAAATACTGAGCTGATCCACGATTCTTGATGATCGTGTGAGATGTGGTAACATGGCCACCCACATGTATTGGCATGGCACATGATGATGATGATGATGATTATGATGATGATGATGATGATGATGATGATGATGATGATGATGATGATGATGATGATGATACGTTCTACACAGTTTCTATTACATAGACATTATCATGCGCGTTGGAGGTCATGATTCGCCGCCTCACAGGATCACCAGAGTCGTGAATTAGCTCTGTGTTCTTGCCTCAGCCATACCCCGTGGCCAAGCCATCAAAGTATTTATTTCTCTGCCTTCCACTTGTTCTTCTCCCCTAAATCTGGTCAGTTGTCACCACGTTCTCTATAGTTTAAATGTTTACGTCTAACTTCTCTAATCAGTTTACGGTTCTCATTTGCTTTTTGTAGTATGACCTGTACATTGGTTTTTCTGTCTGTCCATTGTAATCTTTGCATTTTACTTAGAAACCATATTTCCACTGGCATTAGATGTTTTTCTGCTTACCTGCTCATTTCCCACGCTTCACATCCATACAAAAGTACAGTTTCAATGTAGCACCTCAACCCTCTTTTTCTCGATGCAAATGACATCTTTTTGTGGGTCAGTATGTTTTCCATTTTCCTAGAGCCTAACTTCGCCATGCCGATTCTTGTTCTAATCTCTTCAAGGCATCTCCCATCAGATGTTATGACTGTTCCAAGATAGTTGTACCGATTCCCTTATTTAATAATTGCACCATCTATTCGTATGTGCATTGTGCATTTCTTTCCTCCTAGTGACGATCACATTGTGTGTCGTCTAATAATTACATTATAACCCTCGTTGTTCAATGTCTGTATATCTTTATCCATACATTAATCGAGCGGTCTTCTGTCTGTCTGTCTGTCTGTCTATATTTATATATCTATTTATCTGATTATAGATGCATGTTTGTATGTCCATGAACAAAAACCACGGAAACACTAACACATCTACTCAGATAAGATGAAGCGATTTCACGCATATGCATAAAAACTAACAGCTATGTGGGTCACAGCTAGCACCCGAGTAAAATGTTCCGAAGATGGGATTTAGACTTCGAACAATAATCTCGTGGAAGTTCTGGTAAGGGCAAAGGCCAGGGCAACTAAGCCAGAAGAAAAATGTAGGCATACAGAGCCCACAATCCCGGGAAGGCAATCTGTCTATTAGAGGAGGCTTCCAGAAAAGAAACCTCAACAGTCGAAGTCGGAAGATGTGCTATGCACTAGGCATAGCAAACATGATCGCAGCAGAAGAAGATGAACTGATCAGTCTGAATGAACAATAGACATTATAAATGGCCGTTTTATAAACCATTCTGTTTTTCCTGTGAAATTGTAGACAACAGACAGCCTACCCTTTTTCTGTGAGTGATGCTTGTCTCTACTTCAACGAAACACGTAAGTGCCAGCAATTAATAGTACAGCCAAGCTAAATAGGAAGATGAACAATAGGATTCGGTAAAAGTTGTAAAACGACTTCTTGTAGACACCATTCTGGTGTGTCATCCCAGGAGCAGTCGTTGGGTCAGTTGACAGAAGTGTGCTCTGTGGTGAAGTAGGGCCATTACTTGATGAGGTGTCCAAGGTAGTCTGTAGGTAGTCTGAGGTTGTCTGTTGCTCTCGCGGCGGGTGTATTGTCGTTGAGGTCGTCAGCACTGGTCTTAGCAACGCGATGTGCGCTTTGATGTAATTCAGGAGGGGGTATTTTCCATCATCACAATGCTGAGTGAAATAAGACAACCTAATTAATGCAAGTATTTGCCTGTCGTATGAATATATTATACAATGCATTATCCACTTTATATTTCACTTGTAAAAGTTAGTTACATATATCCCTTACAGCACGTCGCAGTCAACCCCATCATTTGTGTCTGTGATTTCTTGGCACGTTTACATTCAATAGTTTGCCATTGCTTTCTAAACGACTGACACATATACCATTGTATGAAAACCAACGCAAACCGACCTATTTCCCAATCTCCCGCAGGTGTCTTTCGAATGCGGGTTTATGATCTGGCGAACGTCGCCACAGCGCGGGCAATATTATGTAAACATTTGTATAAACAATCTTACAGGACAGAGTGGATAACACTGGTATAAACAATCTTACAGGATAGAGTGGACAACACACGGCAATGGTATACACAATCTTACAGGATAGAGTGGACAGAAGAACGCCTTAATATAAACAATCTTACAGGATAGAGTGGACAACACAAGACAATGGTATAACCAATCTTACAGGATAGAGTGGACAACACAAGGCAATGGTATAAACAATCTTACAGGATAGAGTGGACAGAAGAACGCCTTAATATAAACAATCTTACAGGATAGAGTGGACAACACAAGACAATGGTATAAACAATCTTACAGGATAGAGTGGACAACACAAGTCAATGGTATAACCAATCTTACAGGATAGAGTGGACAACACAAGGCAATGGTATAAACAATCTTACAGGATATAGCGGACAACACAAGGCAATGGTATAAGCAATCTTACAGGATATAGTGGACAGAAGAACGTCCTGGTATAAACAATCTTACAGGGTAGAGTGGACAACACAAGGCCCTGGTATAAAAAATCTTAACGGATATAGTGGACAACACAAGGCAATGGTATAAACAATCTTACAGGATATAGTGGACAGAAGAACGCCCTGGTATAAACAATCTCACAGGATAGAGTGGACAACACAAGACAATGGTATAAACAATCTTACAGGATAGAGTGGACAACACAAGGCAATGGTATAAACAATCTTACAGGATAGAGTGGGTGTCAGGGTCCTGTATGTGTGTAAGGATCAATAGCCGAGGTCAAGGACAGTAGGAGACGCCACGGCTTGGCTGACGGAAGGTCAGGCAAGAAGCCCGTGGACAGACCCACGTGACGGGGCAAGGACGAGGAGGAGAAAGGGTCAGTGTGTGTGAGACAGCGGATAGAGAGGGAAGTATTGAGAATAGCGAGAGATAGAACGATAGAACGATAGTGTTGTGACGGATAGATGTGGCGGACATTTGTGTATTGATATTCGAGGAATGTACTAGCTGTGATATGTGCGGGATGATGTGAGACTGATTGCGAATGATCAGAAGTGTGTAAATATCGCCCAGGAGGATGTGAGCGAGCGTTTGGCCGCCTGTGTATAATGAGTGCTTAATCGTAAGCGTGAGTTAAATGTGTATTGAGACAGGTGTGCTCTAAATGATATTACCTTTTAGTATTATGTAATACAGGTTGTACAGGAGACTGCTCTGTGAGTGTCGAGTGCAGTCATTGTTACTGGTGTATGTAAACGTCCTGGATGTTATAACCTGCCTGTCCGAGTCCAGTGAGCAAGAGTGAGAAGATAGTTAGAACTCTGACAGGTACATGCGCCATAAACACATCACTCTACAGACACAAAGATGATGAACAGACCAAGGTACCACACCAGATCAACTCAACTACTCTCTCACAACAAGAGAAAACAGAAAACTAGTGGTTACCCACAGAGACAAGAATGTACGTACATATGACAATCATGTTACAAGTGCTAGAAAAGACCTTAATGCACCATAGTGTATGTTATACCTCCTTTTAACTACACACGTACGAAAGTGCACACAATGGATGATGCTACTCGCACTACTCCTATTGAATATAGAACAAATGACTTCACTAACAGTTTTACTCACACATCATCATTGGGCAACACGGATGATATTACTAATGACATACCAGCTAACTGTGTTACTAACATCAGTACTTGTGAATCAAAATTTGTTACTGCCACTACCAATTACGATGTTAAATCAACTCACACACACACACACACACACACACACACGCACACGCACACGCGCACGCGCACGCGCACGCGGTCCGTGGCAAAGCAGTGGACGAACAGAAGATGGTATCAGGTCAGCGAGGACAGAGATCTGCAGTTGCGAAATACTGTGGGGTACACTTCTACCAGACTTTTAAATGATGGAATAATGTAAACACATGGGGGTTTGCTGATGACATGGTTTCGGTCGCTGAAAATGAAACGCAATTACAGGAAATGATAGGTAGAGTTGCAATAACAGAAACACAGAAGTAATGGTTATTTGAAAGAAAAAAGTATGTACCCAAAAGCAACATCAAAGTGAATGGAATCAATCTGAAACAAGTCAATGTGTATTGCGGTACTTTAATAACAGCTAATGGAAGATACACCGCCTGGGCTAAATATAGAATAGCCCAAGCGGTGGCAGCGTTTCACAAGATGAAGAAAAGTATCTGCATTGTTATCTGTGTCAGATCACATGAAGTAAAGAGTTCTTAAGAGCTATATTCAGCCTATCCTAATGTATGGAAGCCAATCATGGACAATTGGCAGACAACTAAGGAATTATGTGGAAGCTACAGAGATGGGATTTTGCAGACACACGATGAGAAAACAGTGGACAGATAGAAAGGGCATATTAGATATCTTGAAAGAAGTTAATTCAGAAAGAGAACCTTTTACTCACATGATAAGTAGACAGTCCACATACGTTGTGTATGTCATGAGAAGAGGAACGCTGGAGTATGTGGTCACAATGGGAAAAGTGTAGGAGAAAAAAGGCAGGGGAAACAAGCAACAAGATGTTGGACATTGTAACATCTTGAAATACAGTAACACGGGTATTAGACATGCTTGAAGTCACAAGAGACGGAAGGATGTGGACAGACATGGTCACCAACGCCACACGGCATGAAATATAAGGAAAAAAAACCTCCTTCAGAAAGCAATGGCAAACTACTGAATGTAAAACATAGTGTTACTGAGGCAGCGACAATAGGTGGCCCATGTGGTCAGCCTGATGCCGGACGCCTTTCTTCTAGGCTCTTCTAGGCTGGGACGACCTGGCAGCCCATATATATCTCTTCAAACATATCATCGGCTCCGATGCGGTTTCGACCCTATGTCCATCGGGCCGGCAATCTAGTGTCTGGCCACTACTCACAGGTATACCCCAATGGCCTCATACTGAGTATACACTGTGTCCAGGATTATTTTATTACATTTACAAAATTGACCTCAACTTACAACATGGGTGCTAGGACATGTCCTGGTAGTTAAAAGGCTGCTGTGGTGATATGTTCTAAATTTCACAGGCATGCAACTAATTGTGTCATGTAATAAATACACACGTACAACTAGTAATACAAAGGCACACACACACACGTACAACTAGCAATATAATACTGTTTCAGTTGTGCGCACTATGAGTGCACCAGACCCGGCATTCTAAGGTGAAGGTAATATTTCGAGAGCCACACTCAAGAAATATCCCTCAATCACAATATCCCTTCCACTCTGATGTGAGTAAGTACAATACGGTCTTGTTTAGTCCCTCCTATTCTACCCTGAAATTCGAGGTATTGTCTCTTCGTGCTTAGTCTCTACTCTTTGATTCTATTTGATTCTAGAGTTTAGAGGAAGTTAAAAAAAAGCTAAAGGTCCCTCTGATATACTTCAAGGTGCACTGGGATTGCGATGCTAGACCCATATTTGTATAGACTAGCCGGCACTCAGTTGGTGATGTGTTCAGCTATAAGCCGGCCGTCTTTAGTCCCTAGATATGTCCAAGTGCCTATTTTAGGTTGGGTCGAGCTAGGCCAATTTTAAAAATTCGAATCCGAAGATTGTAGAGGAATCTCGTACTATTGTTGAGTCTGGCTGTAACCTTCAGTGAGATGGAGAAGTTTCGCACCATCTTGTTGAGACTTAGCTCTTAAAGGCTGAGGCTTAGGCATATTGCGGAGTGTTCTTTCTATCATGGTTTGTGCTTAGTCATTACCGTAATGGTTACTTGTTTATAATACATCAGATGTAAACAGACATTCACTCGGGCTTGTCCCTTAGTGGCTCAATGAGTATGCTCAGGAAGATAGATATGGGGTGGGTCATAAGATTAACAAAATGACAACAATCGAAAGACAATGAAAATAAAATGAATAAAAATGAGTGCTACTTATCTGAGAATCACAGGTTGTGATACTAAAATGAATCATGGCGTTGATACTCTTATATAGAGAGCCATGAGAGATTGGGGTGTAATAGGGCCAGAGGTAGGAGATGGGAACGGTCCAATGAAGATCCCCGGTAGATGCGTGGATGTGGAACATGTTGACATTAAGGAAGGTAAGACGGGATACAGTGGAAGCAATTGAGATATGATGGTGGTCCGAGAGTGAAAACTAAGAAGGTGTGCCCCGGTTGATGTCCGTATACAATCTCAGTGTATGCCAGTGATGGGTTGGCCATAGTAGACCGGTGTTCAAGAGCCATGTCGCGTGCATCCAGCTATGATTGTGATAATAATGATACACATTCGCTGGGCTCCTGTATGTCTGTATAAAGGGAATGCTAAAATCTGAGCTCTCTCTCTCTCTCTCTCTCTCTCTCTCTCTCTCTCTCTCTCTCACACACACACACTCTCTCTCTCTCTGACTCTTACACACACACCCACACACACACACACACACACACACACACACACACCAACAAACACTCAACATTCTCAGATCAGGGCCAACACAAGACGATATTTTGTAACGCTCCGTGGCGACGTAGATAAACCGTCAGTGTCGCGCTCTGAATATCGTGAGCTCGTGCAAGGACTCGGTGGTTCATACCTTGAGTGCAAATGTTTTCCTAGGGCCATGGGGGTCTCTTCGATGGAAGTTACGGGGTTAGTGCTCTGTGCAATGTTCTCGCCAGACAGCGTGCCGTGTTGCGGGCGGTCGGTCACGCCAGAAGTGGAAAAACCCGATGCAATTAATCCGATCTTTTCGCCTTCAACATGTTGGCCGTTCTAACACGTAGTGTACGCCACATATCGCTGTATTGGTTGTTGTTTGTCCATCAAGAACGATGATGACCATTCATTTCATCCAGTGGGGCCGAAAGTATGGAGCATGAGTTCTTAGATCTCTGATAAGACCTATTTTGGCTCGAAATGTTCTTTGACAATGTGGGCAAAGAATGCTTGACGTTCCAGGAGGAGGATCTCCTGCAGTGGTTTTTCTGTCCAGCATTTTCTTCACAGCTCTTGCGGTCCTGGTTGCTTTACAAGTGACTGCGTCCTTATGTAATGATGTACGCCACAAATTACGGTCTTTAGCAGCAGTCTCCCATGTGCCAAGATGAATTCCAAAAGCTTTAAGTGAGATTTTCAGAGTGTCTTCAAAGCGTTTCCTCTGGCCGCCTGGGGAGCGTTTACCACAACACAGCTCGCCGTATGTTTAGGTAGCCTGTGATCTGGCATACGAGTTAAGTGACCAGCCCAGCGAATCTGATCGCTGTATTGGTAAATGCACATCGACATGCACAGATGGGAAAAGCGTGTGAGTTCAAGTTGCATTTCCAGACAGAAACCTACCCAGAAAAGAATATTTATAACATGTCTTATGCTGGTATATACACATTTGGATTATGACTATGGTCAGGTGTTCGTGCACTGTGCTGACATTACCACAGTGAACTCACTGAGAGGATACTGCGCCACTTATTGTAATATATGTGTCCAATGATAGTGATTGAGCAGAAAGCAAACAACATGGACTCACCTGGAGATGTGTCTTTCGTTTCTAACACTTCAGTTGTGAGAACATGTTCATGCCCCGTGGCGGATGGAATTCTAACCGTCCCTGAAACACGTAGCAAGCCATATTAAAAATCCCTTGCTAGTTGGTCATCGTGTGCCATTTAGCTTAGCAGGTTAAAAAGAGGAAGGTAGTGGATGGGTCAAGCCGAAGACATTCTTCAACAGCTGTGTTCACTTGAGGACTTAGACCCTGACAAGAAGTGGGTACAAGTGCCAACATATTTCTGTACGTCGTTTACAGTTTTCATCCAACTAGACATAAAATGCAGACAAGAAAATCCGGCTGCTGTGCGGGCGGAAGTACAAGCTGTGATTTTCGAGAATTCGTTAGAACGGTAATGCTGTAATTTACACAGATGGGTCGGTCTTCCGACGCATGAGAAGCTCATGGGCCTTTACGGCTCAGGCCGGAGGGAGAATTGTGAAGGAGGACTCCTGTGCTTTTATTGAGACCACAGATAGCCTGACTATGGAAGTCATGGCAGTAAGTAAAGCAATAACATTGTTCGAGGCACAGGCATTCACTAGGGCTTGTTTACTTAGTGACTCAATGAGCATGCTCAAGAGGGTAGAGATGGGGTGGATCCAAAGAGAGTGGTTGCTGCCTCTGGAGCGGTCTCGGCTAGCACAGATTAGTTTCATCTTCGTGTCAGGGCATGCGGGAGTACAAGCAAATGAGAGGGCTGACAAGCTCGCAGGTAACGCTACTGTGGAGGGGGAACGCGCCATGGACCAGGCTGACATTCTGAATGCTCTACGGAAAATAAGACTTTTGTGAGAACCAAGTGATCACCATGAATCTACAATCACGATCACACTGCGAGAACAGCAAATTAAAAGAGGTGTGGCTAAACTATAACACTACACAAGAAGCCAAAGAAGATTGATAGTTGGGCACTTATGGACTGAATGGTTCGATGTGCAATGGGGATGATCTGTCGACTGACTGACTGACTGACTGACTGACTGACTGACTAATTGCCATGTAGCTTAGAGTCTGCGATAATGGATCGCCATCACACAAGATCCCCAATCTTGGGTCGGTTCTGTGTTTTTGTTCCCATTTTGCCATTTGACAAAGAAAGCCAGATATCTGTGCATGTGTCATTCCCTTGATCTTTTCTCATCTAGTTTGTCAGATGTCACTTTGTTTTGAGAGTTTATTTTGTCCTTATAACCAGAACATGATTTACAACAATTGGACAGATTCAACCAATTGTTATTTTTATTTTTGGTCATGTGATAAGAAAAGAGGCTTTTGAGAACATCGTGACAACTGGAAAGATTAATAGGAAAAGAGGTAGAGGCAAACCAAAAGAAATGATGTTGGATGGACTGAGATGGTGTCATCGAGATATATCATGAAAGATCCAGAACACTGAGGACCTAGATCTGTGTGGAGAAATGGGCGTCTACGCCAGCTGGCAGGTGGCATGATGGTGATGATAATCACCCCAGTCTGGCTCTACAGAGTAACAAGGTATGTGGTTAGCATGTCATAGCGGGACAGATATACATCATCATCAAGTGCCGTGCCATTAGACATGGGCGGTCATGTTTCGCCACATTACACGATCACCAGAGTCGTGGATCAGCTCCGTGTTCATGTCTCGACCATACCACGTGGCCTCACCATCTAGATATGTATCTGTCTGCCTTCTCCATGTTCTTTTCCCTTTAATCTTGCCAGTTGTCGCCAAATTCTATGGTTATTTCTTCTCACGACGTTCCCCAACAATCTTGACTGCATACTTCTAATTTCTCTAATTAGTTTTTGGTTTCCATTTGCCTCTTGTAGGACTAGCTTTTTTTTATTTTTATGGGTCTGTTCATGGTATTTATTTGCATTTTCCCCAGAAACCACATTGCCACCACGCCACCAGCTTCAGATGCTTTTCAGCTCGTTTCCCTCATTGACCACGCCTGATATTCATTCAAAAGTATGGGTTCCATGTAGTACTTCAACACTCTTTTTCTCGTTGCAATTGACATCATTTTATTTGTCAGTATACTTTCCATCTTGCAAAAAACTACCTTTGTCATATTGATTCTTGTTCTTATCTCTTCAAAGCATCTCCCATTAGATGTATTGACTGTTCCGAGACAGCTGATCCACGGTTTAAAGAATATTCTCGTTCAACCGTATATTACATGCTGCTACTTCTTTCTTCTTCGAGACGGCCATAGTCACTATTTACTTACTGTTTAATTCTATCTCTAGTTGTTCACGATGTACAATAACTCTCGTCTCCTCTTCTGATTTGCCATTTGATGTTATTATATTTCCCAGGTACTTGAAACTCTTTATTTGTTTCAGGGGGTGTTCTTGTAGGTGGATCATTATTGTTAATTTTTTTCTTCTTTGGTTATAGCCATTACCTCTGTTTTACTTGTGCTTATTTTCATATTATGTTCCCAATACGCTTGGTTTAGACTATTCATGTGGTCTTGTAATTCTGCTTCTGATTTTGCTGTTAGTGCATGAGTGTCCGCAAATAGGAGTACATGGTTTGATTTGCCGATGGTTCTTCTTCTGTGTTCTATTCGTCATGCGGTGTTCTTGCAGTCTCTGTTTGGCTGGTTTCTTTACATGTGTTGTCTATATAGGTTATGAATAAGAGAGGGAACAGGACACAACCTTGTCTTACTTCGGATCTTATGGTGAAGCATTCTCAGTGTCCTCCGTTTTATCTAACTATATATTCACTGTTGCTGTATAAGCTTCAAAATACGTTCTTTAGGTATGTACTCACTTCATATCCTTTAAAGATTGCCAACAACTTGTTTCTATCTACTTTATCAAATGCCTTTTTTTGATCGACAAAGGATAAGTAGAATGTTTCATTATTGCACTGGCACCTTGCCGTCTTGACAGACGATAGTTTGTGCTTTAAAAAGGCATAATAACTTTTAACTATGGCGGTAGCGAGTGTGACTGATAAGGCCAATTTGCGCTGTAAATGTCCGTTCACAGTGGGTGCATGTGAACACGTGGTCATTTCCACCATCATGCACCATCTTACGTCTCAAACGCTTGGTGTGTGCCTTTTCTGAAATAATTTTCTCCTTTGACTTTATTCCATTTCTGATATTTGCCCTCCATGCAACACGTTCAGCGGCGACTTGCTCCCAATGTGCATTATCAATGCCTGTATCAATCATGTCCCGCTTACACATATCTTTGTATCGTAGTAGAGGCCGACCCTGAGATCTCTTACCCATCTGTAATTCACCAAAAAAGATATCCTTTGGTATTCTACCATCATCCATCCTCCTAAGATGTCCTATCCATCTAAGTCTACGAAGACTGAGCATGGAATAAACTGTCACACAACCTGATCTTTCCAATACTTCAGTATTTGTGATTTTGTCTTGCCACTTAATACCAAGAATTCTTCGCAGACACCGCATATGAAAGCTGTTTAAATTGTTCTCTTGGTGTGAGTAAGTTGTCCAGGTTTCACTGCCATAGAGAAGAGTACTAAGGACACAGGCTTGATAGACAAGGA
Organism: Cepaea nemoralis; assembly: GCA_014155875.1. Taxonomy (NCBI): domain Eukaryota; kingdom Metazoa; phylum Mollusca; class Gastropoda; order Stylommatophora; family Helicidae; genus Cepaea; species Cepaea nemoralis. The sequence continues at coordinate 336,605 of JACEFZ010022373.1, forward strand.
CTTTTGTTTTGGCAGTAAGCTTCCTGTTCTCCCAGACTCTTTTTCTTAACCTGTTCATTGTTGTTGCTGCCTTACCAATCCCGATGTTGATTTCCTGATCTAGAGATAATTTGCCATTTACCACTGATCCTAGATATGTAAAATGGTCTACTATCTCTAGTTCGGCGTCGTCAATAAAGACTGATGGTATCCCATGTGCACCTTGTGACATAATCATTATATTTCATTAATCATTATATAATCATTATATATAGTTTCATTATATTCGATTGCTTTTTTTATAAGTTGTCTAAGAGTAAAAATGGCACCTGTGCAACCTTTGTTCTAAATCCAAGTTCTGTCTCGCTTGCTGGGGTTCTATAGTAGTTCGTAATCTTTTCTCAAGAATTTTGCAAACTATTTTCCCAGTATGCCTCTTTATTGTATCTTTTGCCTCTTTTACTGTTTTTGTGTTACCACATTGGGAAAATTATTCAGATTCCTCAGTCTCGTGGTGTCTATTGCTCTACCCACACATGGTTAAATAGTCTATGTAACCATGCTGTTCCAACTTCTCTTGCTGCTTTAATTAGTTCATTTGGTATTTCATTTGTCCCGATGGTTTTTCAATGGGGCTAATCTAACGGCTTCTCCAATTTCTTCTTTCAGTATGTCTGGATCTAGTTCTTCGATAGCATCTGTGTTGGTTTCCTGAATTCCTGTGGCATCTGATGGAATCTTGAGATGTTGTTCGAAGTACTGTCTCCATCATTTTTAAGATTTATTTTTGTTAACTTATTGGTTCTCATTTTTCACTGTAAATTTTTTCAGTTGGGTCAAATGGTTCTGCTCTGGTTCTCATTGCACTGATCATTTTGATAGAAGTTTCTTGTTTCCTCTTTATAGTTATTTTAAGAGTTTCTGTAAATTTCCCCCAATTTTTTTTTTGGTTTTTCTCCTTTTACTATCCTATTCATATGAAACCCATAAGCAAACATACTCCATGTTGGATAAAGAGGTGAAACCAAGTGCACGAAAAGATAAACAGAACTTTATACACGGCTTGGCCGCGGAAGCCGAATCAGCTGCCAAAACTGGAAACGACAAAGCCGTATTCCACATCATGAAACAACTATGCAATCACTCACCTACACCAAACAAACCCATCAAAGACAAACAAGGTAAACTACTGTTATCCGATGACCACCAAAAGCAACGATGGGCAGAACATTTCAAATAAATATTAAATAGACCGCAGCCTGACAGTGTTCCCAACCTGGATGGAGAAACCCTCATGCCACCACTAGATGCCTCCTGTGAGTCATTCACCATGGAAGAGATTAAAGCAGCCATTAAACAATTGAAGAACAACAAAGCTGTTGGTGAAGACGACATCTCAGGAGAAAAGCTCAAAGCAGCAGATGAGACCTTACAACGTTTGTTACAGCTGATCAATAAAATCTTTCAAAACGAGTCCCCACCACAACAGTGGAAGGATGGTGTAACTTTCAAACTGCCAAAGAATGGTGACATGTCTGATTGCAATAACTGGCGTGATATCAACCTACTGTCAGTACCAGGAAAACATTTTTGTAGCATGTTACTTGATAGATTGAAAAAGTCTATAGATGAATGGCTCAGAGAAGAACAAGCTGGCTTCAGACCAAAACGGTCATGTATAGACCACATTTTTATCCTTAGAATAATCATCGAAGACTGTAGAATTCCAGTCGAAATTAATCACCACCTTTGTCGACTTTAAAAAGCCTTCGACAGTATCCACCGTCCTTCACTTTGGAATCTATTTAACATCTATGGTGTCCCTACCAAATATATCAACAAGCCGGACATGGAGAGCCATGACTTCTGCCCTATGTGCCGACTTAGGCCCAAGAGGAAAGACTAACTAACTATCATATTCACATGTCTTCTTGCTATTCTATATTATATGTAATCACGGTATTGTTTCCTCTTCGCCCACATTTTATATTTGTCCCTTTTCTCCCTGGGTATGACATTCAAACAGAAAGTAAGCATGCTAAGCGATTAATAATCGTTGATGTAGAATCAAAACGCGAAAGAAAGATATGCAATACAATTTTTGAAATGTATAATACAGCAAGGACACGTTTGAGGTACTGGTCACGAAACAATAAGATCTCAATCTGATCATGTTCCTCTTGTACCTTGCGGTGTCGAGGTGAAGTATAACCTTCGTGAGAGTGCCCGGTTATGGGCTTCGTATATCGACATTCCCTCCGTCCAACGTTTACGTGGTCGGCCTCTTCCTCTGGTTCCATCTGGTCTGTACATCATTGCTTGCTGTGGTATGCTGTTGACTGGTAACCTACTTGCATAGCCAAACCATTTGACTTGCTGCTTTCTAATAAAATCTAGTGCTGCTTTAACCCCCACTTTAGTCCTGATTTCTTCATTTCTGATCTTATCTCTTCTTGATACGTTGAGTATTCTTCTCAGGAACCTCATTTCTGTTGTGTGATTTTCTTTCTCTTTTTCTGTCATTGTCCAGGTTTGGCATTGGTAGCACAGAAGTTGGTAGGAAGATTGTGTTGTAAAGTGCTTTCTTAGTAGTTATGATACATGTTTGTTCTTTAGTATTGGTGCCATTTGTCCAATGAGTTTGATTTGCCTTATTGCACCTATTTTCGATCTCGTCTTCTGATCTGCCATTTGATGATATTATACTTCCTAGGTACTTGAAGACTCTTTACTTGTTTCAAGGGATGTTCGTTTAGGTGAATTGTTGCTGTTTGTTCTTCTTTAGTTATAGTCATTACCTCTGTTTTGCTTGTGCTAATTTTCATGTTATGTTCCCTACACATTTCGTTTAGACTATTCATGTGGTCTTGTAATTCAGCTTCTGATTTTGCTATTAGTGCTTGGTCGTCCGCAAACAGGAGTTCTCTAATGGTTAGATTTGCAGATGGTTCTTCTTCTGTGTTCTCGTCATGCGGTATTCTTGCTGTCTCTGCTTGGCTGGTTTCTTTACATATGTTGTCTATATATGTTATGAACAAGAGAGGGGACAGGACACAACCTTGTCGTACTCCAGATCTTATGGTGAAGGGTTCTGAGTGTCCTCCAGTTGCTCTCACTATGCATTCACTGTTGTTTTATAAACTTCTACATAGGTTTGTTAGATGTGCACTCACTCCATATTGTTTAAGGATTTCCCACAGCTTGTTTCTATCTACCCTATCAAATGCCTTTTCTTGGTCGACAAAGGCTAAGTAGAGTGTTTCATTGAATTCGATTGATTTTTCTATAAGCTGTCTAAGAGCAAAAATGGCGTCTGTGCATCCTTTGTTTTTCCTAAATCCAAGTTGCGTTTCGCTTAGCTGGGGTTCTAAAGTAGTTTGTAATCTTTTTTCAAGAATTTTGCAAAATATTTTCCCAGTATGACTCAACATTGAAATATCTCTGTAAAGAAATGTAAACAATAAAATGAAACAATAAGAAATGTAATGAAATAAAACTTACGATAACTGTCTAGTCTCCACTAGTTGGTTGACATTTTTGACGTCATAGCCGTGAGCAAAATTTAGCACTTTCCTATACCCGCAGACACGCAAAAACACGTTCATGTACAAAGTTGCGCAGGTTAAGACGTGCATATTGATTTTCGTTTGAAAAATGGATATCACTGCGCTAAGTATATTCCTACATATTCCACTCCCGCCGCTCGAAAAGCTATCGAAGCTGTTACCATGCTGATTATTCCAGTCGTCATTTGATAAAAGTCCAACTGGTTTTTCCTTTTCGCTTTGAATCGTGCCCAGACACGTTTTTCCATTGTCCGTCAGCCTGTCCAGTTAGGGTTCTCTGATTGGTCAATCCTGCAGCACGTAGTTTGCACAACTCGCTACTGACACATATCTGAACCCGGTGACAATTACCGTGTCTGATTACATTCCACAATTATGATTACTGATTACATTACAACACGGGACATCTTGCTTATGATAGAGAAGTTTTCCGGAAGATTGTTATGGGAGCGACGTTCTGAAGAGGACATGTTACTAAATGAGTTGAGTTGAGTTGAGTCAAGAACCAAATGACAACACCGCATTTCTACAGGAACACTTGTATTTTGACGCGTGTCCGACTAGACACCCATTGATTGATTGATTGATTGATTGATTGATGTAGGAACCGACATCACAGCATTCGGGCATTCCCATAAGCGCTCCGTCCCCATCCTCAGCAGCCAGCGAAGAGTTCCAACACCAATAGTACAAGTAGCAACCTGATTATATGTCCGTCTCGCCTTTCCTCTAAGCGTCGAGCATCTGCCAGATCCCCTCGTTACTCCACGCTGTCGCATTCTTGCCAGACCATGGTGATCCATTTGCTCCTCTGTGGTGTACACGAGCTCCCACAAGGCTGCAACCACGTCTGCCTTATCATGCATCAATACTCCACCAAGTGAGAATGTCAATAGGAAATCAGCTAAGTATTGATGGTGTTCGCATAGAGATCTAGACTAATGCGGTCACAAACATATAGAATCACTTGTTTGTGACAGAGAGGAGTGCACGCTAGCATATATTATAAGGATGCTATTAATACATCACGTTTTTGCAACGCTGGGGTTATTTTCAGTTATGATGATTTACAATTCTGGGCGAAATGGATTGCGGAAAATGCAAAAGATTTGCAGTTGCTTGATGTTGTAGTAACAGACTGTAAAAAAAAAGAAACGACTCCCATATAATATCAAGAATAGAAAAAATAACGGTTATATTAAAGTAATAGGTGACACTAAAATATGGAATAACAATAGAAGGCAAAAATGCTTAACAAAGGGATAAAGCTAAATACCTAGAGACACGTATAACATTACATGGCAGATGCACAACAGAGTAGGGCAAGCAAAAGCTGCATTACATAAGATGAAAAAGTTTCTTATGCAATAAGGCACTATCAATAAATGTCAGAAAGGGTGTGTCTAAATGCTATATACAGCATGTTCTGATGTATGGAGTGAATCTTAGAATGTAAATTAACAAATTAGGAAGAAGTTGGAAGCAACCATGTTCCTGAGACAATTGTTGCGAATTCCTTGGACTGCCAAAGTAACTAACAACTTTTGCCTGGAAGAAGTTACCAAAACTAGAACATTATATTCAACAATAAGAAAGAGACTAGCGGCTTTCTTTAGTCATGTGAAGAGAATAGAGGCACTGGGGAACATCGTGACAACTGGACAAATCAATAGGAAAAGAGGGCAGACAGACTAATAAAAATGATGAGTTGATCCAGAACACTAGAAACCAAGATTTGTGGAGAGACATGGACGCCTTTTCCTGCTGGTAGGACACAAAATGATGGGGTTCTGCGTCGTCACAGTGACATTATTGCTGACTTTGATAGAACACAATTCGGCACATGAATCTCCTCTTGATCTCTTGAGGAAAGCTATAATTTCAGTCTACTAACATCTGATTATCCACTGTTGTCAATGCCATTCAACTTTGTATTTAATACACCTATTATAGATGTTGCCAATACTTCTAATGCATCTCCCGCCATTACATGCGGTTTGTTTTGTTTCTTAGTGTGTTTGATAGCGTCAGAGATGTCTTATTTTAGAGTAGAAGACACAGTTACTTTCTTCTGTTAATTCTGCACTTTCTCCACCATATAACTGTTGTATGCATTCATACCACTTCCCTTACCAATGCACCTTCTTACATTAATATGGTTCCTTACTTTAATGACAAAAATATTCTTATTTACCTTCCTGTCCGCTCACTGATTTGTCAGAAGCTGTCTGTGTTTTTTGTCTGGACCCCGTGTCTTCAGAAGCTGTCTGTGCTACTTTTCTCAGTGTTCCGTGCCTTGCGGGAACACTTTAATTGCTCCCCTTGTTAACAATTTGTAACAATAGAAGTCACATGCCGGTATTGAGACCATTGGCATACACTGTGTGTGAGTGATTGAGTGCGTGAGTGAATAAGTAAGTGAGTGAGTTACTGAGTGAATGAGTAACTGTTTGCGTGAGTGAGTGAGTGAGTGAGTGGGTGGGTGCGTGCGTGAGTGAGTGAGTGAGTGAGTGAGTCAGTCAGTCAGTCAGCCAGTCAGTCAGTCAGTCAGTCAGACAGTCAGTCTGTCTGTCAGTCAGTCAGTCAGTGAGTCAGTCAGTGAGTCAGTCAGTGAGTGACTGAGTCAGCCTGAGTGAATGGACCTGAGAGTGAGTGAATGAAACTGTGAACTGGTGAGCCAGTGAGAGAATGAGTCAGTGAGCCAATGTTTGAGTGAAAAAGTGAGTGACTGCGCCAATGATTGAGTGACTGAGTCAGTGAGTGATTTAGCCAGTGATTGAGTGACTGAGTCGGTGATTGTGTGACTGAGCCAGAAAATGGCTTAGCCATTCACTGACTGAGCCAGTGAGTAACTGAGCCAGTGATTGAGTGACTGAGCCAGTGAGTGACTGAGCCAGTGATTGACTGAGCCAGTGAGTAATTGACTGATTCAGTGATTGACTAAGGCAGTGATTGACTGAGCCAGTGATTGACTGACTGAGCCAGAGATTGAGTGACTGAGCCAGTGAGTGACTTGGCCAGTGATTGCTGAGCCAGTTATTGACTGAGCAAGTGAATAACTGAGCCAATGTTTGAGTGGCTTAACCAGTGATTGATGGAGTCAGTGATTAACTAAGCCAATGCGTGCGTCAATGAGCCAGTGAGTGATTGAGTGAGCCAGTAAGTGAATGCACCAGTGATTAAGTGACTGAGCCAGTGAGTGACTGAGTTAGCGATAAACTGACCCAGTGATGGATTGAACAAGTGATTCAACCAGCCAGGTACAATGACTTAACCAGGATAGATAGAGAAAGCCATTCAACTAGAGTTAGCCAGAGAAAGGGATTTAATTAGAATAAGCCAGATAAAGTGATTTAACGAGAATTAGATACATAACATGATTCAACATAAGTTAGATGAAGAAAAAGATTCACCATAAGTTAGATAGAGAAAGTGATTCAAACAGAGTTAGGCAGAGAAAGTAATACAACCAGAGTTAGGCAGAGATAGTTATTTAACCAGATATAGCCATAGAAAGTCATTGAACTGGAGTTAGTCAGAGAAAATGATTAAACCAGAGATAGCCAGTGATTCAACTAGAGACTAGAGAAGAATAACAAGACCAGTAATGAATCTGTTGACTTTATTCTTTAGGCACTACAGTAATAGATGGTGTCTACATGCCGATGCTGTATGTGGGAGGTGCGCATGTCCTCACGCACTATCTTCCTCTTGCAGCAGACCCAGGCGGAAGCCAGTGAAGGTGGTGTAGATGTTGTCAGGTAAGCCCAGCAAGGATGATTTATCTCGAGCTTTCACGTGGACCTGGTCGCCTTTCTTCAGTCGCAGAATGGCCGAGTTTGCTGGGGGTCAGATTACAGTCAGTGTATTACCTGTCTATTTATTGCTAGGTATATAACAACAGTCATAACAAACACCGTAAACAATAATGGGAACAAACAGTATGAACAATCATGACAACAAATAATATAAACAGTCATGACAACAAATAGTATAAAAAGTCGTGGTAGCAAACAGTATTAAAATGTGAAACATATTTATGAATGGTAAAGACAACAAACTATAAAGTGTGATTATTACAAACAGTACAAACAGTCATGACAATAAATAGTATAAACATTCATAACAACAAAGAGTATAAATAATCATGACAACAAACAGTATAACCTTTCATGACAACAAACTATAAAGAATCATGATAACAAACAGTATAAACAGTCATGATAATGATTAGTATAAACAGCCATGACAACAAACACTATAAATAGTAATACAATAAACAATTATAAACAGGCTGATAACAAACCGCATAACCAATCATGACAACGAACAGTATACACAGTAATGACAAACATTATAAACACATATCACAACAAGTATAAACAATCATGCAATCAAACAGTGTAAACAGTCATGACAATAAACAATATAACCAGACATGACAATACACAGTATAACCAGACATGACAATACACAGTATAACCAGACATGACAATACACAGTATAACCAGACATGACAATACACAGTATAACCAGACATGACAATACACAGTATAACCAAACATGACAATAAACAGAAAAAAAATGTCATGCCAACAAACAGTATAATCAATCAAGACAACAAACGTTATAATCAATCATGACAACAAACACTGTAATGAATCATGACAATAAACGTTATAATCAACAATTTCAACAAATATTATAATCAATCATGACAACAAACATTGAAATCAATTATGACCACAAACATTATAATCAATGACGACAACAAACATTGTAATTAAACATGCCAACAAACATTGTAATCAATCATGACAACAAACGAAATATCAGCCATGACAACAAACATTACAAAAGGTCAAGACAAATTGTGCAGGCAATCATGAAAGCTAATAGTATAATCAACCATGACAATGAACAGTATAACCAACCATGACAACAAACAATATAAACAGTCAAGACAACAAACTGTATACAGCCTAAAACAATACACAAAATTCTACACGATAAACCACACGACATATTACACAATAAATTAAACAACAAATTACAGTACAAACTGCACAACAAACTACACAACAAATAACACGACAAACTACACAACAAACTACACAACAGACTGCACAACAAACTACACAACAAACTATACAACAAACTACACAACATACTATACAACAAACAACACAACAAACTGTTCAACAAACTACGCAACAAACTACACAACAAACTACACAACAAACTACACAATAGACTACACAACAAACTACACAAACAACTACACCACAAACTACACATCAAACTACACAACAAACTACACAATAGACTACACAACAAACTACACAACAAACTACACAACAAACTACACAACAAACTACACAACAAACTACACAACAAACTACACAACAAACTACACAACAATCTTCACGACAAATCCCAGACTCACCTCCTCCATCCCAATATTCAGTTTGGCGTCCGTATATGGAAAAGACGTAATTGTCATTGTGGTAGAGACCTAACCAGAAGTTGGCTTTAACGGCAGTCATGGCGTAAACTTCCAGATGGTAGACTCCACTCTGTGGACATTTTAAACAGTTAGATCCGTATCCTTTACAGGACGTTGCAGTCAGTCTCAGCATTATTTGTTTGTTAATGACCTCATGGCAAGTTTACGTTCAGTAGTTTGCTATTGCTTCTGAACGACCATCACCCATATAATTGTATAACAAAACCAACGTGAGGCGGTCTACTGCCACATCGCCCATAGCTCTATTTCGGACACGGGTATGTGGGATTATGAACTGCGTCAGTAAAACTTCGCCACGGAGTCGCTGTGGACATAACATGAGTATATAATTTCATATGTAGACATACCGATATATATATATAAATGTTAACACGAAGTTCTTACTTCACCTCGACACCGCAAGGTACAAGAGGAATATGATGAGATGAGATGAGATTATATAGACATACACATGGATATATAAATGCCACCATGGTAGACATACACATGGATATAATAAAGTGCACCATGTAGACATACACATGATATATAATGCACATGTAGACATACACATGGATATATAAATGCCACCATGTAGACATACACATGGATATATAATGCCACCATGTAGACATACACATGGATATATAAATGCACCATGTAGACATACACATGGATATATAAATGCACCAGTAGACATACACATGGATATATAAATGTCCACCATGTAGACATACACATGGATAATATAAATGCCACATGTTAGACATACACATGGATATATAAATGCCACCATGTAGACATAGACACTGGATATATAAATACCACCATTAGACATACACATGGATATATAAATGCCACCATGTAGACATACACATGGATATATAAATGTCACCATGTAGACATACACATGGATATATAAATGCTAACATATAGACATACACATGGATATATAAATGTCATTATGTAGACATACACATGCCGGTCTCTCTGGCTGAAGGGTTACAACACTTTCTCTGTAATCCCGTTTATCACGCAGAGTCTCGTAGCAGGGCGAGAGCTGGGAGCGGTTCGACCCCCGCTGGTGACTTGCGGGATAACTGAGCCGGCCGCTCAAAAAGCAATGGCAAACTACTGAGCGTAATCTTGCCAAGAAATCAACAGACAGTTGAAAGATGCTGATGTTGACAGCGATGTCCTGTAAAGGATATGCAAAAAAAAACCCCCAAAAACATAGACATACACATAGATATATAAATATCATTATGTAGACATACATATGGATATATAAATGTTATTATGTAGACATACACATGGATATATAAATGTTATCATGTAGACATACACATGGATATATAAATGTCACCATGTAGACATACACATAGGATATATAAATGTCCACCATGTAGACATACACATAGGATATATAAATGTCACCATGTAGACATCCACATGGATATATAAATGTCACCATGTAGACATACACAATGGAATATATAAATGCCACCATGTAGACATACACATGGATATATAAATGTCACCATGTAGACATACACATGGATATATAAATGTCACCATGTAGACATACACATGGATATATAAATGTCCCCATGTAGACATACACAGGATATATAATGTCACCATGTAGACATACACATGGATATATAAATGTTATTATGTAGACATACATATGGATATATAAATGTCATTATGTAGACATACACATGGATATATAAATGTCATTATGTAGACATACACATGGGTATATAAATGTCATTATGTAGACATACACATGGATATATAAATGTTATTATGTAGACATACACATGGATATATAAATGTCATCATGTAGACATACACATGGATATATAAATGTTATTATGTAGACATACACATGAATATATAAATGTCATTATGTAGACGACATACACATGGATATATAAATGATACCATGAAGACATACACATGAATATAGAATACCACCAAGAAGACATGCACATAGATATATATATGCTAATATGTAGACATACACATGAACATATAAATGTCATCTCTGATATCCAAGTCAACATCTGCAACAATAAATAAACATCTTGTCCAGGAGCGTGACATTTATTAAGGTAACATTTCCCAGTCATTAATACAATACTGAGTACATTGACACATACACAAACGTCCAAACTAACTTCGCGTTGCCAAGCTGCAGAACTCACAGCAGCTTTCCCCAACAACATTTCTCAGTACCTCATTTCCTCTGGCTTAACTCTTTGGTGCGAACTCTAAGATAAAGAGCTAGTTTGAATCTAATAATTATAATTTCCTCAAATGTATCAATCGATGTATCCCCGATTAACTGACTCCCTGATTGATTGGCTCCCTGCATGTATGCCCGAGTCAGCCTTTTTCTGAAAGCTCCCTCTATCAACTGGAATGCGTACTTCTGAATGACGGCTTCTCAGTCCATAAACCTGAATGAGTTCTCTCTCTCTCTCTCTCTCTCTCTCTCTCTCTCTCTCTCTCTCTCTCTCTCTCTCTCTCTCTCTCTCTCTCATTCTCTCTGTCTCTCTGTCTCTCTCTCCCTCTCTCTCTCCAAAGCAGTCTCCCGTCTCGACTAAGAGCCTTTTCTCTCTCTCTCTCTCTCTCTCTCTCTTTCTCTCTCTCTCATACAAAATCAGTCTCCAACCACAGCCGTCTCAAGTCTAACTCTTCTAATGCTATCTCACATCTAAGAGAGTCTTTTCCTCCTCCTCCTCCTCCCACCCCCACCCAGTTCAACCAAGCTGTATGATTGATTTTGTAACTTGCTACTTTTAAATTAAGAGTTAAGGGATTTAACCGTTACACGGGACAGTTGGACTAACATGTTGACTATTGTCCTTGACTTGGGGACGTAAATTAAATGTACCTCTGAAGTCGGAGCGGTTTCGCCTGATGGCGAGAGACATTGTTAATAGGGAAAGCTAATCCACATGCACAATTCAGGCCAGAACTGCTAAATGTAGTGAGTATGGATTACGCTTGACTTATAAGCGAGCAAAGCAAAAAAACAAAAACAAATAAAAAACACTTTCCATCTGTCAGTAGTTTCATCATGCTCTTTCCGTTACTCACGAAAGGTTTCTTGTACACGCCTCAAACCCCCGACACTCTCGTCGAACATAGACAACCTTTAAGTCTGACCTTCGACGTTTCTCAGCCAGACACAACACGAAACAGACAGCAGTCCACACCCCACACCGTGCTGTCAACCATCCCGATTTGTTTATTTGTCCATCAAGAATGATGATGACCATTCATTTCATCCAGTGGGGTTGAAAGGATGGAGCCGTGAGTTCTAAGATGGCTGATAAGGCATATTTTGGCTCGAAATGTTCTTTGACAATGTGGACAAAGAATGCTTTCTCCCTCTGCCCCGTACCTGCCATACACCGCAAGGTACTATATTGCCAGTAAATGACCGTTCGTTTTTTTTAACAGTCTGCAGTGTTTAATGTATGATCCATTCATGATAACAGTCATAACATCTGATGGGAGATGCCTTGAAGAGATTAGAATAAGAATCGCTATGGCGAAGGTAGACTTTTCTGGAGGAGAATTTCCTGCAGTGTTTTTCTGTCCTACCTTTTCTTCATAGCTCTTGCAGTCCTGGTTGCCTCACACGTGACTGCACCCATGTGTAATGATGCACGCCACGAATGTAGGTCTCTGACTGCAGTCCCCCAGGTGTCATGATGAATTCCAAAAGCATTCAGTGAGATTTTCAGTGTCTTTAAAGCGTTTCCTCTGGCCACCTTTGGAGCGTTTACCACAACGCAACTAGCCGTTAAAAAATTCGTTTAGGGAGCCTGTGATCTGGCATGCGAGTTAAGTGACCAGCCCAGCTAATCTGATTCTGATTCTGATTCTCTACTAATGAAGAATCGGACCAATTGTACCACAAGCTGGCTGACCACCACACACCTTAAAGGCACCTCTGCCTAACTGTGTACTTTCTTTAACCTAACTGGCTGGGTTGCGATACGCCGATCTGAAGCAATAGTAGAGCGTGTATGGACTACGCTTGAGATCAGGGCAAGCGACTGCAAACAAAAGCTCACAAACAAACACACATTTAGAAATACAAACCAAGACTTCCATATTTTACATACACACAATGAAGAAGTGAGCAATATGTAGCACACACTACATCTATTTAACATACACACAATACAGAAGTGAGCAACATGAAGCACACACTCCATGTATTTGTCACTTCCGGTCCCCAACATTTCGGATAGGAATTTTAACCGTTAAGCCTCTGGAGTGTTTACGCTTCTGGCTACGGTTTGCAGTCGCATTTTCCTCATGCTGGACAGGGAGTGCATGGTTCCGTCACCCTGCTAAGGAGTTGAGTGCGTGAGTTGTGAATTTCGTTTTTACAAATGTCCGCGGTTGTTGTAGCGTGAATTGCATGTTCAGAACGCTTTGAATTGACTGAACTGCCTTTTAGGCTCGCAGGTGAATTTTCTTGGAGACTCCTTGGGGTCGTCGCTGGAGCTATGGTGTTCTTGCTTGTGCGATGCTGTCAGCGGGCCGCCCTGCCGAAAGGGACCGAACCGTATGGTATAAATCCGGGAGCAATGAAGTCCTTCCGCTCGATTTTTAATGCAGTAATGTGTGGCTGCTGGTTTTCTAGCGACTGCCGCTTCTATCGACGATGAACGGTGCTTTCCATGGAGGACTTTTGTGTTGGCATTCTGACGGCGGCATCATGTACATTGTGCCTGTGCGAGCTGCTGGTTTGTCGAGACTCCTGTCTATTTCATTTTTCGCATAGGGCAGTGAGGAGCATTTCGTGTGATATTCACTGGCACAGGAACGGAGCATAATTGGGACGAACCGTTGCGGTGAAGTTGGATCCGCGACTATTACATAGCTAACATGTATCTGTGGACAAACAAACAGCTGTTTAGCCCGATTTGTGGCGACTGGGTTACGGACGCAATTCGTAATCACGCAAACCGCGTTCGGAACACAGATATAGGCGATTTGGCAGCAGACTGCCTTGTGTTGTTTTTCTTGTAATGGTATATGTGCCGACCGTTCAGAAAGTTATGGCAAGCTGTTGAAAGTAAACTTGCTAAGAAATCACAAACAGCCAAATGATGTCGGGGTTGAATGCGGCGTCCTGTAAACTAAAAGCAACAAACTAGGCATCGATTGTAGATTGCAGAACTAGCCGACACAAGAGATGTATGCCACTAGTGGTCGATGGTTCTCACCTGGGGTGCCGTGAAGATCCCAGTGTTGTTGTTGTAGCCGCCGCCGTGGTTAATGAGAATCTTGTTCAGAACCAGTGTGTCGCCGTTGTCAAGGACAAGGTTTTTATCAAGCGCAGCCGAGAAGGCCACAGTTGATTCTGTCAAATCAGAATGATTTTATGTAATTTCGTCACGTATCATTTCTGGGAAAGTTCTATGGACACGCTCATTCTTGATTGAAGCGTGATTGCTTCAAGTGTTTACAATCGTATCTACAAATGTGAGGCGGTAAGCAATACAGATAGATAAACAATTAACAGACAGACAGACAGGGTGATATATAGACAGATAAACATATATACAGATTAATTTCCTAGCGTGTCGCTGATAAACAGTCTAGGGTTCACAAGCATATAGCTCCTCTGAAGTCGGAGAGTGTCTGCCTGTACGGCGAGGAACCACCAGTATGTACACCAATAAGCCAGACATGAGACAACGGATACTCACGCAAACCTCAGGTCCTGTATGGCATCACATTGATGTTGGACAACAGGATGCTTTCATCCGACATACAGGACTTCGCGTTGGAGCTGAAGCCACGAACACAAGCAAACAAGCAAGCACAAGCATATAGCAGTGTGGGTATTAAAACTGCTTTGTAGACTTTCAGCTTTGTTTGCAGGCTTTTTCCATTTCTATCCCACACATTTTGGTACAGTGTACCAAAGGATGCTCTGGCCTTGGAGATTCTTGCATTCACTTAGTCATCAATTGTGGCAGCTTGTGACACAGTTCTGCCAAGATAGGTGAATTGGTCCACAACACTTAGTCCATGACCATTCACTTTGATATTTGGCACGGTGTGATTAATCCTGGATTTGGCTGGTACATAACTACAGTCTTCTCCAAATTGATATTGATCCCAAAGTTGGCACAGGATATGATAAAGCTGAAACATTGTGTTGCATGTCTGACTCTGAGTTGGCATGTAGAGCGCAATCATCAGCAAACAGGAGCTCACTAACGGTGTCGCTGTTAGCTTTGGATTAAGCTTTCAGTCTTCTGAGATTGAACACTTTTCCATCCGTGCGGTAGTAGATGTCTATTCCAATAGCATTGTTCTCGAAGGCATTCGTCAACATAGCTGAAAACATGAGGCTGAACAGTGTTGGTGCCAGGACACATTCTTTCTTCACTCCATTGGTGACACGAAAAGGCTCAGACAGTTCACAATTTGTTTGTATTCTTGCCTGCATACCATCGTGAAATAGCAGCATTGTTTGGACAAACTTTCGTGGACAGCCATATTTAGCCATAATCTTCCATATTCCAATGCTGACTGTATCAAAGGCTTTGGTAAGGTCAAAGAATGTTAAATTACTGTTCTTAGTATGTACACCGCATTTATTGTACCCTTGCCTTCTACAAACCCACATTGTTCTTCTCCTATTTCAGGTTGTATTTTTTTCCTAACTCTTTACATGATAATTCTTTGCAAAATCTTCTTGATGTGACTCATTATACTAATTGTTCGAAGTTGATCACATTCCAAGGCTCCTGATTTCTTTGGGATTGCAATAAATACAGAATTGCATAATTCATGAGGTATATATCTCCAGTATCATATATGGTATTCAGGAGTCTGGTAACTTTATCTATTCCGTATTCCGTATGAAGTCATACAATCATATATTATATGATGATCATACACACAACGGTGAAGTCATACATTCATATATTATATGATTATCATACACATCGTTGTAATCGGACACATGCCCAAGGGTATGTGCCAGGTTTCCTACATTTACCCTGTGTTATACAGTTATTGTATTGTTCTTGTGTGTTTCAGTATCGCTTGTTTATCTTGTCATGTCCATTGTTTGTGTTTGTGTATATATATATATATACATATATATATATATATGTATGTATATGCAACTACCATCACTGGCCTTATATTAAAGATCATCTGCGACGAGACCACGAGGACTTCCAAGAAGATAATGGATTGGCGGCAACAGAGACATTGTACAACCACACGGAATGACACTATCCAGTGCCGCCCACCGGGCGCTGGAACGTAAATTATTCCTCTCCACGATGCTACACGGCAGAAGTGGAAGATGATGATGATGATGATGATGATGATATATATATATATATATATATATATATATATATATATATATGGTTAATGGGCAGTACTATGCAGATTTCCTTATCAAACTAAGAAAGACTGTGACCAGAAAACGAGCGATAGCGCGTACGCAAATTCTGCCTTTGCTTCAAGACAACGAGCCCTCCCATAAAGCACGGCTTGTGCTGCAAACTGCCAACGATTTGAATATTGAAATTCTTCCACAGCCACCATATTCTCCAGATTTAGCTCCATCATACTTTTTTCTTTTCCAAAATCTTAAACCTGAAAGGAAATCGTTTCGTCGGTTACGAAGATGTCATACTGGCTAATGATAACTGGTTTAGTTCGAAAAATAGGTTGGTTTATTCTGAAGGTCTTTTCAATATCACGCAGAGAGGGCAGAAATGCATACATTCAGGAGGTGGCTATATTGAGAAAGAATGAGCACTATGCCAAATTCCAATTTTCTCCGTCTAATCATTCATGGTCAGGCTAAAGAATTATGAGAAGCCTCTTGAACTTCCTATGTACTTGAACCTCTTTACTTGTTTCAAGGGATGTTCGGTTAGGTGAATTGTTGTTGCTTTTTCTTCTTTAGTTATAGTCAACACCTCTGTTTTACTTGTGCTAATTTTCATGTTATGTTCCCTACACATTTCGTTTACACTATTCATGTGGTCTTGTAATTCAGCTTCTGATTTTGCTATTAGTGCTTGGTCGTCCGCAAACAGGAGTTCTCTAATGGTTAGATTTGCAGATGGTTCTTCTTCTGTGTTCTCGTCATGCAGTGTTCTTGCGGTCTCTGTTTGGCTGGTTTCTTTACATATGTTGTCAATATATGTTATGAACAAGAGAGGGGACAGGACACAACCTTGTCCTACTCCGTATCATATTGTTCAGTGAGCAACCAAAATACCTGTTTGCGGACGGCATTCGCCACATACCTAAGCAATTGGATGCTTGCCTGAATGCCTACGGCGACTTCTTCTGACCAACCCATGGTGCATAATTCATTCAAAATAAATGCTTTGTTTAATTCTACCACACCTGTTAATGTTTCTTTCATGCTTTTGTTATAAAGCTATTGGAACGGGTTTCAGATGAACGTCCCAATATATATATATATATATATATATATCTATATATATATATATATTATATATATATATATAATATATATATATATATATATATATATATATATATATATATATATATATATATGTGAGATGTGTATAAGAGACAGATATCCTGGCAATGTTGCTCATAATTTTGTCTGAGTTGTGTTTGATGTCGTCCCCAGAAGCAGGACCTGGATTTGTTTATATACCATTTTTAGGAAAATAACTGGACATGGGTAGATATTTGTCTAGAGAAAAATCATGAGGCGACAACTGGACAAGGGTAGTTAGATGTGTAGAGTACATGTATGAGGAGAATACTGGACAGGAGTAGATAGTTGTCTATATAACATTTATGAGGAGACAACTCGACAGAAGTAGATAGTTGTCTATATGACATTTATGAGGAGACACCTCGACAGAAGTAGATAGTTGTCTAGAGAACACTTATGAGGAGACAACTCGACAGAAGTAGATAGTTGTCTAGAGAACACTTATGAGGAGACAACTCGACAGAAGTAGATAGTTGTCTAGAGAACACTTATGACGAGGCAGTTGTCTAGATAACCGGTCACAAGACGTTCTTGTTAGAACCAGACACAAACTATGTTTAACACCTGACTGTTCTCACTGAGGGCTGAATAATTGGCATTTGAACCTCCCGCCTTCATATAACAGCTCGGACACGTGTTCTACGCCACAATCCCAGTTGGACAGCACGGACAAGTATAGTTTGATGTCTGGACAGTTGGACAGCACGAACAAGTATAGTTTGATGTCTGGACAGTTGGACAGCACGAACAAGTATAGTTTGATGTCTGGACAGTTGGACAGCATGGACAAGTATAGTTTGATGTTTGGACAGTTGGACATCACGGACAAGTATAGTTTGATGTCTGGTCAGTTGGACAGCACGGACAAGTATAGTTTGATGTCTGGACAGTTGGACAGCACGGACAAGTATAGTTTGATGTCTGGACAGTTGGACAGCACGGACAAGTATAGTTTGATGTCTGCACAGTTGGACAGCACGGACAAGTATAGTTTGATGTCTGGCCAGTTGGACAGCACGGACAAGTATAGTTTGATGTCTGGCCAGTTGGACAGCACGGACAAGTATAGTTTGATGTCTGGACATTTGGACAGCACGGACAAGTATAGTTTCGTGTCTGGACAGTTGGACAGCACAGACAAGTATAGTTTGATGTCTGGACAGTTGGACAGCACGGACAAGTATAGTTTGATTTCTGGACAGTTGGACAGCACGGACAAGTATAGTTTGATGTCTGCACAGTTGGAAAGCACGGACAAGTATAGTTTGATGTCTGGCCAGTTGGACAGCACGGACAAGTATAGTTTGATGTCTGGCCAGTTGGACAGCACGGACAAGTATAGTTTGATGTCTGGCCAGTTGGACAGCACGGACAAGTATAGTTTGATGTCTGGCCAGTTGGACAGCACGGACAAGTATAGTTTGATGTCTGGACAGTTGGACAGCACAGACAAGTATAGTTTGATGTCTGGACAGTTGGACAGCACGGACAAGTATAGTTTGATGTCTGGACAGTTGGACAGCACGGACAAGTATAGTTTGATGTCTGCACAGTTAGACAGCACGGACAAGTATAGTTTGATGTCTGGCCAGTTGGACAGCACGGACAAGTATAGTTTGATGTCTGGCCAGTTGGACAGCACGGACAAGTATAGTTTGATGTCTGGCCAGTTGGACAGCACGGACAAGTATAGTTTGATGTCTGGCCAGTTGGACAGCACGGACAAGTATAGTTTGATGTCTGGACAGTTGGACAGCACGGACAAGTATAGTTTGATGTCTGGACAGTTGGACAGCAAGGACAATGGCGTTGTTAGTTGCCAGGTATATCATTGAACTGAACCCACAATTATAGGCTATGGACAGAACTGGTATCTAGACGCTGATATGACACCATAAGTTTTAGAAACATGTCAATAAGAGATACGGATGGCTGGTTCTATGCTCTTATACGTAATGCACATACCAAGTCACCAGACTGGGTTGGAACTCTGAATACTCACCCAGGGTCTGTCCACATGCCACGCCAAGCACAACAAAGATGATACACCCTGCCAGCAACATCATGGTAGTGTCCTGTATAGGGGAATACACAACAACAGTTGGAGCAGTCTTACAGAAAAGGGTGAGACAAGATATGGCGATGTTAGGGAATAATTAACAACAGTTTGAGCAGGCTTGCAACAATGGGTGAGACAAAATGTGGCGATGTTCCTGACGTGATCCAGCCTTGTCAAGGCAAGCTATGGTCACACATACATGTGATGGTAAATGCGTGGCGATGTTCCTGACGTGATCCAGCCTTGTCAAGGCAAGCTATGGTCACACATACATGTGATGGTAAATGCGTGGCTATGTTACTCATGTGATCCAGCCTTGTCAAGGCAAGCTATGGTCACACATACATGTGATGGTAAATGTTAATAACCATGTTCTGTAATGAGAAGCGGAAAGCTGCAGTATGTCGGTACAACCGCAAGTTTCAGTGGAAGAGAAGCAAGAAGACACCAAGAGAGGCGATGTTGGACAATGTGACATCATGGCATGGAGGAGAGTCGGTATCTGAAGTGATTGGCAGCACAAGAGAGGTTCTGAAATGAGACATTCTTCGCTTCTGCTTCCGCGAGAGACATTTTGGATACGTGATGGAGACATATTAGAGTAGCAAAAACAAAGATAATGCATACAGATAAAATTACTACGGAGAAAGAAATGTATGAAAATGAGGAAATATTGGAGGTGGTGGAAAATTATGAATATCTTGGGTCATTGATTACCGACAATGGTGACACAATGAAAGATATTTCTAAACATAAAAAAAACAATATAAGTCGCATGTCCTTCAGAGGACTTAGCAGTCAACACCAGCAGTTTGGCTGTTCGTGCTGCCTGGGCAAGTTTTACGTTCAGTAATTTGTTATTGCTTTCTTAATGACCGGCACCTATATGTCTTTCAAACAAACCAGCACCGCTGTGTTTCGAACCCGGGTATACGGAATTACGAATCGCGTCCTTAGCTCCTTCTGTTGCTCTTCAAAGACTAAACCAACTGAATAAATTGTGGCGTTGGGCAGTTAGAACTACAAAAATAAGATTTTTAAGAGCATGCATCTTTCCCATTGCCACATCCGCCTGCGAGACCTAGACTGAACTTTCAATCTGATAGCGGTGGGAACAATTAGTAGTGTGACTCTTCGTTGGTTGTTGAACGAGGAGACGGAGCGCATACGAGAATGTCCTCAGTGCAGTGATGACGGTTCTTAGCTCAGCTCAACAACAACTCATCTTGAACTCTGGTATACCGAAGGAGAATCTGGCATTCTAGTCACTCTGCCAGTGAAGTGGGAGAAATCTATAGACATGTATCGGTTAATGGAGGTACAGTCTGGCGTTGCATGCCTGGTGGTCAAGCAAGTGTATGGTTGAGTTGAGTTAAGAACCGACATCACTGCACTCAGGACATTCCCATACTTGCTCCGTCCCCTCATTCAACAGCCAGCGAAGAGTCACACTACTAATCGTTCCCACCGCTATCTGATTAAACGTTCTCCTGGTCTTCCCTCTCAGTTTCGAGATTCTTCCAGACCCCCTGCCGATACCCCGCAATCTCATTCTTTCCACATATGGGTTCTCAATCTGTTCCTACACCTTCTCCACCTTGTGCCACAAGCGCACGAGCACCTCCCCCTTGTCCATAGGCAAACTACCACCAAGAGGTGCATTCCCTGCTAGTCTATCAGCCTGTTCATTCCCCCATACACCCGCACGGCCAGGGCAAAATATCCATACAATTCTTATAATCTGTTACCTCTAAAGCGACAAGAGCCATTCCACACGAAACATTCCTTTCTCCATCTTACTAAGCATACTCTTTGAATCCATAATGAATACAACGTGTGTTGCTGTAGTCTCCTCTACCCAACAGAATGCCGCTGTTGCAAGTGTATGGGTGGAGTAGGAAGTTTCAAAACAGCTTGACTTCTGTGACAGACTGTTCACGACCGGTTCAGGCACACCGAGTAGTGACCCAAAAGTGCTTACACATGCGACTAAGATACATTTTTTTTCTATCTGAATCCAAATACTTTATCGGCGCTGGATCACTTGCATTGAATGCAGTAGTGACTATATAAAAAAATTATACTTCTTTCAGAATATATTCAAGGAAAAATTAAACATTTAAGGTCTTCTTTTGAAGTCCCATGGTATTAGTCAATGTTGTTGAATATATTATTGGCCATTCTTATCCTCTTCGTATTCCGTATTGAACATCTGCCACCTTCTTTGACTGTTTGCCTCAGGACCCTCTTGTCGCCAGGTCTGGCAGCTCCGGGTCACTGCCCGCCAGTAGCGCCGTGTCATCGGCATATCTCAGACTGTTGGTTATACTTCCGTTGATGTCCACAAAAGGTCATTCTTCAAAGTGTTTGAACAGTCTTTCTGTATAAGTGGAATACGCTGTGGGAGGGGGAGGAGGGATAACAAATGAAACAAGGAATGCTATTAAAAATAATAATGAGAAGAAGAGGAAGAAGTAGAGAGCTGGTGAATAGTCAACAACCGTCATCAAAGGTTGCAGGTATCAACAAACAGTCAACAACCATAATAAAAGGTAGCAGGTATCAATAAACAGTCAACAACCATAATAAAAGCTAGTAGGTATCAATAAACAGTCAACAACCATAATAAAAGGTAGCAGGTATCAATAAACAGTCAACAACCATAATAAAAGGTAGCAGGTATCAACAAACAGTCAACAACCATAATAAAAGGTAGCAGGTATCAATAAACAGTCAACAACCATAATAAAAGGTAGCAGGTATCAATAACAGTCAACAACCATAATAAAAGGTAGCAGGTATCAATAAACAGTCAACAACCATAATAAAGGTAGCAGGTATCAACAAACAGTCAACAACCATAATAAAAGGTAGCAGGTATCAATAAACAGTCAACAGCCATAATAAAAGGTAGCAGGTATCAATAAACAGTCAACAACCATAATAAAAGCTAGCAGGTATCAATAAACAGTCAACAACCATTATAAAGGTTAGCAAGTATCTTTAAACAGTCAACAATCATCATAAAACACACATGTGACTATGCAAGCAATCGTGACCAGTGAACATAATAGTTACCTAGAAAGTTGGAGCCACAAATTGACTGACCGGAGTTTCAAGTAGACAATCTCGCTGATGCACACAACAACGTGTAGTAAGCAATGTTTTATTGGGAAAATTCAAACATAATTATCTCCCATCCATGTAGAAAACTGGAGCTTTGACATGTTTACACTGCACATATGCCGTAAACACCCGTAGCTTGTCGATAAGTGTAGTCTTTTCTGGTCTTGTTGTTCAGTCCAGCACGAGCCAGAATCAAATGTGCAGCATCAGGGATAATTGACAACACAAATTCAGGTAAAGTCGAAAAAGAATAACAGAATGTCAATACTTCATTATACAATATATTGATATGATGGATGGACAGACACTGTAAGGTCATGTTGTAGATGTGTTCTTATGTTGGATTGACACCTGCAGTAACTTCTAATGTGTCTATCCTGCCATATGGGCAGAACCAGCAGGTTTCCTAAATATCTGTTGTGTTAGATGGGCAGAAGTTGTCCGTGCTTCTAATATATCTGTGGTGTTAGATGGGCAGAAGTTGTCCGTGCTTCTAATATATCTGTTGTCTGAGGAGGTATGGGATGTCAGGCATTGGTAGTACCTTTGGTAAGGATGACTGTCATGCTCTTTTCAGGGCACACCCCCTACTCGATCCAGCTCACTCCTGTGGCTCCTAGTAGCTGTCAGCATACGACAGCGGCCACCCCCCGGGCAACAGCTCTGAGAGGCTGGCTAAACCAGGCGTGGGTAGCCGTAGTCACAGACCTGCACACAGGCATGTCAGGCCATATGGTCGTCTTCTACTGACCGGAGCAGCAGTGGGATTCGGCAGACACGTGAGCGACTGATCAGCCCTCTATAGGAAAGCACTACTCACTTCCATAGCACGAGGAAGGGGCTAGAAAAGGTGCCCTAAACATTGTCTGCACCATCATTACCTAACTAGTTAGCCGCGGCTTGTGGGTGCCCTTTACTGCGGTCGACATACAAAGTAAAAATATGTAAAGCTAAAAGAGCAAACCATATTCCCTTGACAATAGGAACTTGGAATGTACGCACCCTACTTGTTAGAGACTGTGCATCGGGCCCATAGAGACGAATAGCACTGATTGGGAGAGAGCTGGGCAGGTACAACATCGACATTGCAACCTTGGGCGAGACTAGACTTGCAGAAGAAGGCCAAATCTGTGTAGTAGGTGCCGGCTACACATTTTTCTGGAGTGGAAGGAAAAGCGAGGAAAGACGCCAGTCCGGAGTGGGATTTGCCATTACGTCAGCTCCGGTTGGCAAACTAGCTGGATGTCCAAAGGCTATAAATAACAGGCTTATGATTATTAGGATACCCCTGCTGAAAGGTAAGAAGCACGCAACCATCGTGAGGGTCTACGCACCAACCATGACCAATGAAGATGACGTCAAAAACAAGTTCTATGAGGATCGGCACAATGTATTAACATCTGTTCCCAAAGGAGACAAACTTATACTCCTTTTGGACTTCAATACCAGAGTAGACAAGGACACCGCCCCTTGGAGTGCATCATTAGAAAGTACGGAGTCGGAAATTGTAAAAGCAATGGACTCCTCCTTCTTCAGATCTATGCCGAACACGATTTACTGATCACCAACACAATCTTGCGTCTTTCCACGAGAAATAGGACATCGTGGATGCACCGTCGAACGAAACACTGGCACCTCATTGACTATGTCATCGTCAGGAGGAGTGACAGACAAGACGTTCGGGTGACAAAATCCATGTGTGGTGCCGAATGTTGGACAGACCATCGTCTCATTATCTCGAAAATAAACATACACATAAAACAACCACGGCATCCTCAAGGGATGAAAATGCCATACAAAACTAAGTGTCACCCACCTAAACAGCAAATAAATGCAGCTGTCGTTTGAAAACATGCAGATAAACAGGATACGGAAACAGAGTGGAGAGCCCTAAAGGACATAATTTACAACACTGCTATGGAAATCCTGGGTCCAAACACCCCGAAAGCATAAAGACTGGTTTGAGGAAAATTCCGAAGATATAATCCAATTGCTGGCCAAGAAACATCTTCTCCTCAAGACATATTTGAATAACCCGAAGTCAACATCAAAGAAGATGTCTTCAATAACATTCGGCGAGTACTGCAGCAGAAACTTCGGCTCATCAGGGACTCCTGGCTGAGCAACAAAGCGGATGAAATTCAAGGCTTTGATGACAGACATGATATGAACAACTACGACTCACTGAAAGTGGTCTACGGTCCTACATCTCCAGGCATAGTACCTCTCTTGAGTGCAGATGGGGTGAACATTGGTCACCGATAATAAAGAAATCCTTCAACGCTGGGCAAAGAATTTCAGCAACATCTTAAATGCTACTTCCTTCTTCGATGATGAAATAATCAACTGCCTTCTCTCAAGTTCCCACTAGTGATACATTTGATGACCTGCCAACCACCGTGGAAGTAAACAAAGCCATCCAGCAACTTTCCAGCGGTGAGGCGCTCGGTCATGACTCCATCCCAGCAGAGATATGCAAGGCAGGTGGGCCGGTGCTAATAGAGCAACTTCACCGAGTCCTTACAAACATATGGGTGAACGAGACCATACCACGATGTCAAGAATGCGTCAATAGTCCACAATTACAAACGTAAAGGAAACCCCCAACCCTGTGAACGAACGAACGGACTTTATTTTCAAAGGGTAACAAATTGGGCACGCAGGCCCGTCTTACATTCGGCCCTTCCAATCACTCATCTTTCGTTCATCAATAGTGCATAGGAAAAACATTGTCAAATGAATGTGTGGGTGGGTACGAGGTTTTTGTGTGGGTACGTGCGGGATGTATGGGTTGGCAGGGAGATGTGTGTGCGCGTGGAGGATATGTGTTTGGCTAGGCGGTTGTGGGTGAGTGGGTGGAGGAGGATATGTGGGTGGATGATTGTTGGTGGGATATGGGATGGGTGGGGGATGAGGAAGATATGTGGGTGGGTGATTGTTGGTCGGTAATGGGATGGGTGGAGAATATGTGAGTGGGTGGGGAGATGTGTGTGGGTCGAGGATGTTTGGGAATGTATGTGTGCTTGGGGTGTGGGGTGGATGGGATGTGTGGTTGGTGGGAATGTGTGTGGGTGGGGAGATGTGTAGGTGTGGGGATGTGGTGATGGGTGGGGGGATGTATGTGTGCCTGGGGTGTGTTGTTTGTGGTTGGGTTGGGATGTGGGGGGTTTTTGGTGGTGGGGGGTGGATGTTTCTCATAACATGGTAATATGCATTGTTTATGTTTACAAAATTCATTTGACAATGTTTTTTCCTATGCATATTGATGAACGAAAGATGAGTGATGGAAAGGGTCCGCCGAATGTAAGACGGCCTGCGTGCCCTAATTTGTTACCCTTTGAAAATAAATATAGAAATATATATGTGTGTATATATATATATACATATATATATATATATATATATATATATAATATATATATATATATATATATATACATGTGTGTGTGTATATATATATATATATATATATATATATATATATATTATATATATATATATGTGTGTGTGTATGTGTGTGTGTGTGTAAGAAGAGAGAGAGAGAGATAGAGCGAAAGAAAGAGAGAGAGAGAGATAGAGAGAGAGAGAAAAAAAAAGAGAGAGAGAGAGAGAGAGAGAGAGAGAGAGAGAGAGAGAGAGAGAGAGAGAGAGAGAGAGAGAGAGAGTTGAATTGCATCACTAATTTTTGCGTTACAAATGTATATGTACAATCTTTCTCTATTTTTCCACAATTTTGCGAGAATGCTCACGACAATCATCACTGTATGTGTGTGTAAAATGTGGGAATTTGGTCATAATAGTAGGTTGGGGGATGGTAGGAGGAATGTGTGTGTGGGTGGATTCGTGGTGTGTGTGGGTGGGCTCAGGATGTGTGGGTGGGCGGAATTTTGAATAGGCCTTATCATCCACGGCTCCATACCTTCAACCCCACTGGATGAAATGAATGGTCATCATCATTCTTGATGGACAAACAACAACAACATATATATACATATATATACACACACAGACAAACACACTCACACTCCCTTACTCAATCACACTCACTAACTCTCTCACTCACTGAGGCAACTCCTTGCTCTCAATCGCAGGGAAGATACTGGCCAGAATTCTTCTCAATCGCCTCACAGCCCATCTCGATCAAGGTCTTCTTCCTGAGAGTCAATGTGGCTTCAGAAAAGAACGTGGAACTGTTGACATGATTTTCGCTGCAAGGCAGCTGCAAGAGAAATGTCAGGAACAGAACTACGAAATGTTCTCCACTTTCATTGACCTTACCAAGGCTTTTGATACAGTCAGCAGAGAAGGACTGTGGAAGATTATGGCGAAATATGGCTGTCCACAAAAGTTTGTCAAAATAGTGCGGCTATTTTATGATGGTATACAGGCAAGAGTACATGATAATGGTGAACTGTCTGAGCCCTTTCCTGTCACAATTGGAGTGAAGCAAGGATGTGTCCTGGCACCAACACAGTTCAGCCTCATTCTTTCAGCTATGCTGACGAATGGCTTCCAGAACAATGACATTGGAATAGACATCAACTACCGCATGGATGGAAGAATGTTCAATCTCAGAAGACTGAAAGCTAACACCAAAACTATCAGCGACACCGTCAGAGAGCTGCTGTTTGCTGATGATTGCATTCTATATGCCAACTCACAGGCAGACATGCACCACAATGTTCCAGCTTTCCCGTGTGCTTGTGCCAACCTTGGGCTCAATATCAACTTGGAGAAGACTGTATTAATGTACCAGCCAGCTCCAGGGAATAATCACACCGTGCCAAATATCAAAGTGAATGTTCATGGACTAAGTGTTGTGGACAAATTCACTTATCTCGACAGCACTGTGTCACAAGCTGCCACAATTGATGACGAAGTTAATGCAATAATCTTCAAGGTCAGCGCGGCCTTTGGCAGACTGCACAAGAATGCATGGGACAGATCCGGTCAGGGATATGCACTGCTGACGAGCTCAAATGAGGGCGAAACTCGAGTATAGTGCTTCCATATTGACGTGGATAAGCCTTAGGTTCATACCAGAATGCGATCGGTGTTGCCAGTAGTGGGTTGTGCTCAATATTTAAATTTCAAATCCCGAAATAACCACATAATCAATTGATTATTGCTCACTGGATTTAGGAGGCCTGGTGTTCCTTGCCAGTGAGAAGTCCTGATCGTTCGGGTCCCATCGATTGACGGACGTCGGTCGCGGCGATTGGGCAATCTTGAGCATAGCCTACGATGGGTAGCGTTGTGATGTTCTGTTGTGATAATTTGGTGTGTCCAGTGTGTGCCGCGTGGTTACACACCCGCTTCACACGCGTGATCCGGGACTGTTTCCGGATCCGGTCAGGGATATGCACTACTGACGAGCTCAAATGAGGGCGAAACTCGAGTATAGTGCTTCCATATTGACGTGGATAGGCCTTAGGTTCATACCAGAATGCGATCGGCGTTGCCAGTAGTGGGTTGTGCTCAATATTTAAATTTCAAATCCCGAAATAACCACATAATCAATTGTGTATCTCTTATAACAGTTTTATGTTTTTGTTTATACCTAAGAGTATACTAGATTATTGTAATCGCCGTGGAGGATTAGGTGAGAACGTTTAAGCTGTAAAACTTCACATGTGCTCATGGGAGGTAGTGGGTTCGTTTCCTACATTTTTCAGTTAGACTGATACGTTGACACGTTGAGTAATGAATCATTGAGGAAGTCTATGAGTGACTGATTCGTTCCAAGTCTGAATCTCCGGTTTATCTGTACTTCTTTATCTTTTTGTACTTCCAACTCTCTTCCAACTGTCAATATCTCTCTCACCCGGTCTCTTTCGAACTGACCTTTGAATTCCTTCCTTTCTGCCACTTACTAATTTTTAAATATACCCTATTTGTGAGTAAGATTCATTATGCGTTTTTTGTTACTCTCGAACGTACGACTGTAACACGCTTTTCTTGCTAATTTATAAGCGTACGTCTTAAACCTGACATAAACCTTAGAGACCTTCAAATCTACTTCGCGCAACTTCATCCCCCCCCCTTCCCCACCGCCGCCCAATGCAACAACTCTGACTGTAGACGTTTCTCAGCCAGACATAATACGAAACACCAATCTTCCACACCCAACTCAATATAATAAAACCAGATCTGTATATTTTTTCTCTACAAGTTGCACAAGAAAACTTGCTGACCATCCTGTACTAAACGACATTCACGTGTCTCTTACTTAGCCTTGCTCTTTCTTTAACCCACTGCCGTTATAGCGTGATCTTCCACCGTAGAGAAGATTCATACAAGTCCACTAGAAGACAGAAAGACTGACCATATGGAAAGTCTACCCACTGAGGAAGAAATAGACAAAATGGCTTGTTGACACTAGGCAGTACAAAGAATAGTCCCAGAAGAAGTCTACTTTCCTTATAAAGTCACGGGAAAACAACAGGTACAACTGGCAGCTGATCAACACTGATAGACGTTAGCAGGTTTTGTTAGTTGTGCTACACTATTCTGTGATGAAGAATAATCCCTCCGAGATTTCTTGAACTTGACAGTACAAGAAGGTCACAAAAATATATAATAAACAACTTTCGGCCTACATATATGTTAATTCTCTTGGATTTAACAGACAATAAACATATCTCCTTCACTGTCTTTCTCCACTGTTACTTCTCTAGATGCTGACGGTTAGGATGGTTGCACTACGTTGTTACAAAATGGTTATATGAGTGCTACACGTTGTACCTCTAATTGAATCTTATGATTGTTCTTGGACTACCGAGATAGTCTTATTAACGTTAGATAGGCTGTTGGTTAGCCTTATTAAAATAAATGTCTTTTCACTGCATAAGCAATAAGTCAAAGTTCTTCACGTTGTTGGTTACTATACTTTAAACAACAAAATTGGCACGTGCAATGAGTGTGTGCTTCCGATAGCACTGTTGCTGATACAGATAGTAGTATTATTATTATTACACGTTGGTAAGGTTGTACATTGGTAGTTGATGATGCAGGTGTGAGATGTCTACGATAACTCTGAAATATAACCAAGCAGAACAAGAACTGGTGAGTTCGGGTATGGAATTAATCTTCCATACTTATCCTAACCCTCTGTATATGATTACCTTTTCATATGGCAAGGGTATCTGGTTTTCAGATAACACCTCTCTAGTTATCCATATTGGGTATGCTTGCCCTTTAAAGAGGAGTGGATCACGCGACAGACCTGATGATACTTCATAGTTTCGCAAGAGAAACAAAGATTATACTGCGTAAGAGTTTCGTAAAATAATCAAGAAATAGCGTCAGTATACAGCATAGCAGCGAATAAAGATACACATGGAATGAAATGATTATAGTACAAGACAGTGACTAAACCCTACTCACGATTAGAAGTAGTTCCTTGAAGGTTGTTACTAGGACTAGCGACACTATAGAGGATAACGAAAGTAAAACGTGGCACATCCTACTTTCAACTAGGAAATTACAATTCTAGAAAAGGATGAATTTCATCAAGTGAAGTGACCATTCAGTCCCTAAGGAATCTGAATATTACTACACACACACACACACACACACACACACACACACACACACACACACACACACACACACACACACACATATATGTGTATATATATATATAAGCGTCTCTTATATATATATATATATATATATATATATATATATATATATATATATATATATATATATATCATGCGCCAAGCTGGAAAGCGTGGGCGGTCATGACTCGCCATTTCACTCGATCACCAGAGTCGTGCAACAGCTCAGTGTTCCTGTCTAGACCATGCTATATGGCCAAGCCATCCAGGTATTTACTTCTCGGTCTTCCCCTTGGTCTGTTCCTTTCGATCTTGCCAGGTGTCACTCAGTATATATATGCTTAGCCATCTCCATTTCTGTGTTAACGGGCGAACATACGTCGTTGCACATGTCTGCCTGAAATTATTCCCAAGTCCGATCCATGTCACTCTGTTTTAAACTACAGAGATTTTATAAATGAATTAATTCGTCTTGATCCAGGCATTGCTCTGAACATTTGACCCTGTTAGACTTAGCCTTCCGTGGACCGCTCCTTGGTCTCCTCCCAAGGCTTCAGCTTTTTATGTTACACCACAACGTCTAAATTCTGGTTTATGTTTTTTTAAACCCACAATTAAATCATACAGTATAACATATATACATTATGATTATTGGTGTCAACTTATGCTGTTACGAACCTGTTTTTTCTCTAAGCGATGGTCGGGGTCTTACTAAAATTAAACAAAATTGTGGTGTCAATTTTACCAGTATGTGCTTGGACTTGTCTAAACAATGACCACTGACCGATCACGCCAAGCTATGGCTGAGGAATGAGGATTGGAGCAGGGCAGCAACCACCAGGTAAGATTTGGCGAGGTTGGAAATGCGTATGTTAGTTGCTAGGTTGCCGTTCTTGGGCCAAATAATTTAGGTTTTTGGCATTGACGACGATGTTAGTGTAATCATCCCAATAAACATATTAATAACAAACGAAGTTTAATATAAGCAACGGGGACTGATTTTCAGAGGAGTATACTCTATCACAGCCGAGTTGGTGGTCCGCTGGCTTGAGTACGCAACCCTCCGTACCCGGCCTACCGACCAATTTTGTTGCAAAAGAGCATGCAACTAACATTCATTCTTGAAGACGTTCCCACTGATTCTGATCCATGAATCATTAACTGATTAATTACCATGAATGATTAACAGTCTTAACTGACTGTCTGCCAAACAATAAAGTAGTCGTGACAAAATTTAAATTCATGCAGAAATGGGAAGTAGGAGTGTGTCACAATAAGCTTTTAAAATTGTTAATATGGTAGCAGCTATTTTTGTATTATATATAAAAATTAAAGACGATAGCACACAGGAACATTACAGTGTTAATAATTAATTGATAGGTTAGAAATATTATGACAATTAATGAGAGTTTAATAATAATAACTGAATTAAAGAGGACACAAATTATTTAATAATTTCACTTTTTTTTTTTTGTGTTGATATCCTATACAGAACATCGATGTCAACACCAGCATCTTTCAGCTGTATGTTGATTCTTGGCAGGATACGCTCAGTAGTTTACCATTGCAGACCAAGTCTTTATTTTGTATCCGCTGCAGCTAATCCAGTTAAATTTGCCTGAATAATGTTACATACACCAATCTTGTTCCATAATATCACAAGAACTGCCACCACAACACCAATAAAACACAAATAAACATAATATTTTGAAGCACATCATTTTTTCACACAAAATGGAAAATGTCAGGAACACACCAGGCAGATTACTGAGGATTAGAGTAATGAGAAACAATATTAACACTATTTTCTATTTAGTTATAATATTCTTCTTCTAAATTTAATTATTTAAATACTCCTTAAATAATTTGTTATAGGCAAAGCAAATTTAGTGGCACAAGTGTGGCCATTAGCGCAAGCATAAGTCGGCATGTGCCATTATATTATGAGGAACTTTCACTGTTAGATTTCTTTTTGAAATTATGACCGTCTATAAATAATTAACTGACTACTGCACGTGGTATTAGTTTTAGAATCTTTCACAAAGTCCTTTACATCACAATAACTATAATATAAAATTGTTTAAAACCAGTAATTGTATTAACATGTATGAGTCCAGAACCAGAAGGTGACTTCCTTATCTGTCATGGGCTCCATATTCGCCCTAAAATGTTTCTATCGGGAAATGTTGTCTCAATTAAAGTATCAATACAGTAGTTTCCCTGTTTAATCTGACATATAATACAATATGTCTGCTACCATATTAAACAACTTTTAGGTCCAATTGTGAAACACCTCTACATCCCATTTTCTGCCTTTCATTTTTTTTGGGTCCAAACCTACATTTTTGTTTGTAACAGAATCTCTTAATGAGTTGACGTTAGAAGTACATATACCCAAGTGTGGGACCAGATGCCATTGCTTGTGATTTCTACACATTTTTCCAGGACTATGCTACCACCTCTTGCATGGCCAGGAATATTTGTATTTTTCATATATGTGTCTATGTCCCGTGTTTGCCAACACTGTTGCTGAACGTGTGAATGATTGAACACATCGTGGAAAGGATTGGAAAGGAAAGGATATATATAAGTGTTTGAAGGATGTGTAAAGTTATTTCATGAGCTCTTTCTAATGCTCTTTGCAAGTTGGTATTTATTTCTCTAACGTTGTTCTTGCTACCATCGATGCATCGTTTACGTGGTCTTCCCCTTGCATTGTATTCATTTGTCTATAACTAAAGCTTGTTAATGTTGTTGATGTTTTTGTTTTAGCACTTCTCGAATACGTTTCATGGTGACATTGCTGTTCTCAAAACATTGGCAGATATCTCACACAACAAGAGAACTACCAGCAGGGGCAATAATTATCACTCTGTTGCCGTCCGCCGCTTTCATTAATATTAATGTTACACTATAATAATATTATAATTGGGCAAGGTGGAGTACCCGTTTAGCCCCCCGATCAGGGTTACGTGAAGCCATGGGTGCAGGTGGTGGATGAAGATGGAGAGCAGCCGACAGATAGTTGTAGATTATGGTCTCCACCTTCACGACGGTAGACAGGATATCTCTTTTATGAGGAGGCAATGACTACGGTCACTGACCAGTATGGTCACTGCTAGGAAGAAAAGCAATAGCAAACTACCTTCTTTACAGATGCCAAGAAAATCATGTTGTGTGGAATTTGGTTTCTGAGGAAAATGCAAAGAATACTATGGACAGCCAGAAATATCAATGAACAAGTCCTTCAATAAACAAATGAAGACCGTAAACTGATTAGAGACATTAGACGTAGACAGTCACAATTTTTCGGGCATGTTATGAGAAGAAATGATTTGGAGAACTTGGTGACAACTAGTAAGATCGAGGGTAACAGACCAAGGGGAAGACCTAGAAGCAAGTACCTGGATGGCTTGGCCTTGTGGCATGGTCGAGACAGAAACACGGAGGTGATCCACGACTCTGGTGATCGAGTGAGATGGCAGAAAATGACTGCCCACGCTTACCGGCATGGCACATGATGGATGGATGGATGGATAATAATATTTGCCGACAACATGATTTGGTTAATACATAAATCATGCATAAATACGTGCTTCCTGGTTCGAGCTTCTGAAGGAAAGCTGTTACATCTAGATCCTGCACGATTATCATTGTTCACAGAGATGGGAAAAATAAAAGTTATGGGGATTTATTGCACAGCTTGTATTGCAAGATATCACTCCGCTGCGAATACCATAAATCGTATCGGTAAACCGTTGTAGCTACGTCGTCATCATTATGTGCTATTTCAATAGGTGTAGAATATAATGGTTCTCATCGTATACAATCTGTGGGAATATGGGACTGGGTATGTGGGCTTTTCTAGATAGCACCATGTGGAAAAGGCGTCTAGATATGTGATTTCCGCTCACATAGGCGTCCTCTCCACCCCCCACCACCTTCCCGCTTATCTTTCTTGTCCAGTGGCGTAGCCAATACCTGAGCATCTGACGGTATTGACCTTTGAGCCGTTGACCATACATCCGATTCATACAATTCACTAATAGTCGTCTAACGCGCGTCAGTCTCTCCAGGCTAGGATACAGATTCACATAAGTACCCCTTAATATTGTCATACAGTGTGTTTTCATGTAGTTTTGTGTCGGTTTTTGTGTTTGTTTGTTCTGTGCTGACGAAGTCTTTGGTCGCAACGTCCAATTTGTTTTCTTGTAATCGTGTTTCCAGTAAAGCTCACAATCTACTCTCCTGTTTTGTTGATTCATTCATTGTCTAGATATATGTAACGGTGTAATGTTCCTGCATTTATCCCCTCTGGATATGTGTCACAAAGTCTGTACCTGCATTTATCCCCTCTGGATATGTGTCACAAAGTCTGTACCTGCATTTATCCCCTCTGGATATGTGTCACACAGTCTGTACCTGCATTTATCCCCTCTGGATATGTGTCACAAAGTCTGTACCTGCATTTATCCCCTCTGGATATGTGTCACAAAGTTCTGTACTGCATTTATCCCCTCTGGATATGTGTCACACAGTCTGTACCTGCATTTATTCCCCTCTGGATATGTGTCACACAGTCTGTACCTCGCATTTTATCCCCTCTGGCTATGTGTCACACAGTCTCTGTACCTGCATCTTCTCCCCTATGGATATGTGTCACACAGTCTGTACCTGCATTTATCCCCTCTGGATAGTGTCACACAGTCTGTACTGCATTTATCCCCTCTGGATATGTGTCACACAGTCTGTAACCTGCATTTACTCCCTCTGGATATGTGTCACACAGATGTTACCTGCCATTTATCCCCTCTCTGGATATGTGTCACACAGTCTGTACCTGCATTTATCCCCTCTTGATATGTGTCACACAGTCTGTACTGCATTTATCCCCTCTGGATATGTGTCACACAGTCTGTACCTGCATTTATCCCCTCTGGTATATGTGTCACACAGTCTCTGTACCTGCATTATCCCCTCTGGATATGTGTCACACAGTCTGTACCTGCATTTATCCCCTCTGGATATGTGTCACCACGTCTGTACCTGCATTTATCCCCTCTGGATATGTGTCACACAGTCTGTACCTGCATTTATCCCCTCTGGATATGTGTCACACAGTCTGTACCTGCATTTATCCCCTCTGGATATGTGTCACACAGTCTGTACCTGCATTTATCCCCTCTGGATATTGTGTCACACAGTCTGTACCTGCATTCTATCCCCTATGGATATGTGTCACACAGTCTGTTACCTGCATTTATCCTCTTGGATATGTGTCACACAGTCTGTACCTGCATTTATCCCCTCTGGATATGTGTCACACAGTCTGTACCTGCATTTATTCCGTTTAGATATGTGAAATGTTGTCTGTTCCTGCATTTATTCCGTTTAGATATGTGAAACGTTGTCTGTTCCTGCATTTATCCCGCCTAGATATGTGAAACGTTGTCTGTTCCTGCATTTATTCCGTTTAGATATGTGAAATGTTGTCTGTTCCTGCATTTATTCCGTCTAGATATGTGAAATGTTGTCTGTTCCTGCATTTATTCCGTTTAGATATGTGAAATGTTGTCTGTTCCTGCATTTATTCCGTTTAGATATGTGAAATGTTGTCTGTTCCTGCATTTATCCCGTCTAGATATGTGAAATGTTGTCTGTTCCTGCATTTATTCCGTTTAGATATGTGAAATGTTGTCTGTTCCTGCATTTATTCCGTTTAGATATGTGAAATGTTGTCTGTTCCTGCATTTATTCCGTTTAGATATGTGAAATGTTGTCTGTTCCTGCATTTATTCCGTTTAGATATGTGAAATGTTGTCTGTTCCTGCATTTATTCCGTTTAGATATGTGAAATGTTGTCTGTTCCTGCATTTATCCCGCCTAGATATGTGAAACGTTGTCTGTTCCTGCATTTATCCCGTCTAGATATGTGAAACGTTGTCTGTTCCTGCATTTATTCCGTTTAGATATGTGAAATGTTGTCTGTTCCTGCATTTATTCCGTTTAGATATGTGAAATGTTGTCTGTTCCTGCATTTATTCCGTTTAGATATGTGAAATGTTGTCTGTTCCTGCATTTATTCCGTTTAGATATGTGAAATGTTGTCTGTTCCTGCATTTATTCCGTTTAGATATGTGAAACGTTGTCTGTTCCTGCATTTATCCCGCCTAGATATGTGAAACGTTGTCTGTTCCTGCATTTATTCCGTTTAGATATGTGAAATGTTGTCTGTTCCTGCATTTATTCCGTCTAGATATGTGAAATGTTGTCTGTTCCTGCATTTATTCCGTTTAGATATGTGAATGTTGTCTGTTCCTGCATTTATTCCGTTTAGATATGTGAAATGTTGTCTGTTCCTGCATTTATCCCGTCTAGATATGTGAAATGTTGTCTGTTCCTGCATTTATTCCGTTTAGATATGTGAAATGTTGTCTGTTCCTGCATTTATTCCGTTTAGATATGTGAAATGTTGTCTGTTCTGCATTTATTCCGTTTAGATATGTGAAATGTTGTCTGTTCCTGCATTTATTCCGTTTAGATATGTGAATGTTGTCTGTTCCTGCATTTATTCCGTTTAGATATGTGAAATGTTGTCTGTTCCTGCATTTATCCCGCCTAGATATGTGAAACGTTGTCTGTTCCTGCATTTATCCCGTCTAGATATGTGAAACGTTGTCTGTTCCTGCATTTATTCCGTTTAGATATGTGAAATGTTGTCTGTTCCTGCATTTATTCCGTTTAGATATGTGAAATGTTGTCTGTTCCTGCATTTATTCCGTTTAGATATGTGAAATGTTGTCTGTTCCTGCATTTATTCCGTTTAGATATGTGAAATGTTGTCTGTTCCTGCATTTATTCCGTTTAGATATGTGAAATGTTGTCAGTTCCTGCATTTATTCCGTTTAGATATGTGAAATGTTGTCTGTTCCTGCATTTATCCCGCCTAGATATGTGAAACGTTGTCTGTTCCTGCATTTATCCCGTCTAGATATGTGAAACGTTGTCTGTTCCTGCATTTATCCCGTCTAGATATGTGAAACGTTTCTGTTTCCTGCATTTATTCCGTTTAGATATGTGAAACGTTGTCTGTTCCTGCATTTATTCCGTTTAGATATGTGAAATGTTGTCTGTTCCTGCATTTATTCCGTTTAGATATGTGAAATGTTGTCTGTTCCTGCATTTATTCCGTTTAGATAGTTGAAATGTTGTCTGTTCCTGCATTTATTCCGTTTAGATATGTGAAATGTTGTCTTTTCCTGCATTTATTCCGTTTAGATATGTGAAATGTTGTCTGTTCCTGCATTTATTCCGTTTAGATATGTGAAATGTTGTCTGTTCCTGCATTTATTCCGTTTAGATATGTGAAATGGTGTCTGTTCCTGCATTTATCCCGTCTAGATATGTGAAATGTTGTCTGTTCCTGCATTTATTCCGTTTAGATATGTGAAACGTTGTCTGTTCCTGCATTTATTCCGTTTAGATATGTGAAATGTTGTCTGTTCCTTCATTTATTCCGTTTAGATATGTGAAATGTTGTCTGTTCCTGCATTTATTCCGTTTAGATATGTGAAATGTTGTCTGTTCCTGCATTTATCCCGCCTAGATATGTGAAACGTTGTCTGTTCCTGCATTTATCCCGTCTAGATATGTGAAACGTTGTCTGTTCCTGCATTTATTCCGTTTGGATATGTGAAATGTTGTCTGTTCCTGCATTTATTCCGTTTAGATATGTGAAATGTTGTCTGTTCCTGCATTTATTCCGTTTAGATATGTGAAATGTTGTCTGTTCCTGCATTTATTCCGTTTAGATATGTGAAATGTTGTCTGTTCCTGCATTTATTCCGTTTAGATATGTGAAATGTTGTCTGTTCCTGCATTTATCCCGCCTAGATATGTGAAACGTTGTCTGTTCCTGCATTTATCCGTCTAGATATGTGAAACGTTGTCTGTTCCTGCATTTATTCCGTTTAGATATGTGAAATGTTGTCTGTTCCTGCATTTATTCCGTTTAGATATGTGAAATGTTGTCTGTTCCTGCATTTATTCCGTTTAGATATGTGAAATGTTGTCTGTTCCTGCATTTATTCCGTTTAGATATGTGAAATGTTGTCTGTTCCTGCATTTATCCCGCCTAGATATGTGAAACGTTGTCTGTTCCTGCATTTATCCCGTCTAGATATGTGAAACGTTGTCTGTTCCTGCATTTATTCCGTTTAGATATGTGAAATGTTGTCTGTTCCTGCATTTATTCCGTTTAGATATGTGAAATGTTGTCTGTTCCTGCATTTATTCCGTTTAGATATGTGAAATGTTGTCTGTTCCTGCATTTATTCCGTTTAGATATGTGAAATGTTGTCTGTTCCTGCATTTATCCCGCCTAGATATGTGAAACGTTGTCTGTTCCTGCATTTATCCCGTCTAGATATGTGAAACGTTGTCTGTTCCTGCATTTATTCCGTTTAGATATGTGAAATGTTGTCTGTTCCTGCATTTATTCCGTTTAGATATGTGAAATGTTGTCTGTTCCTGCATTTATTCCGTTTAGATATGTGAAATGTTGTCTGTTCCTGCATTTATCCCGTCTAGATATGTGTAACGCTGTGTGTTCCAAGTCTTTTACCGTTTAAATGTGTGTAACGCTGTCTGTACCTACACTTATACCGTCTAGATATGTGTAACACTGTTAACGGTCTTTTACCAAATTAGATGTTTATAACGCTGTCCTTTCCCGGTCTTTTACCGTTTAGATGTGTGTAACGCTGTCTGTTCCTGCACTAATGCCGTCTAGATATGTGTAACCTTGTCTGTTCCTGCACTTATCCCGTCTAGATATGTGTAACACTGTCTGTTCCTGCAGTTATCCCGTCTAGATATGTGTTACACTGTCTGTTCTCGGACTTTTACAGTTTAGATATGTGTAACGCTGTTTGTTCTCTGTCTTTTACTGTTTATATATGTGTAACGCGCTCTGTTCCTGCACTTACCCCGTTTAGATATTTGTATCGATGTATGTTCCTGCACGTATCCTGTCTAGATATGTGTAACGCTGTCTGTTCTAGTCTGTTAATGCTATCTGTTACCGGTCTTTCTCCGTTTAGATGTGTGTAACGCTGTCTGTTCCCGGTCTTTTACCGTTTAGATATGTGTAACGCTGTCTATTCTCTGTCTTTTACTGTTTAGATGTATTTAACACTGTCGTTCCCGGTCTTTTACCATTTAGATATGTGTAACGCTGTCTGTTCCCTGTCTTTTACCGGTTAGATATGTACAACACTGTCTGTTCCCTATCGTTTACCGTTTAGATTCCTTGTGCCAGACGTATTGGATACCCATTCCTCTGGAAAACACAAGACTAGGCGAAGAGAGGGAACATGTCGTTTGGGCACCATATGTTTCTCTCAAGCCCTGTCCAGGCATTGTGATGGAATATTGGCCACATTCCAACTCACATACTTTGGTCTGTCAAGACTGCAAGGTGCCACTCACTCACAGTTTAGATGTGTGTAACACTGTCTGTTCCCAGTATTTTACCGTTTATATATGTGTAATGCTGTCTGTTCCCAGTATTTTACCGTTTATATATGTGTAATGCTGTCTGTTCCCAGTATTTTACCGTTTATATATGTGTAACGCTGTCTGTTCCCAGTATTTTACAGTTTATATATGTGTAACGCTGTCTGTTCCCAGTCTTTTACCGTTTATATATGTGTAACGCTGTCTGTTCCCAGTCTTTTACAGTTTATATATGTGTAACGCTGTCTGTTCCCAGTCTTTTACAGTTTATATATGTGTAATGCTGTCTGTTCCCAGTCTTTTACAGTTTATATATGTGTAATGCTGTCTGTTTGCGGTCTTTTAAAGTTTAGATATGTGTAACGCTGTCTGTTTCCGGTCTTTTACAGTTTAGATATGTGTAACACTGTCTGTTCCCGGTCTTTTACAGTTTAGATATGTGTAACTGTCAAGGTGTTAGATACCACTAGGACAGACTAAGGGACAGAAGAGGGGCAAGGACTGAGAGGACAGAGAGACATGACCTCTATAAAGGTATAGACAGAGTAGAGACAGCACCCAAGCTAGGACTTAAGAACAGTTATAAGACCAGACTCGGGAGGGGACACTAAAGTGTCATATTTAGGACAACAGAGGGACCAACCCCGAGAATAGGGGATGTGTACTTTAGGTCACGGAGAATACCGTGACGACGTAAACAGTAATAGAACTTTAGGGTTAATCAGTACTAAGACGACAGTACTACGTGACAAACAGAACAGCACGCAGAGTTGCTGACCGCACGAGTGATTTTGACCACGTAGGCAAGCGACGGACTGAGTTGAGGCAGACAGCGACAAGACGGCTTCCCGACAGGACATAGTGCTTTACTGAAGCCATTATCTAATGTTGTGAACGCATGTGATATTAGAGAGAGAGAGGGAGTGATAATGTTTAATGATATATATACTGTGTGACGAGTGGCGACCATTGTATTGATTTGACAGGCAGATAACTCCTTGTCGCAAATGTATGATTGTCAGGCTTGCCTGAAATAAAATCCGTGTATACCATCTGTACAAGCGAAGTTATATTTGAGGTATAGATGAAGTCGCGAGAATGCCTGTGTGGGTAACGCAAGACTGTGACAGTAATGCTGTCTGTTGCCGGTCTTTTACCGTTTAGATATGTGTGACGCTGTCTGTTCCAGGCCTTTTACTGTTTACATATGTGTAACGCTGTCTGTTCCCGGTCTTTTACCGTTTATATATGTGTAACGCTGTCTGTTCCCGGTTTTTTACCATTTGTATATGTGTAACGCTGTCTGTTACTGCACTTATCCCGTTTAGATATGTGTAACACTGTCTGTTCCTGTTAGATATATGTAACGCTGTCTGTTTCCGGTCTTTTACCGTTTAAATATGTGTAATCCTGTCTGTTTCCGGTCACTTACCGTCTAGATGTGTGTAACGTCTGTTCCTGCACTTTTCCGGTTTTAAAAAAAAGTCTCTTAAAAGTCGACAGGGTCGACTTCATTGCACCGTATTTTTATCCCATATGGCTGTCTCTTTCCGCAGCGAACTGCCGAAAGCGTCGCACAAAGCACGAACTTCATCGCTCCAGCGACGACCGACATGCGTCTTCGAAAGACATGCACTCATGAACCGAAGGACGAGGACCGGAATCTAACCCACAACCTTTGGAGCCCTAGTCAGACGACTTAACCACTTCGCCACGGACATTGTCTATTTCCGGACTTTTCCCGACTAGATATGTGTAATATTGTCTGTTTATGCACGTTCGCCGTCTAGTTTTCCAGTTGTCAACACGTTGTCAAGCTTATTTCTCATCACAACATGGACAAATAATCGTGGCTATCGACATTTTATCTAATAAATTTGTCTTTTTCACTTAAATTATAGGTGGGCACTGCCATGTCACAGAAATGACTCAGTTAGGTTTTACACGTATAAAACACGTGTAGATGCTAAAAAGATATTACGTTTACACATACAACTACAAGTAGGAAATGCACCGATGTAGCGTAATGAAAACACATCACGAAAAGGCGCCATCTACTGGCGTAGGGGTTAACGTCTTTCTCCGTAATCCCGTATATTCTCGTGAGTAAAGCAGCTGCGC
Source organism: Cepaea nemoralis (assembly GCA_014155875.1). NCBI lineage: Eukaryota > Metazoa > Mollusca > Gastropoda > Stylommatophora > Helicidae > Cepaea > Cepaea nemoralis. The sequence goes on from JACEFZ010022373.1 coordinate 378,597, forward strand.
GGGAATCGGCAGCGGTTCACGCTGCGCTGGTAACTTACAGGGGTATGTGAGCCCGTCGCTCAGAAAGCAATGGCAAACTATTGAGCGTAATCTTGCCTAGTACATCAACAGCAGCTGAAACATACTGGTGTTGACTGCAACGTCCTGTATGGGATATGCACCATAAAAAAATAAGTAAAAAACCAACCGAAAGGTACAATAATTTCTCGTTGTCACTGGACATCGAGACATTCACTACGTCACGAAACGTCATCTAACAACCCAAAGAAGCAATTTCACTTTGTCACGGAACATCCAGACAGACAGCACGTTTTTGAACAGCACACTCACAGAAGCCAGTAGTCATGGTCAAGAACCGTTAGGATCCACAATGAGACTTCATCAGTTAATAGCCAGGGCATCTACATGAAACGATAGATAGCGCACACGCCTAAACAATAGCGACTTACACAATGCAGTACGTTTTTTTTTGTTTAGCCACAGTTGGGGAACGACAGAAAGGGTTTATGAAAGACTGTTAAACGGTCTGCGCATTGTTCATATCGCCACCAGTGGAAACGGTGACTAATGGGTCCCTGTCCGAAAAAAAAACTGTAGAAGGGAGCTCGGCCGGCTGATGGAAAACTGTCTGTTGTGGTTGACTGTGCATCACTGGGAATAAAGAAGTCCTAGACGTTCTGACTGCAGCCACATGTTCTGTTCTGTGTATTTGAGAGACAGTGTCATGTTCTCATCGTGCGTCTGAGAGGCCGGCTGGTTGAGGTGTTGCTTTGTAATAATCCTCCTCCTAGACACATCTATCATTTAAGATGCAATCAGTCGAGCCTAAGAACCTATAAGACATAGATAAACACGCATCCGCCCATTCCATGACAGGCACTAAAGATATTTTTGGCACGCTATGAGGGCAAATAAAATTGAAATAGTAATGACACCTGGCAAACTTAATGGACAATGAACAAATGGAACAACAAAGAGGTAACAACTTGGATGCTGCGCTGCATTGCATAATCAGGACTAGAACACAAGGCTGGCCTGAAACTCTGGTCACGATGAGAAAGAGAACTATGGCCGTTAACGTTGACACCTGCTTTATGTGTCCATCTGGCCTTACCTCTGTGCACTGAGTGTCGGCCAGATCCTCTAGTACCTTCTCTTGAGGCAGAGATATGTATGTACACATGAACCCAGAGAGTCCTGACCACTTCTGCCTGATCAATGACCATGCAATGATGTATTCGTAATGTGACAGTCAGGACACAGATAGTTGTGCTGGGACGATGATTCCTCACGTTGTCCAGATTATAGTATGACTTGATGTTGAACAGATTGATTATTGGTTATTAGTGGACTAATCTACAATATTATATTAGAACTACATTACCATTGATGCTGCAAAACACTTAAGAACTCCATGTACAACAAACGACCGGTTTAATTTATCTAATTCGCCTTTACTCATTTACACATCTTCGACATAATCACATATTACAATCACAGTAAAATGCATTTCAAAATTGGTGATTAAAACTATCACAAGACGACAGCTCTCATCTCATCTCATCATGTTCCTCTTGTACCTTGCGGTGTCGAGGTGAAGTATAAACTTCGTGAGAGTGCCCGGTTATGGGCTTCGTATATCGACATTCCCATGGATTCTGCTATTCCCTCCGTCCAACGTTTACGTGGTCGGCCTCTTCCTCTATTTCCATCTGGTCTGTACATCATTGCTTGTTGTGGCATGCTGTTGACTGGTAACCTACATGCCTGGCCGAACCATTTGACTTGCTGCTTTCTAATAAAATCTAGTGCTGCTTTGACCCCCACTTTAGTCCTGATTTCTTCATTTCTGATCTTATCTCTTCTTGATACGTTGAGTATTCTTCTCAGGGACCTCATTTCTGTTGTTGTGATTTTTCTTTTCTCTTTTTCTGTCATTGTCCAGGTTTGGCATTGGTAGCACAGAGTTGGTAGGAAGATTGTGTTGTAAAGTGCTTTCTTAGTAGTTATTGATACACGTTTGTTCTTTAGTATTGGTGCCATTTGTCCAATGAGTTGATTTGCCTTATTGCACCTATTTTCGATCTCGTCTTCTGATCTGCCATTTGATGATATTATACTTCCTAAGTACTTGAAACTCTTTACTTGTTTCAACGGATGTTCGTTTAGGTGAATTGTTGCTGTTTGTTCTTCTTTAGTTATAATCATTACCTCTGTTTTGCTTGTGCTAATTTTCATGTTATGTTCCCTACACATTTCGTTTAGACTATTCATGTGGTCTTGTAATTCAGCTTCTGATTTTGCTATTAGTGCTTGGTCGTCCGCAAACAGGAGTTCTCTAATGGTTAGATTTGCAGATGGTTCTTCTTCTGTGTTCTCGTCATGCGGTATTCTTGCTGTCTCTGCTTGGCTCTGCTTGACGACAGCAAGTTAAATATTTCCGTTGCCACAATGAGTCCGAGCCGGTATAACTTCGACCATGGTGTCGACGCCGAGTGCCCTGTTTATGAGAGACCTTTCTCTCCTGGCCCTCGTCAAAGCGTGCTTCTCCCCGTATGATCAGTGCTCACATTCCAGGTCATGAATCACCGATACACCACCCACCCATGGAGACCTAATGTGTCCGCTTGAGACAGAACATAATTGAGTATTTAAAGATGTCCATTGGTTTGCTGCTTTAGAAGACCAGTAGTGTATTTAATCAGGCCTGTGTCCTTTTCGCCGGCTTCCTGGCTTAGAGGTTAGCAACTTTTCTCCGTAATCTCGTATACTCTCGTAAGTAACGTGACGACGGTGAGAATCAGCAGTGGTTCGAATCGCGTCGGTAACTTACGGCGTATGTGAGCCGGCTGCTCAGAAAGCAATGGCAAACTACTGAGCGTAATCCTGCCAATAAATCAACAATCAGCTGAAAGATGCTGATGTTGACAGCGATGTCCTGTAAAGGATATGCAAACATGTTCATGTGTTCTTTTCGCTATTATGTCATGCGTCTGCTGTGGTCCCATCTGGACCCGCAGCTTTCCACTCCATAAGAAGATTGATAGCTCTTTGATTTCGCTTTAACTCTTTTCTCATCATTTTCGTCATTGTCAAGTGTATTTCACCTCATAATATAGCTATAAACAGTTGTCTCTCTACATTTATGAGGATCACTGGAGATCAAAGCTTAACACATAACACGTTCACTGATTGCCTGTCAATGGAATTAACATACCAGCAGTAGTAAATTAGGATTAGACGGTTTGTGTGGGTAAGAAAACACAATATAATTGCTGTTAGCCAGTACACCGTTTTACCACCGCTGCTTCAACGCGAGTTCTTGTTCAATGCTTGAAACGTGAGTATGTAACCGAATCTCTCTCTCTCTCTCTCTCTCTCTCTCTCTCTCTCTCTCTCTCTCTCTCTCTCTCTCTCTCTATCTCTCTCTCTCTTCTCTCTATCTATCTATCTATCTATCTATCTATCTATCTATCTATCTATCTATCTATCTATCTATCTATCTATCTATCTATCTATCTATCTATCTATCTATCTATCTATCTATCTATCTATCTATCTATCTATCTATCTATCTATCTATCTATCTATCTATCTATCTATCTATCTATCTATCTATCTATCTATCTATCTATCTGTCTGTCTATCTATCTATCTATCTATCTATCTGTCTGTCTATCTATCTATCTATCTATCTATCTATCTATCTATCTATCTATCTATCTATCTATCTGTCTGTCTATCTATCTATCTATCTATCTATCTATCTATCTATCTATCTATCTATCTATCTATCTATCTATCTGTCTATCTATCTATCTATCTATCTATCTATCTATCTATCTATCTATCTACCTATCTATCTATATATATATATATATATATATATATATATATATATATATATATATATATATATATATATATATATATAAGTGTGTGTATATATAAAGATATATTTCAATGGGAAATGCTGAAGAATTCAATCAGTTGTGCAGCAGAAAAAACTATTCCAAAAGTAAAGAAAGGGGGTCGGAAGACATGGATGACTGAAGAAATTTTACAACTAATGGAAACAAGAAAGCAGAACAATAATATCCTGCCAAATATGAAGAAATTCACAGAAGAGTCAGAACCTCATGTAAGGAGGCAAAAGAAACATGGCTTGAGAAAAATTGCAGAGAATTGAAAAACAACACAACAGCAAAAATGCGAAACTAATGCACAAAAGAATTCAGGAGCTTACTAATCAAAGAACACGCAGGCTGCTTAAAGACAAAAGATGAAAGAGTCATAATAGAAAAAGATCAGATCTTACATGTATGGTCAGATTACGTGAAAAACCTTTATGACGATAACAGAGACGAACAGTATGATGTTCAAAATAATAATTAAGGATCAGCAATCTTGAAGATGGAGGTTCAGAATGCTCTTAACCATATGAAATCTGGCAAGACCCCCAGTCCAGACAGCGTCACAACAGAAATGATTAATGCTTTAGAAGAATATGGAATAGATCAAGTTACCAGTCTGCTTAATACAATATATGATACTGAAAATATACCTCATGAGTTATCTAATTCAGTATTTATTGCAATCCCAAAGAAATCAGGAGCCTTGGAATGTGATCAACATCGAACAATTAGTATAATGAGTCACATCACGAAGATTTTGCTAAGAATTATCATGCAAAGAGTTAGGAGGAAAATACAACCTGAAATAGGAGAAGAACAATGTGGGTTTGTAGAAGGCAAGGGCACAGAAAATAGTGTGTATATATTGAGAAGCGTAATCGAACGTTCTATAGAAGTAAACAAAGATCTACACCTTTGCTTTATTGACTACACAAAGGCTTTCGATAAAGTGAGACATGTCAACATGATAAGGACGCTTGAAGATCTACAAATTGATGGAAAAGACCTTAGACTTGTAAATAACATATAGTGGAAACAACAAGCTGCCATAAGAGTTGATAATGAAGTAAGCCAATATCAGTCTATTAAGAGAGGTGTGAGACAGGGATGTGTAATGTCTCCAGATCTGTTTTCCCTGTACAGTGAAAATATTTTCAGAAATATTGAAGATATGGAAGGAATCAACGTTGCGGGACGATGCATCAATAACATTAGATATGCAGATGATACAGTCTTGATTGCAGACAATGAACAGAAGTTGCGGACGCAGTTGGTGATCCCTGTAGTGTGTGTGTAAAGACTGACTGTCGTATTAGCTACTTGTTCTTCTTTACCACTTTAGTGTCGTCCCTGGAGTGAAGAGAATCAACACCCACATTTGTTTTAATTCAATATCTCTATTCTGGATATATCCAGCAGACTCCGTCCACACACTCCTTCAATCTGTAGACACCTTCCTCTCACTCTTACTCACCCCTGGATCATGTCCCCTCTCATTCTTCCCCAACATAACATACTTGACAACTCTCGCTTCATCAAATAAAAACAAGACATTTATTAAAGCAAAGAGTATATGTAGGAAACGTGTATGTGTGTATAAGGTGTAGAATGCGTGACGTGTATTCTAAATCGTCTATAGACTCAGATCAGTGTTCAAGAGGATATTCATTCTCATCCCTGTGCTGAAGACACACCAGCACCATGTATCCCATACAAGTAGCCTCACCCAGGTGATGCTCCTCCGGTCACGTGAAGACTTCCTCCGTTGTCTCTGGAACCACCAGGATCCTTGGACACCCCTGACAAACACTGTCTAATTAGAGTCTGATTCACACTATGAACTTCCTCGGTTATTTGACGGATTGTTAATCAGGAAATTCTAATCCTATTGTCACTGTTAGTGGAGAAATCTTAATGGATCTAGAGTCACTGGTTCTAAAGATTCCTCATATTAACACCACAATCTAACTGTTCTGGGTATCAGTATAAATTATGCAATGTTCTGACTGTTTATTGATACATCTATCACTTGGCTAAACCTCAATCTCGTCAACATGTCCTGCTCAGCAGAAGCCAGGTTCCCGCAAACCAACTTGGGTATAAGCCCTATGTAGCGGCCTCTCAGCAACCTCTGTCTTCAGATGCTGAGCCCTCCTTGTATAAAACTTTGAACCTGCTTCTTTGTAGTAAATCATCGCACACTCAAGTGGAACACTCAAGGGGAACTGTACATGGAACCTGTAGAGCAGATAACATCATGGTGAGGGCAACTCAGTCCTGGCCAGAATTAGGCAAGTGTAGGCCAATAACAGCACTCAGATCTATAACAGAGATCCGATCTCTGTCATACGGCCAAATAACTCAATCATATGATCTGAGACATGACAACACCAGGAAAGACTAAAGGAACGGGTAGAAACCCAGCAGATGCCCTATTGGAAGATCCTACCATTACACATTCCCCTCCTCCCTCTCAACCATCCTTAATCTCTCTAATTATTATTCCACTACATTGTCCTCAACTTCCCGAGTAAAATGATATATAACACAAGCTACTTGAAGCCACACAATAGAATGCTAGTGCCGACGCTCCTATGATACTTTCTAGCACCGCACTTATAGAACATTCTATCACTAATCATAATACATTATATCACTACACAGTACTGTACTCTATTCCTAATCATACTCTTAAGTTAGATATAATTAATTGCCTACCATATGTCTATTCCTGTTGTTACTCGAGAAACTAGGCAATCCGATTGGATCTATGTCCGCTGATAACTATCACGGCTAAGACAGGCTAGTCCCTCTAATATAACACAACTCGGAATTATCCCCAATCCTAACACTTCCGAATGTTTTCCTCGACTTCATCCACCTGTTTACTGCACTGGGTTTTAAATGGGTGCTTGAGTGAGTCACCAGAAAGTCCAGACGCCAATCAGTCCAGAATCTGGCTTTGTCATCCTGTTTCCAGACTAACCAGAGTCAATTAGCTGTCGATTTTCCTTTTTATCTGGGGAGTTCTTTGTCTCATCCAACAAATATCCGGGTTGTCTGTAAGCCAGAGACCTTTCTCCCATTACAGAATCCTTCTGACCTCTAGCAGGCATTCTGTCTATCACTTGCAACGGCCAACTTCCGTTTTGTAGACAAATGTCGCCAATACACACCTCTCGAACAACATCCTGTCATCAAATTGTCGACTGTGTGTAGACAACTCGACGTGACTCCCTTTGATCTCATACACACTGTCGACCAGGTGCAGAGAATCTGTACCGACGTATTTTCCTCAGTTTGTTCACCATAACAGAGTCAATTGTGTTAGCAAAATAATTTCGGGCCTGGTTGTCATCAGTCGCAACTAACAAGTTTATTTATCCTGTGACATAGGCCCCCTCCTAAGAGAGTAGTCCGCAACAACTCTTTCTTCTTGGAGGTTCGATCCACATGACCTATTCCTCTTCTTCAGGAGCTGGATGTCTAGACAGGAAATCAGCTCCAACATTTTCCTTCCCAGGTATATACTCCACTGTAAAGTGGTATGGCTGAAGTAGCAACGACAACCGCATCAAACGGGCGTTGAGCTTCTGAGACGTGGCCAGGAATATCAAAGGTTGATGATCCGATTGAACTCGAAACTGAACTCCATACAAATAAGGCTGGAATTTTTGTACGGCCCATACGAGAGCCAATACTCTCTCTCAACGGTCGAATAATTCCTCTTAGCCGGGAGAAGTTTCTTGCTTGCGTATGCCACTGGTTTCAAAACTGAAGCATCGTATTTTCCTTCCTGTAACAAAGCTGCCCCAATCCCAATCCCACTTGCATCCGTTCTCAACACAAATGGTTTGGAAAGGTCCGGGAGCTGTAACACAGGTTTGCTGACCAAGGCCTCCTTTAACTGACTGTAGGCACTCTCACATTCTGGTGTCCAAACTATTTAGTCTGGGAATCCCTTTTTCAAGGTTTCTGTTAATGGAGCTCCCAGTTCCGTGAAATGTGGGATAAATTTGTGGTAGAACCCACACAACGAGAGAAACGATCGCACATCCTTCTTCGTTTTTGGCCCTGGAGCAGTTCTGATTTTCTCTAGGTTCTTTTCCTCTGGGACAATGTGTCCTGGAGTGATGGTGTGACCTAGAAATTCCAGAGTCTGGTAACGGATCATGCACTTGGTTGGGCGAGCTGTAAGCCCTGCTTCCTTGAGCTTATTGAAAACACTTTCCAATTATTGTAAATGGTCATCTAAGCTGTCACTGGAAATCAGAATATCATCCATGAATGAGATGATGGACGGATCCTTTAAAGGATCTAGTAAAGTCCTCATCATGCGAGTAAACACACTAGGTGCATTGCTGAGTCCAAAGGACATGACCTTGAATTCATAATGTCCACTGGGGGTACTGAAGGCCAGAAGGGGTCGAACCTCTGGTTTGACCGGAATCTGATAATACCCGCGACTCAGATCCACCTTTGAGAAATACCTTGCCTTATGGAGCCTCGCGAATAACTGAGTTGGATTCGGCAAAGGTTCCACCTGAAATTGTGTATGACTGTTCAGAAGTCGGTAGTCTATACACAACCGGTGTTCTCCACTTGGTTTTCGTAACAAAACTACCCCCGCATTGTATGGGGATGTGGATGGTGCAATCACGTCATCCTCCAACAGTTTCTGTATTTCCTCCTCCAGTACCTTTTCTTTAGAGAATGGCACTGGGTAAACCTTTTGGCGAACAGGCTCTTGAGTGGTAAAAGTCATCTCGAACTCCACCAACCTCGTTCGTCCTGGTTTATCAGTCAGGATCTCCTTATGAGACTCAAGAACCTGGGTTATCTTTTCCCTCTCCTTGGAAGTCAGATCAGGGTTCACCTGTACATCCTTGTAGGTTTCCTGGTGTACCAGGGGATATTCCCTTCCCTCGTTGGTTCCCACTTCTGTCTCTACTGCAACTGCCATTGCCAGGAGGTGAGCTGCTTTTTCTCCTGGTCTCTCTTCGTATTTTCGCAAGAGATTGATATGGAAAATCTTCGACTTTCCCCGGATCTGGATCTGATAGTTGGTTCTGGATATCACCCTTTCCACGGGAAATGGTCCTTGCCAACCTATCTCCAGTTTGTTGTTTCCCGTTGGGAGTAGCAACAATACTTTGTCTCCCACCTCTAGAGATCTGTCTTTAGACCTACGGTTGTAGTAAGCCGCATGTCTTTTTCTGGCCTTTTTCAAATTTTGATTTGCCAGAGTCCATCCCTTGTGAAGCTTTTCTTTCAGTTCCTCCACATATTTGTAAGAAGAGATCACTTCTTCTGACGTCCCCTCTTCAGTCCAACTCCTCAACATGGCTTCCAACGGTCCTTTGATTGGACGACCAAACAGCAACGTAGCGGGTGGTAGTCCTGTTGAGCCATGAGGAACTTCCCGATAGGCAAAGAGGGCTGCTGAGATATATTCATCCCACCTATCAGGTTTTTCCTGCGCTAGTTTCCTGAGCATTGTCATCAACGTGCCGTTGAAACGCTCTACTTGTCCATTGGCTTGAGGGTGGTAAGGGCTGGTATGGATATGGTTCGAGTGGAATACCCTAAATACCTCCTCCATAAGTTTTCCACAAAACTGGGACCCATTGTCCGTCAGTATTAGATCAGGAAAGCCTAATCTTGTAAAGGCCTCCATCAGTGCGTCCGCCACTCTTTTCGAGTCAATTGTGGTCAACGGTATGGCTTCACCCCACATTGTACAGCAATCCACCATTGTACATGTTCCTCTTCCTAGTCCTAGGAAGTGGACCCACAATATCGATGGCTACCCTCTCGAAAGGAGAGTTCATGATGGGCATTTCACCCAAGACCACCGGCGCTGTCCAGTGTTTCGGTGCCACCCTCTGGCACTCAGGGAACGACTTCACATACCGACGCACATCACCTGTCATTCCCGGCCAATAGTAGTGGCAGGAAATTCGCTGTATGGTGGCGGCAATACCCATGTGCCCACTGAATGAGATGGTATGCCCCATATGAAGAATCTGGGAACGGTGGGCCTTTGGGACCACCAACTGACCCTGTAGGTTGTCTCCCCTTCCGGCTCTCCTGTAGAGTATCCTATTCTTCATATAGTACTGCCCCCGTTTGGGTGGATCAGCACTTTTCTGCAGCTTTTTGTAGGAAGGACGTAGAGTAGCATCCTCACTCTGGGCAGTTCGCAACTCCCCTGGCAGTGGGTTAGTCACATTGACTTCTGCCTCATCCGTTTTCGTCTGAGAGCGAGTCTCAATTGCTCCCATATGGATTGGCTCCCTGGGCATTACCAGAAAGACATACCGGCAACCAAGGATTACTGGAAAAATTGGATCGGTCAATACAGCGGCCTTGATGGTGCCGGTGACATATCTTGACCGAATCTCCACTCTGGCAATGGGCAATTTCATGGCTACAGCACTCTTCTGTGCAGGCTGTATCTCCATGGTTTCACCTGTGAATTGTTCTGGATGTACTAGATCCGCAGAAATCCCGGCCTCCCCGTCCAGTCCTGTGTCGTATAAACACTCCACTTGACGACCGTTAACTTCTACCAATTCCACTACAGGTGGTTTTTCCTGGTCTGGAGTCTCTCCTTCGGCCTCGACCTGTTCGGTGGGCTCCACCTTAGGTTTCCCGGGGCACACGACGAATTTAGAGTCTCCTGACTTTCCCCTGCAGTCAATAGCATTGTGTGTATTCGACCTGCAGTGTTTGCACCATTTCCCTGTCCTAGATTTTCTTGTGCCGGACTTGAGTGAGCTCTCCTGGTGGTGAGCATCCTTATCGACCTTTGCATTGTCAGTGTCCACCTGCGTTGAAGTCACTTGACATGCCGCGAAGTGAGGGTTCTTAGCCTTCGATTTGCAATCCCTCGTATTGTGAGAAGGTGACTTACAAATCGAACACCACTTCTCCGACCATGGTCGTTTTTGTGTAAAGCTTGAAGTTTTCTTGCTTTCCCCCTTCGTCTTCTCCGAACTCTCCTCTGAAGTTTTGACATATGGTTCCACCTTCTTAGTTCCTGTGCTTTTTGCTTTCTTCAGGTTATGTTTTTCCTGACTTTTGGTGTTTGTAGAAATGTTCTCTGATGCCTCCCCATGGACCTCGACGAACCGTTCTGTCAATTTCGTCACCATGTCGATTCGTTCCATGTCCCTTGTTCTCCCAAGAATGTCCTGAGAGGTTTCGACATTTGCTTCCGCATCTGGTCGACTACCGTGAGCTCTTCCAGACTCTCATAGTCATGCGCAAACCCAGCCAAATCCATCCACTTATGGAGATATGCTTTCAGACGCAGACTATAGGCGGCGAACAACTCCCCCGGTTCTCGTTTCGCTCCTCGAAATTTTTTTCCGGTAGGTATGGGACGTAACTTCGAATCTTTTCAGCAAAGCCGTCTTCAACCCGTCATAATTGTTCTCATGTCCTGGTGGCAGGCGAGAATAAACCTCGTAACCGGTCCCGCGTAATCCCTGGGATAGCTTGAGATTCCATTTCTCACGCTCCAGACCCATAGCAACTGACATAGCCTCGAAGCGTTGAAGGTACTGGTCAATCTTCTCTTTGTCCTCCTCGTAGATCGCTAGAGGGAACTTCATAGCATGGTAGCTATGTCCACTTACTGGTGTTGAGCCAGGGAGAGAGGAACCTCCCACTGCTCCCTCAGTTTCCCCACTAGATTTCCTCTTAAGCTCGAGTTCCCGCATCCGGTACTCATGCTCCATTTTCTGAGCCTCTTGCTCCGCTTTCCGTTGCTTAGCAGCTTGCTCAACCTCAAGTATCTTAGCAGCTTGCTCTGCTTCCAGTTTTTTAGCTTCTATTTCCAGCCTTCTCATGGCTCGCTCAGCCTCAAGTTGCCTAGCAGCTTGTTCTGCTTCCAATTTCTTAGCTGCTTGCTCTGCCTCCATCCTTCTCAATTCCAACTCGGCCTTCCGATCTTCCCTTTCTGCTTGACGATACTCCCTCTCCAATTCCTGTATGTAATCCGTTAGAGCAGAACCCGACAATCCCATTTCTTCCCCCTTTGAACTAAGTTCCGCCGTAGTCAGTTTAGGAGTGGCCATTTTACAGAGAGGTAACTCAACAGATAGAGTATAGATTATCTCTAAACCAATACATAGCTAATGACAAAATACTATTAATCTATATATTTATAACACACCACACAACACAACACAATCACTCAGTGACAAGAGTAGAATCAGGACCACAGACCTATGCAGACGTGTGAAGTGTGAACAGGTAAGATAAGTCCTAACACCTATCCACATTCACTCTAGCTGGATTCTCACTAATAGGATATCTCCATCCTCTAACTAAAGATTCCGTGTTAAAAGATCCCGTTGTCTAAAGATCCCGTTGTCCAAAGATCCCGGACGAGCACCCAATAAATGTAGTGTGTGTGTAAAGACTGACTGTCGTATTAGTTACTTGTTCTTCTTTACCACTTTAGTGTCGTCTCTGGAGTGAAGAGAATCAACACCCACATTTGTTTTAATTCAATATCTCTATTTTGGATATATCCAGCAGACTCCGTCCACACACTCCTTCAATCTGAAGACACCTTCCTCTCACTCTTACTCACCCCTGGATCATGCCCCCTCTCATTCTTCCCCAACATAACATACTTGACAACTCTCGCTTCATCAAATAAAAACAAGAAATTTATTAAAGCAAAGAGTATATGTAGGAGACGTGTATGTGTGTATAAGGTGTAGAATGCGTGACGTGTATTCTAAATCGTCTATAGACTCAGATCAGTGTTCAAGAGGATATTCATTCTCATCCCTGTGCTGAAGACACACCAGCACCATGTATCCCATACAAGTAGCCTCACCCAGGTGATGCTCCTCCGGTCACGTGAAGACTTCCTCCGTTGTCTCTGGAACCACCAGGATGCTTGGACACCCCTGACAAACACTGTCTAATTAGAGTCTGATTCACACTATGAACTTCCTCAGTTATTTAACGGATTGTTAATCAGGAAATTATAACCCTATTGTCACTGTTAGTGGAGAAATCTTAATGGATCTAGAGTCACTGGTTCTAAAGATTCCTCATATTAACACCACAATCTAACTGTTCTGGGTATCAGTATAAATTATGCAATGTTCTGACTGTTTATTGATACATCTATCACTTGGCTAAACCTCAATCTCGTCAACATGTCCTGCTCAGGAGAAGCCAGGTTCCCGCAAACCAACTTGAGTATAAGCCCTATGTAGCGGCCTCTCAGCAACCTCTGTCTTCAGATGCTGACTCCTTGTATAAAACTTTGAACCTGCTTCTTCGTAGTAAATCATCGCACACTCAAGTGGAACACTCAAGGGGAACTGTACATGGAACCTGTAGAGCAGATAACATCATGGTGAGGGCAACTCAGTCCTGGCCAGAATTAGGCAAGTGTAGGCCAATAACAGCACTCAGATCTATAACAGAGATCCGATCTCTGTCATACGGCCAAATAACTCAATCATATGATCTGAGACATGACAACACCAGGAAAGACTAAAGGAACGGGTAGAAACCCAGCAGATGCCCTATTGGAAGATCCTACCATTACACATTCCCCTCCTCCCTCTCAACCATCCTTAATCTCTCTAATTATTATTCCACTACATTGTCCTCAACTTCCCGAGTAAAATGATATATAACACAAGCTACTTGAAGCCACACAATAGAATGCTAGTGCCGACGCTCCTATGATACTTTCTAGCACCGCACTTATAGAACATTCTATCACTAATCATAATACATTATATCACTACACAGTACTGTACTCTATTCCTAATCATACTCTTAAGTTAGATATAATTAATTGCCTACCATATGTCTATTCCTGTTGTTACTCGAGAAACTTGTCAATCCGATTGGATCTATGTCCGCTGATAACTATCACGGCTAAGACAGGCTAGTCCCTCTAATATAACACAACTCGGAATTATCCCCAATCCAAACACTTCCGAATGTTTTCCTCGACTCCATCCACCTGTTTACTGCACTGGGTTTTATATGGGTGCTTGAGTGAGTCACCAGAAAGTCCAGACGCCAATCAGTCCAGAATCTGGCTTTGTCATCCTGTTTCCAGACTAACCAGAGTCAATTAGCTGTCAATTTTCCTTTTCATCTGGGGAGTTCTTTGTCTCATCCAACAAATATCCGGGTTGTCTGTAAGCCAGAGACCTTTCTCCCATTACAGAATCCTTCTGACCTCTAGCAGGCATTCTGTCTATCACATGCAACGGCCAACTTCCGTTTTGTAGACAAATGTCGCCAATACACACCTCTCGAACAACATCCTGTCATCAAATTGTCGACTGTATGTAGACAACTCGACGTGACTCCCTTTAATCTCATACACACTGTCGACCAGGTGCAGAGAATCTGTACCGACGTATTTTCCTCAGTTTGTTCACCATAACAGAGTCAATTGTGTTAGCAAAATAATTTCGGGCCTGGTTGTCATCAGTCGCAACTAACAAGTTTATTTATCCTGTGACAATCCCGCATACCCGCTATCGAAACACAGCCGTGCGCTATTTGGCAGTATACCCGTTGCGTGGGGTTTTACGAAATGGTATGGGTGCCGGTCGTTCAGAAAAGCAATGGCAAACTACTGAACATAAACGTGTGAAGAGATCACAACTGAAGAAAAAAATGCTGGTGTTGACTGCAACGTCCTGTAAATGATATGCAGTTAACTTTTTAACCATACTATTAATCACTTGTTTCGTTGTAAAGGTATTTTGCGTACTTTTGTCATCACCATGTGCGATGGCGATAAGCCTGGGTGGTCATGTTTTTTCATCTCACACATGGACCAAGAGCATGAATCAGCTCTCTGATCCTGTCTCGGTTATGAACTACTTTCTTTTCTATTTCGTAATTGCTTAATACGGGAATCCGGCTATATTCACTGGCCGGTCTCCCTGGCCTAAGCGTTAGCGTCTTTTGTAACAGTACAGATGCAGGGATGATACAAAACAAGTCCCGGTGTGGTTCTTTCAGAAGGTTTATTTAATCATAATAGGCCGATAATAATACAGAGACCACGAGATATGATGTTGCCTTCTCTAGACTTTAGCTGTAACTAACTTCACCAAAACAACCTACGTCACGACTTGAGCATCCTTATTACTGTTCTACTAGGATGCTCAACCGTGCCCTAAGTTTGCACATCGAAGCCAATAACAGAGATGGTATTCATTCTGCTACACCTCCCTTTCTTTAAAAAGACTTTTCTTCTTCAAAAGTCTTAACTCCTAACCCACTTATCCTAAACCTTCTTTCCTTCCCCCAATATTTTTTCTAAGCCGTCCCAAACTAACTCTATCTTAAGTAACTACTTTCTTCTATTTGTCCCTCATCACCATCCCACATAGCAAACCGCTATGAAGTTATACTTCTTCTTCGTTTCTGGCTCTTCAAAGTTTCATTACAAAAATTATAGGTCATAAGAATGGCTCGTAAAAATCGTTGGTATACACTTGACATTATGAAATTTCTCATTCTTTCTCCACACAACACAGGATAGACAGAAAAGATGTAGTTAGAAAATAGTAAAGAAGGGGTGCGCACCCAATTTATGAAAGTATAAAGAAATAGTCAAAAACAATCACATTTACCTCCCTTGCAAACGTAAAAACTTTTATAAAAGTTTTTCAAAAACATATCTTATGAAGTTACATCTCTGTTCATTATAAATTAAGTTGATCCAAGTTTTCTTTTATATACTCAATATTTATATTGCCATCCACAACCCTGCCTATATTTCACTTATCTCACGTCCAACCATGAAACCCATAACAATGTTCATATTCCATGAACATTTTAAATTAATTAACGCTGTTTATCACAGCTTCTATATTTTGCCCCCTCACATCCCATGACAAGCCTCCTTGTTTATCTAACCCATATACCAAACCCTATGCACTGCCATTCACAGCCCCCTTAATATCTATTCTCTATCAACCAACTTCTTATATTTGTTTCACTATCACAGCCTCTTTAGACGTTAATCACGTATATAATATGGCATCCAATCCATATACCTTTAATCCACGCTGACTCAATGCAGCTCCTATTTTAACTTCCCAGCACCCTCTTATTTGAGTAGTAACCCCGTCTCTATGGCATATGTTTCCAACACCCTATAGCCACTATATTATTAACCTCTCTACTCTAAAATATTAACGCTGATTAACACAGCGGCTTTCTTACTCGTGAACTTATTTTTCATAAAGAGAATGTGTCTCTCTTCTAGTCCTCAGTAGTGTATTAACCCTTTTCTGAACGAAGGGCTTTAAATAAATCCCTATGTACTGCTTTTATTCCAGACAGAACCATCAGTGAAATAAACTTAAACTTAAATAATTTTCAACACATTTGTAAACAAAGTAACTACTATTCAACAGACAAGACAATTCAACCTAAACCATGATTTAAACGAAATAAAATTACAACAGAATATCATACCCCCCCCCCCCCCCCCCCAAGTTTTTAAACATCATTTTTCTTTCCCCTCATATCAAATAAAGGCATCAACTCATTCAAAGAAAAACATATTTCAGAATAATATAACATACATCCTATCCATTGTTAGTCACTTTTACGGACTAACAATAACTTATTTATCTATTTAAGAAAACTCAAGAAGTCAAATCATAAATCAATTGGCAATAAAATTACAGTAAAAATATACCACACTCGAATTTACATCCATATTAGCTATCTTAATACCTAAATATATAGTGTCATGTCTACTCCTCAAGACAACTCATTATAAGTATCAATAAAACCATTTTCTATAACAAATGTGTCATATACAGCTAATGTATTTCATCAACTATCACTTTCCTTTTTAAATCACCAAATTTACATCTTGCTATCTGCAGCATTTTCTATCAATTTATCTCCCATGTTTCCATTTCCTCAGTAACTCCAAGTTTCTTTGAATAAGTGCTATCTCCACATCAATATCTTCTTCCTCATGTAAAGAAATATTTTCTTCCATGCTACTATCTCTATTAGATTCTGAATTTTCATCCATTTCTTCTTCTTCATCTGTATGTCTGTTGCTAGCAGCCGCTAATTTTTTCCTTTCTATATCTAATCTAATTTGTGTATCATAGTTTCTTAACGACCTTTCGAGTAGGGGCATGTACTCGTCGCTTGATGAATTTTCTCTAATTCTTCTCTGTCTTTTCACTTCTTTTTCTCTCTGTCTCTCTATTCTCCTTTTCGCTGCTTGTCTAGTATTTTTAAATGGAGCGTTTACCTCTTCTTCCATAGATTCCACACTATCATAATAACCCTCATACGTATTTTTCTCTTCTTTTATCAGCGTTTTCGGTATTGTCTGTTCCTGAGTATCATCATAAACTGATGTTGTTATTAATTGACTTTGTACTGGATCTTTTTTAAAATCTGGGGGTATTGTAGCTCTTCTGACCATTTGTTCATCTAAGTATAAGGCGTCTGAATAATAATAATTATTATAATTATTGTTTCCCTTATCATAATTATCTCTTCTTAAGTGTTCTACATGTGCCCTTGCTATATGTCCCGTGATCTGGTTCTTTATACTGTATGATACATTTCCTAACTTTTCTAAAATGTAATAACCTGGAACCCAACGAGCATCAAATTTAGAGTTCCTTCTATGCTTCTTATAATAAACTCTATCACCTACTTTGAATTCCTGTAATTTTGTATTTCCGTTTCTGCATCTTTTCTGTCTTTCTCTAGCTTTAATTATATTGTTCTTTAATCTCACATGCGCTTTGTGCATTTCTTGTATAATAACTTCCTGAAAATCTTCCCCCATATATTTACGTCTTGGTTTTAACAGATTGTCAATAGGTAGTATAGGCTCTCTCCTGTGTAATAAATAAAATGGTGAAAACCCTGTACTCTCATTTTGATTTGTGCGTATTGCGCTTAGTGCAGGTCCCAGGAATAGATCCCAATCTTTTTCATGTTCATCGACAATCTTTGCTATAATGTCGTACAATGTTCTATGTTGTCTTTCGTTCTCAGCATTTGAAGAAGGTCTATAGTATGAGGTCTTTATATGGTTTATATTCAAATCTTTTAATAACTTTTCAAATTTCTTGTTCACACATTCTTTACAATTATCCGTGAGTACGATCTGTGGGCAACTAAATCTTTGTATGAATTCCTGTAAAAAAAATATTAATGATAGTATCTGCGCTCTTATCTGGGATTGCATAAACTTCCGGCCACAGACTATAGATATCCACAATATGAATTAAATATACGTTCCCCGATAGTGTTCTAGGGTGAGGACCTGATATATCTAAGCAGACTTTTTGCATAGGAAACTGAGGAATATCTGTATCCTGTAAGGGACATTTGATTGTTTTCATAAATCTTAGTCTACATTTTTCACACGTATCGACATATTTACAAGCAGTGTTAAATAAATTCGGCCAATAATATTTGTTCGTAAGTGCTTTCACTAACTTATCACGACCGAGATGACCATTCTCATCATGATACGCCTTTATAACTTCACTTTCCAAATGTTTTGGAATATATTTCCTTAACTGTTCGTTTCTTTCATTCATGTAATATAAATGATCATCATCTTGCAACACTAAATAATTCTTCGTATACTTGTTCTCATCCGTTTCTTTTAATTTCTGTTTTATTTCTAAAACTTTTGGATCTAATTCTTGTTCTTCTTTCATATTAAATTGTATTAAATGTGGGTCTTCTGCTCTAGGTTCAGACTCTTGATCCGACGGTAAACTCTCACAATCTTCTCTATTTATTATGGCAGAATCTAATATATTTACTTGCCATTTTCTGTCGTCTAATTCCGGTTCACCTTCGTCTTCCGTGTTTCCTGATGACTGTAGATACGGGATTCTGGACAATAAATCTGCACATGTATTGTTCCTACCTGGTACGTATTCTATTCTAGTATTGTATCCCTGTAGATTCAACGCCCATGTCTGTATTTTTCTGTTCAGCACTGGAGCTTCTAATAACGATTTTAAAGGCATGTGGTCAGTTCTAATAATAAAATTTGCGTTATGTAGATAATAGTTAAGTTTCTGAAGAGCATAATGAATAGCATAAGCTTCCTTCTCAATAGTCGACCATTTGCGCTGATACCTGCTAAGTTTATGTGATAAAAAATAGATTGGCCTTTAATTTTTAACCCCTGGTATTCCAGATTCTTTTCCTTCATATGGTTGAACCAAACACGCTCCTATAGCATTATCTAAAGCATCTGTATACAATATTAGCTGTTTATTCAAATCTGGATGTGTCAATAGTGGCACTACTGTTAAGCTATTTTTTAAAAACTGAAACGCTTTTTGACATTCATCATCCCACTTAAATCTAGCGTATTTGCCAGTTAGGTTAGTAATGGGCTCTGCTATTTTTGAGAACCCTGGAATGAAACGACGATAATACCCACAAGTTCCGATAAACGCACGAACTTCTTTTACGTTAGTTGGAGGAGGTAGTTCTCTAATAACCTTTACCTTATCCTGATCTGGTTTAATTCCGTCTCTATTAATAATATACCCCAAATACTTTGTTTCTGTTTTTAAAAATTCGCATTTACTGAGCTTCAGTTTAACATCATGTATTCTTAATCTGTCAAATACTAATTTTACATGTTTTAGGTGATCTTGTACGTCTCCTGCTGTGCAAATCAAAATGTCATCTATGAATGCCAATGCAAACTTTTGCATGCCCTCCAATACTTGATTTATTAATAGCATATAATGAGAAGGCGCCGTACGTACTCCAAAAGGCATTCGTAAAAATTCGTAAGAACCTGCGTGTGTACAAAAAGCACTCTTATTTTGGGCATCTGGGGACATAGGTATACACCAAAATCCTGATCTTGCATCTAACGTAGTGAAGAAGGTAGACCCATTAAGTAAGCCTAAAATATCATCAATCACCGGCAATGGGTACGCTACATTCTTAGTGATTTTGTTCAACGCCCGGTAGTCACAACAGAATCGATGTGAACCATCGGCTTTGGTCACAATTACTATCGGAGATGACCATTCTGATTTCGATCTTGTTATTATTCCTGCTTTCAACATATCTTCTATTGCCTTTTCGACAATTTCTCTATTTCTTAAGGGAGTTCTATACGGTTTCAAACTAATTGGTGGGTGATCTCCAGTATCTATTTCCATAGTGACTGTTTTGGTCTTCCCCAATTCTAAGTCGTTAATTGCAAAACCATCTTGATTTTCTTTTATAAGTCGTTCTAATATTTCCTTATTTTCTGGTGGAGTTTTTATCTGTGCTAAGAATTCTTGTTCTCTTGTTATTTTGTCTACTGAATGTATTTGAGATGTATGTCTTCTGAATGGATGGATCAATTCATCATTCTGCACGTTCCATTTCCTTCCGCCTCTATGTCTGTTATTAATTCTTTCCCTAAGAGTTTCTGAATAATTTATTCCCGGTATTTCTACTCTATCTGTTGCTAATATGCCATTAATATCATGTTCTACTTTGGCTATTACACATCCTCTGTATAATTTAATTTCTCTACCTGTGTTGTTAACTCTTTCGCTACCGTGATCCCATCTGTGGGCACGTTGTATTTCCTGAGATGGCAGTCCGCCGTTTTAGTGCCACAAAATGATCAGTGGTTTATTTCACATATTTCTGCTCCGTTTCGCAATTTTAAGTTACAGTAAACTAAAAAGTAGTACAGCCGAAAGATCTCTACGCCATCTCGGAGCGGTCAATCGTTTTCTAATTTTGGATTCTTGTGAATTTTCAGTTTTAAGGTAGTGTTAATTTGTTTGTTTTGGTTTTTCACAATGGAAACGCCCACCAGTTTGCGTCCACGTAGTATGACTTGAGATCAAGCTAGATTATTGTTTATAATAATATGTGAATGTGAATATTTAGAAAGTAGTTTTAGTTGTGTCTAAAGTTTTAGCACGTGGTGATAAAGAAAAACCAGTGAATGTTCGTCAACATTCAACAGCTGAGTGTTTGACAACGAAGCACGAATGGCTGAAGTTTACGTCTGTCATTATTGCTATGGGACTTGATCCAAGACCATGTATCAAAGACTACCGGTGTACAAGTGCACATTTATATACTCCTTGGTATGTGGCACTGCCACTACGTTTCCCAGTAATCAATTAGAAAATTATAATATATTTATCACACCATGTTTCATGTATGTCAACCTGAGGGTACCCAAAAAAAAAAAAAATTTATCCTCTTGTTGACTCTGAAGAATATCCAGGAAGCATTTTACCCATTTGAAAATGTGTCCATTGATGATATGATTATTTGGTGAAAGGGCTAAACAAAGCTAAAAAAACCATGCATTGTTGTCTCTACCAAGTCTGTAGTTAGAATTGTTGAGAGCGGATTGCGAAAACCGCAAAGCAAGCTGAAGATGGTCTCCATGAAAATAAAACGGCGATGAATGGCTGCGACAGAATGGACCAAATGGTTGGATATTATAATATCCATGATAGGAAAACCATTACGTGGTGGAAGAATATCTACTACTAGATCTTTGAAATTGCACAGATCAATGCTCACATCCTACATTCCATATGGCAAACAGAGAAAGGAGGAAAAAAATTGTTACAGAAGGATTTCAAGTAAAGGAAAGTGCTCATCGCGAAGTAGCTCAGAGTATTCCTGAAAGTTTGACACTCTGCCTGCCGAAGAATTTCAGTCTGTTGCAGGAAATTATGCCGAAAGATTTACATGAGCCAAGCATTTAATAGAATTTGTCGGTGTCAATAGAGACTGTGTTTTTTGCAGCACTCGAACTAAACGACACTTTGCAGCACTCGAACTAAACGACACATATCATCTTTTGTTTGCTCCGGCTGTACTAATAGACCAGACTTGTGCGCCAAAGTTTGCGTTGCAGCCTATCACAAATAGACTGCCACATATAGTAAATAAAAACAAACAGACATGACAATTAAATGTAAATCTGCCAAGTGTTTTCCTAATTTTTGTCTGAAAAAAAAATACATGATTCAGAATCTGCGGCGAAACTTCTTTTCGGATGGTTGATTGGAAGCAATGGTGTTTATAGTTTAGAATAGTGTTGTTTGTTCAGTAAATTCAATTGGATTAGCAGTGATCAGGATATTGGATAACAACGCCCCCTCGGTAAGTACAATGTTTACATTATTTTTACCTCTTTTTAACAAATTATTTTAGAAGTTATATTATTATTTGTATTTTATTTACAACATACAGCAAAAATTCTCCTACCAACATATTCCTTGTGCTATCTCCTTTATTTTGATATATAATACAACATTTCTGCTACAATTTTAACCATTTTCATAACATTATTGCGACATACACCAATTTCCAGATTTCGGCCATTAGTTTTTTTCATTTGTGTGAAAAAGACATGGTTCAGAATATGCACCAAAACTTCCTTTTGGGTGATTTAAATGAGCAATACTGTTTATATTCTTGAAGACAAGTGGTGTTTGTTTGATTATTCAGTAAATTAAACATGATTAGCAGTATAGGAGTGTAGAAAACACCTTATATGTGCAGTTTTTTAAATAATTTTTACCTCTTTAATTTCATTTGTTATTATTAAACCTCTCATTATTGTCATAATATTTGTAACCTATCAATTAATTATTAACACTGTCATGTTCCTTGTGCAATCCTCTTTAATTTGATATGTAATACAATAGGTCTTCTACCACCTTAACCATTTTAAAAGCATTATTGTAACACACCCCTAGTTCCAATTTTCTGCCATAAATGTCTGTTTGGTCACAGCCCAGTTTTTGTTTGGTAGTGAAAGAGTTAATAATCATTACTGGAAAAGTTAAGTGTTTATCTAATGATATTATTCCATCCGGAAATTCTAGACCAGGCTCATCAATTACTTCCCTTTGTAATTCAGTGATTCTAACTGTGTGTCCTACTACATAATACGGATTTCTTTTTACCTTTGCCTGTATCAAATTAACCGTCGGTGGTTTTAACGTCGTAGACATTTTAACTCTAACCAGTGCTGAAATGTGCATGTCTTCTTCCAAATCTACATATACGTCCTTGAATTTTAATTTGTGCAAATCAAAAAAAAGTCTGACACCGTTTTTTATTAAAAAATCTCTACCTATAAGCATATTTCTATTTAAATCTTTCACTACATGAAAAAGATATCATACGTTGATCCCTCCTAATTTAAGATTTATTATTGTTTGTCCAATTACTTGTAAATTCTGTCCTGTAACAGAGTGAAGATTATTATGATTTCTGAATATTTTTAAATTTTTAAATAAGTGTACTATAGGCACATTTAAATTAGCTAAAAGACGTAATCTATAGTTTTTCTTCTTTAAAAAAAAATGGGTTCAAATTAGTCAATAAATTTTCTATCTAACATAAAGGTCATTGGAATTATCGTATTCTGTTGAAATATTTTTTTTCCACTGGTCCACTCGAACATCAACTCCCAAATATTCCTCTCGACGTCTATGTTCAACAATTGTAGGCTTCACAGGCGAAGGAACGAGTATATCATGTTGAAAAGAAACAGCCTCCGGATTCCTCTCTTCTCAAATTGTCGACGCTCTCAATTTTGTGGCTTCTTCAGTGGAAGGAATGCTTCTATTTTCGCCCCTGGATGGGTACACCAGCCTTGAGCCTTCTTTTCACACTAAACAGGGCCCTTCAAGGCGACGACTTGAAAACGGCTCTCGTGAACAACAGAGCCCAGAAATGATTCGACAGCGGCTCTCATATGCAACAGAGCCCAGAGATTATCTGGCAGCGTCTAAAAGACATGGCCCAATCGATAGATTAATGAACTATTTAACTGCCGCCCTAGTTGGCCCTTGATAAAAATCCTTTTCTCTAAAACAATTTAGTTGCAACAGGACTCAAAAAATTTCTTGACGTTATTCAATTAACAGTTTCTTCACAGACCATAGATAAGATTTGATAAAACGGGCTGTCCAAATTCATCGCCATTCTGAAAAAATTTACTGATTCGAGATGATTTAGTCTTAAAATTTTGACTGAACCAAGGTAATAGCTGGACTTGATTGACCTCTAAAAATTTGACTCACTTGAGGCAACGGCTAAACTTGATTGACCTCTAAAAATTTGACTCACTTGAGGCAACGGCTAAACTTGATTGTGGTTCAGCGCTGTCGTGGCTTCTGAGTTCGCCCCAGGCAAAACAAAATCTCCAGACATATTGACGTTCAAAAAGAAACAACAGCATCCAGGTTCTCAAGGGTGTAGCATGACAATGGCAGTTCTGTCTCAGCAAATTGTACTTTGTGTGGCGGTTGTTTTCAAATTTTTAACGAACGTCGGCCAACTCCATCGTAAAAAACTTGCCGATTCCGTTTTGTTGAGTTCTTAACAACACGAATTCAAGTTTCCAGACATCATCTATCGTTCTGCCTTGTCATGATGACTTGTGTCCGCGACAACTCGGTTAATCCTGGTATACGGGCTCCAAAAATCCTTCCTGTAACAATACAGATGCAGGGATGATACAAAACAAGTCCCGGTGTGGTTCTTTCAGAAGGTTTATTTAATCATAATAGGCCGATAATAATACAGAGACCACGAGATATGATGTTGCCTTCTCTCGACTTTAGCTGTAACTAACTTCACCAAAACAACCTACGTCACGACTTGAGCATCCTTATTACTGTTCTACTAGGATGCTCAACCGTGCCCTAAGTTTGCACATCGAAGCCAATAACAGAGATGGTATTCATTCTGCTACACTTTTTCCGTAATCCCGTATACTCTCGTGAGTGACGTGATGTGCGCGAGAATTGGTAGCGGTTCTCGCAGCGTCGGTAACTTAGGGGTATGTGAGCCGGTTGCTCAGAACGCAATGGCAAACTATTGAGCGTAATATTGCCTAGTACATCAACACCAGCTGAAAAACGTTGGTGTTGACTGCAACGTCCTGTTAGGGATATGCTGCCCCCCCCCCCCCTAAAAAAAAAAAATTCAATGGCAACTTTCGTTAGCTTTACATTTCTAGATGTTGGCGAAAGAATAAGAGCCTTCGCTCTTTAACATCCGATGCTCTGATGAATCATCATCATTAGCATCATCATCATCATCATCATAATTATCTTCCACTTCTGCCGTCAAGCGTCTTTGGGAGGAATAATTTGCGTTCCAGCGCCCGGTGGGCAGCACTGGATAGTGTCATTCCGTGTGGTTGTACAATGTCTCTGATGTCGTCAATCTATGTTTTCTTGGACGTCCTCGTGGTCTCGTCGCAGATGATCTATGATGTAAGGTCAGTGATGGTAGTTGCTGGTGTTGCATTCTAACGACATGGCCAAACCACTTGATCTTCTGTCTTTCAATAAATGTGGCACAAGGTGTTGAACCCACAGTCTGTCTGATAATAGCATTTCTTACTCGGTCTCGGATTGTTAAGTTGGCAGCTCTCCTCAGGCATATCTTCTCGCAGGTGTTGATTTTGCGAAGCTGAAATTTGGATAAAGTCCAGGTCTGATACTGGTAGCAAAGGGTTGGTGTGAATATGTTGTTTATTATCTGTCGTTTTGCGGGCATGGGTATATTTGGATGTTTCAGTAAGGGTGATAGTTGATAGTGCACTAGCTTTTTGACATCTGATTTCGATTTATCTGTCCAATCTGCCATCTTCTGTGATCATACTTCCAAGATATTTGAATTCTTTAACTTGTTTCAGAGTTGTGCTATTTATATGTATAATTAGTGGGCCCGGCGATCTGCTAACTCGCAATACTTCGGTTTTGGCTGTATTTATACTCAAATTGTATCTCCTGCATGTTGAACTCAGATTATTAATATGATTTTGCAGTCTGCCCTCGTCGCTGTAAAACAGGCACTAATTGTCTGCAAATAGAAGTTCATTTATTTCCTGTGGATCAGTTATTTCATCTGGAGTAAAGAATTCTAAATTTTCTGGATCAGTTCTCTCGAGACTTGCTTCTTTGGAAATGCTGTCCATGTAGATATTGAATAGCAGGGGAGAGAGCACACATCCCTGCCTCACTCCTGTATTGATTGTGAACATATCTGATATAGCTTCTTGTGTTCTTACTGCACTTCGGCTCGAGCGGTACATGGCTATGATGTTTTCTAGCAATTGCCCTTGTATCCCATAGTCTTCAAGGTTGGTCCATAATTTGTATCTGTCTACTCTGTCGAAAGCCTTTTCCTGATCTACAAACACAATATTCTGCTGGTCACCATATTCGATAGTTTTTTCCACATATTTGTCTAAGTGTAAATAATGCATAAGTGCAACTTTTACCTTTCCGAAAACCGAATTGTACTTTGCTTAAGGTTAACTGTTGTTCAAATATGGGTCTAGCTCTTTGTTCCCATAGTTTTGCATGCCAAAATCACCCAAAATCACCAAAAAACGTAAAGTAGATTGTGAGCTTTACTAAAACACGATTACAAGAAACAAATTGGACCTTGCGGCCAAAGCCTTCTCCAGCACAGAACAAACAAACACAAACCGACACAAACCTACATGAAACACACTACATGACAATATTAAGGGTGCTTATATGAATATGTATCCTAGCTTGGAGTGATTGACGACTGACACGCGTTCGACGACTATCAGTGGATTGTATGAACCGGATGTATGGTCAACGGGTCAAAGGTCAATACCGTCAGTAGCTGAGGTATTGGCTAAACAACTCGGAGGGAACGGGTGAGGGTGGAGAGGCGTCCATGTGGGCAAAAGTTAAATCTTAGGATTGGCAAAGATGTCACGGACGCACTTCGCAATTGGAAATGTCTCGTTCCGCGCTGTAAACACAGCTGCGGAAGATTTCATTGCGTTGGTCCTCACCGAGGGGCATGAGTGGCGGTCGCTCGGAAAACGATTGCAAACCACCGAACGCAAACCCACCAAGAAATCCCAAACAGCAAAATGATGCGGAGGGTTGACTGCGACGTCCTGCAAAGGACATGCAACTACCTTATTAGTGGACTATACAACTGAGGGAGGGCGGTGGGGTTTGGAAGTTAAATGAAACTGTGTTGGACATTGAGGCCGTGAGGGGAGAGTTAGTTAGTTAGTTAGTTAGTTAGTCGAAGTTCCAACTTCACGGCAACGGGTCGTCCCCATTATGCTCCGTTCCTGTGCCAGTGAATATCACACAAAATGCTTCTCACTGTCCAATGTGAAAAGTGGAACAGACAGGAGTCTCGGCAAGCCAACAGCCCGCACAGGTACACTGTGCATAATGCCGCCGCGAGAATGCCAACACAAAAGTCCTCGACGAAAACCAGTTCATCGTCGATGGAATCGGCAGTCACCAGAAAGACCTCATTGACCCGGGTTTTCTCACATGGCTGTCTCTATCCGCAGGGCGACCCTCCGAAAGCGCAGCATTAAGCACGATCTCCGTAGCTCCAGCGCCGACTCCCAGGAGTCTTCTGAAAAGTGCACTCGTGAACCGAAAAGGCAAATCAGTCAATTCAGCAACAGCCGGTACCATTATTCCAAACATGCAGGTCACTGTACAAACAAAAGCTGTCATGTAGAAGCATTTCACGTGAATATCACAGCTCACAGAGTCGCGCCACGCACTCACTCAGAAGCAAGGCGACGAAACCATATACTACCAGTCCAATATGGGAAAATGAGAAATGGAAACCGCAGTCACAAAGATAAAGTCTCCAGAGGCCGTAGCGGTTCAACGCCTAACCGCCATGCTGGGGACCGGAAGCTGGTGAGGGGATAGTGAACCGTACTGGAAGATGAGAGGTTTTCCAATGTTTTACGATCCGTTCGTGAGATGCGCACGATTTGATCGCCATGACTTGTATGTCAGCCACGCCACAGTGGTCAGGACTGTTCATTGATTGATTGATTGATTGATTTAAGAGCCGACATCACAGAATTCGGGGCATTCCTATAAGCGCTCCGTCCCCATACCCCAGAATCCAGCGAAGAGTTCCAACCCCAATAGTACCAGTAGTAATCTGATTATATGTGCGTCTCACCTTTCCTCTAAGCGTCGAAGTGCATGGATACCTGTTTCCTGGCACCACTGTTAATATCAGAATGGTTTTGCCTAAATCTGTCAGCAAGACGTAAACCTGTCTTGTGCATGAAAAACTCTCACGGATGTGGAAAGTCGTCTTAGGGAATGCCAGGCTCTGGGTTTGAAGTACATGTGGGCAGGTCTTGCAACGTGATCTAAGACAAGCCACCGTGCCAGGAAGAGACTAGTGATGTTTGGGTAGACTGCTATGGACCAGCACATCCCTGAAGTTACGCGCCCGGCGAGGTAGGGCGTTCAACCTCTACACTGCATTCAGTTGGATTTACATGTTTACCCCTCGTTCATAAAGCTATGGTTATCTTCTGAACGGAAAGTTGCCTCAAAATTTAAACTGGGGTTGATCCCAACATCCTGCAAAGGGCATTCATGTTTTAATATGTGGCGAGCGGTAGATTGTTTTCCTACCTTTATATTATAAAATTCGGAACTAAAAGAGTGTTACAGAGACGATATTTGTGTGAATGTATCCCTGTCGTTTATTCTTAACTATAGATGTTATTAATGCATATGTGTGTCATGACCGTGGAGTATAACCTCTTTCTTTTATGTAATGGCAACATATTTCTGATATGTGTGTGTGTGTGTGTGTGTGAGCAAGTTGTATTCTAGTCTCATTGTTTCACATATCTACGTGCCAGCACTAGGTATTATAGTCTCATTGTTTCACATATCTACGTGCCAGCTCTAGGTATTCTAGTCTCATTGTTTCACATATCTACGTGCCAGCACTAGGTATTCTAGTCTCATTGTTTCACATATCTACGTGCCAGCTCTAGGTATTCTAGTCTCATTGTTTCACATATCTACGTGCCAGCACTAGGTATTATAGTCTCATTGTTTCACATGCAGTCATATATATTTCTGTTAGCACATGGTATTATAGTTTCACTGGTCCACATGCAGTCATATATATATATATATATATATATATATATATATGTGACAATACCGTGTATTGCAGTCTCGTTGGTACACAGTCATACGGTGTTTTGTATCCGGTGTTACGGGAGACATTGACCATGAAGATGATTCCTACCTACGCTTCTATTCTCATGATGGCATCTCTGATTACTGTGGGTGAGTACATGTATAAATAATGTGATTATAGTGCACACTTCATATTAACTTAAGCATCATTTATATTTCGTCGTCGTCGTCATCATCATCTTCATCACCATCATCATCATCATCATCATCATCATCATCATCATCATCATATCATCATCATCATCATCATCATCATCATCATCATCATCATCATCATCATCATCATCATCATCACCATCATTATCATCATCATCATCATCATCATCATCATCATCACCATCATCATCATCACCATCATTATCATCATCATTATCATCATCATCATCATCATTATTATTATCATCATCTTCAACAATATTATAATACTTACCAGTATCATCATCATCATCATTATGTCATAATCGTTACCAAAATTATCATTATCCTCATCAATATCATTATCATAGCTATTATCATCATTATCACAGTCACCATCATCACCATCACCATCCTCGTTGGAATAGCCTCTAGTTTAAACTTAACAC
The DNA here is from genome assembly GCA_014155875.1 of Cepaea nemoralis. Taxonomy (NCBI): domain Eukaryota; kingdom Metazoa; phylum Mollusca; class Gastropoda; order Stylommatophora; family Helicidae; genus Cepaea; species Cepaea nemoralis. The sequence goes on from JACEFZ010022373.1 coordinate 408,183, forward strand.
AGTAATACACAGAACTTTATAATAATATTCCTTCAACAATGCCACTTGCACTATAGGAAGCAATAGCATATTCCTACATGTTTTACATGGTATACTGACTAGTGTGTCAGCGAATTTATAATTAATTCAATATTTCTATGAGCGCAGAACAACACCCGTGAATGTATGTATCATGTTAATTCAGTTCACCACAGTCCGTGGTGGTCATATCATGTTTACGGGCTGTTGTACTGAATACCGAAAATAAGAGTCCGGTGTGCTGATGTCAATGACATGGGTGAAACAACATCCTTACTTCGCGTTCTGATGTCAATGAAATAGGAGAAACAACATTCTTACTTGGTGTGTTAATGGAAATGACATGGGTAAAACATCTTGGTGTACTGATGTCAATGATATGGGTGAAACATCTTGTTGTGCTAATGTCAATGACATGGGTGAAACAGCTTGGTGTGTTGATGTCAATGACAGGGGATGAAACATCTTGGTGTGCTGATGTCAATGATAGAGGATGAAACATCTTGGTGTGCTGATGTCAATGATAGGGGATGAGACATCTTGGTGTGCTGATGTCAATGACAGGGGGGAAACATCTTGGCGTACTGATGTCAATGACATGGGTGAAACATCTTGTTGTGCTGATGTCAGTGACATGGGTGAAACATCTTGGTGTGCTAATGTCAATGGCAGGGGTGAACCATCTTGGTGTGCTGATGTCAATGACAGGGGTGAAACATCTTGGTGTACTGATGTCAATGACAGGGGTGAAACATCTTGGTGTACTGATGTCAATGACATGGGTGAAACATCTTGTTGTGCTGATGTCAATGACATGGGTAAAACAGCTTGGTGTGTTGATGTCAATGAAAGAGGATGAAACATCTTGGTGTGCTGATGTCAATGACATGGGTGAAACATCTTGTTGTGCTGATGTCAATGACATGGGTGAAACATCTTGGTGTGCTAATGTCAATGGCAGGGGTGAATCATCTTGGTGTGCTGATGTCAATGGCAGGGGTGAATCATCTTGGTGTACTGATGTCAATGGCAGGGGTGAATCATCTTGGTGTGCTAATGCCAATGGCAGGGGTGAATCATCTTGGTGTGCTAATGTCAATGGCAGGGGTGAATCATCTTGGTGTGCTAATGTCAATGACATGGGTGAAACATCTTGTTGTGCTGATGTCAATGACATGAGTGAAACATCTTGTTGTGCTGATGTCAATGGCAGGGGTGAAACATCTTGGTGTGCTAATGTCAATGGCAGGGGTGAAACATCTTGGTGTACTGATGTCAATGACAGGGGTGAAACATTTTGTTGTGCTGATGTCAATGACATGGGTGAAACATCTTGGTGTGCTAATGTCAATCGCAGGGGTGAACCATCTTGGTGTGCTGATGTCAATGACAGGGGTGAAACATCTTGGTGTACTGATTTCAATGACATGGGTGAAACATCTTGTTGTGCTGATGTCAATGACATGGGTGAAAACATCTTGGTGTGTTGATGTCAATGACAGAGCATGAACATCTTGGTGTGCTGATGTCAATGACAGGGTGAATCATCTTGGTGTGCTGATGTCAATGACATGGGTGAAACATCTTGGTGTCCTAATGTCATTGGCGGGGGTGAACCATCTTGGTGTGCTGATGTCAATGACAGGGGTGAATCATCTTGGTGTGCTGATGTCAATGACAGGGGTGAAACATCTTGGTGTGCTGATGTCAATGACAGGGTGAAACATCTTGGTGTCCTGATGTCAATGACATGGGTGAAACATCTTGGTGTACTGATGTCAATGACAGGGGATGAATACACTACTCAGAAGCAAGATAAGAGCTTAAACAAAATAGGCGTGAAATTGATATGTCTGCAATACACACGTTCCTGCACCCAGGGCTTAAGGGCTGGGGAGGGTGTCAGTTGCTTATACCGAGGTATAAATGAGGAAACTCGATGGGAATGTCCGGGGTGGGACATTGGGACTCATAGTGGGTTGGTCCTCAACTTGCCGAACACAAAGGGGGTTGAGGCCACACGAGGTCTATTTGGGAATAGACGGATATTCGTGTCCGACATTATAATTTGTGTGAAGGTATAGCAGAATATCAATGTAACACAGAGGAAAGTTAAAGGGAACTGAGAAGCAAGCTCTAAGGCATGAGGCAGTAGACAGATATGTGCGACCAGGGTACAGGCATGTGCGACCAAGCTGACTCATGTCAAGTGTAAAGATAAGGAAGAACCCAAAAATGTAGAAAATTTTTGAAATTGCGGGGGGCATATGCCATGAGTCGGGTTACTTAAGACCTGAGTAACAGCAACATAGATAGTTGAGACATTAAAAGGGATAAATAATCACGGAGAGCTATAAGGAGAAAGACACAGGTAACGGGCTAAAGATAATAGCCAATCGAGCGGCACGACTAAGGGCACGTGATGTGGTTTGAACACAGTGGGCGGACAGTGGAGAAGGTTCACATCGTGGAAATTGACAAGACCAGCTGTATCATATGAAGTTGGAGACAGTGTTTCAAAGGTGAAGAGGAAAGCCTACGAGTCAAGCGGCATGGAAAGCGTTAGAGTGTTGTAGAATCTGTGTTACAGCGAGAGCGATGGCCCGTACACTATCAGGCTTGTAAACACACGGCAGTGCAGAAAACTGGGTGAGCCGTGTCGCTCGCTGGATTGAGGGCCCGGTAATGACGCAGTACGAACTGTAAGTTGGTGAATTGTTCTAATGTATTATTAATTAATGATGCCATGAATAAAGTCATTTATTCGTTCGGTCGGCTTTTGGAACTGCTATTCTTTGTGCTATTGGACGTGTTCATTCTTAAGTTGTCAGGGTGCATACAACATAACCCCTAGTAACACTCTGGCAGCCATTATGCGTATTACCAGCATGGGCAATGACCGAAAGCTGTCCTATACTACTGGGCGCATATCGCTTTATCTGCCCATCCACTGATTGCCATTCCTTACCACTTATGTGGTGCGCATTGATCCACATTTCATCCAAACACACTATGTCATAATTTTCTTTGCGCATTTCCCTTATTTCACGTAGGTATGTGCTTCTCGTGCCTCCTAAATGCGGTTGCTCGCAAAGAATATTTCTACTTCCCTTGTACTTTCTAAAAGTGAAGATAATGTCCTTATAATTTTCCACAAAGTTGTTCTGGATAGCTCTATGTTATTGTTCTTTCTCAACCAAACCGTAAGTTTTCTTACAGTCACTGTTTCTTTGGCATCCAGCATTTTTATCTCATCTCATCTCATCATGTTCCTCTTGTACCTTGCGGTGTCGAGGTGAAGTATAAACTTCGTGAGAGTGCCCGGTTATGGCTTCGTATATCGACATTCCCATGGATTCTGTTATTCCTCAGTCCAACGTTTACGTGTGTCGGCCTCTTCCTCTGTTTCCATCTGGTCTGTACATCATTGCTTGATGATCATTTTATAATGATGGAAAATCCTGGCTATAAAATCCAAAATTTTTATAATTTTAGGAGTCTCCGTGGCGAAGTGGTCAAGCCATTTGACTCGGGCTCCAAAGGTTGTGGGTTAGATTCAGGGCCGCATCCTTCAGTTCACGAGTTGAATTTTTCGGAGACTTCTGTGGATCGCCGCTAGAGCTGCGGAGTTCGTGCTTTGTGCGATGCTTTCCGCGCTGTGGAAAGAGACCGAGCCATATGGTATAGAACCCGGTGCAATGAAGTCGACCGTGTCGACCTTTAAGCGACTTTTAAAGCATTTTTATAATAGCTCGCCTTATGACATCTTTGTCAAAGCTGTCTACAATAACCTTTCTACCTACCGTTTGGTTATTGCGTCGTGGTTTAATTCCAGATTCTTGCACCTATCGACGAAATGACCGTTTACTCAAACCCAATGCATGCACTGTTCTTTTTTCGGAATTTGTAATAGTATAAAACAATTTCCTGCGATCAGCTTGTTGACAAAAATATGTGTACAACTTCATAGCGATTCTTGAAGTGTATACACAATTTCGCATTCAATTCCATTCAAAAAATATTCACACATTTCAATGTTAGCAATAAGTGGTAAGATTTAAAAAAAACAAAATAACATATTAATCAGGTGTTATAAAATAACCCATATTTTGAGACACCTCTGAACAGTACCAGTTTAAACAATGCGGGGTTCTTGGCATAAGGCCAATCCCGTGAAACACGTAAAATATTCAACACTGAACACTGATTGTCTGGCTTCGCTGTAATACATTTAAAATTATGAACTTCATCTCTGACCCGTAAATTATATACCGCATATAAACAAACTTTGAAATCTGCTGTAAAATCTCCAGAACAAAACCAATTTTCTTGGGGGGACATAATGATAAGGTTATATGCTAAATCTCATCATTTTCCTTCAGTTGGTTACTGAGATATGAAAGTTTATATTGGGGCAGACAAAAGTAACCACACTAAATAAGGAGACACTGTTGCTGCGTGAGAACAGAATCAGGCAACTCTGACTGGTTCTCAGTGGAAACGGGGGTGAAACAGGGTTGTGTCTTGTTATTGACGCTCTTTGGAATAGCCATCGATTGGGTCATGCGCAAATGCACAAGGAACACAAATAGGGGTATCCATTGGGTTGACAAAATTCTAGAAGACCTGGACTTTGCCGACGACATAGTGCTTTTAAGTTCAACACACCTAGATGCCCAAGAGAAAATAAACCATCTCCAAAATGTTTCAGGACAAACTGGTCTCCAAATTAACACTGCAAAAACAAAAATTATTGATCTTACCAACAGTTCAGACGACACCAAATTAAACAACCATGTTCTTTAAAATGTCAACAGCTTTACATACCTAGGAAGCAAAATGACATCTAGAGGGGACTCAACGCCAGAAATAATATTTAGAATCGCACTGGCATCTGGTGCCTTCAATAAACTTTCAAACATCTGGAAGTCAAAAGACACCCAGCAAACATACGAAACTTACAATCTTCAACTCTTGTGTGATTCCAGTGTTAACGTATGGATTTGAGAGTTGGAAATCAACGGTAGCTTTAAAGTAGACACATTTTAAATTAGACAATTTTGAGTACAAATGTCTTAGAAGAATTCTATACCTCCACTGGACAGATTTCAAAATCAATACGCAAATAAGACAAGAGACTAAGCAAGACATTGTATATAATATTATAAGAAAACGCCGTTGGAACTACATCGGCCATGTACTCAGAATGGACAAGACAAGACTCCCCTACCAAGCCCTCTTATGGTCACCAGTAGGGAAAAGAAAACGGGGAAGACCAAGAGAGACCCTGCGTAGAACCATCATCGGAGAAGGCCATTCTACGGCCAAGGGAACATCCAGGATCTACAGCAGGTAGCAGCGAACCGCCAGACATGGAGAGCCATGACTTCTGCCCTATGCGCCGACTTAGGCTCAAGAGGAAAGACTAACTAACTAACTAAACCAAACTCACATCATCACCCAGTTTCTCCTATCTACGTTGCATAATATCGGTCACAATTTTTATCTCATTTGTGTATGGACATGCGATAGCTAGCAGTTTCTGCCTTATATAACGATATTCCTAGGTAACCACACATGATGTCAGTCACTATTTTCATCTGATCTGTGAATGGAAGTTTGCAATCTGCTACTCAAGCTAATCATAAACAAGGTAATGTCACTAACAAATGACACTCTTACACAAGAAGTATTGCTTTCTGCGTCCCCACACGCCATTGTCAGTTTGTAACACCTAATTAACTTCATACGTCAGAACATCGCGTGATCATTGTAGGTTAACATCAGATGTATGCAAACTAGTTTCTCTTAGCGATTGATAATGTGTTGTATTTTTACAGGTATAGGGGGCGGGTAAGTAGCATCAGTTAGCAACGTGTGCATGTATGTATATCTCTGTGTGAGTGTTTCCTACAATATTGTTTTTATTCATTATTGCAGTTTGTGGTTTATGTTGAACTTTATTGGTTATATGGTGTGAAAGTACATGACCCTTTCACATATTGTGGCAAAGTCCGTATATGGTGTAAGTGTAAGGGTACATGGTGTACGTGTAATGGTTATATGTTGCAAATGTATCTGCTATATTTAGTAAATGCAAGTGCTAAATTGTATAAATGTAATTGGTCTGTGCTGTAGATGTAAGTGGTATATAATGTAAAAGTAATGGATTTATGGTGTAAATGTAATGAGTATAAGATTCATCATCATCCAGTGCCTTGCTGGTATGCGTGGGCGATCATGCCTCTCCACAAATTGTGATCTCCGACGGCATGCATCAATTCGTGTGTTGACTCCCTTCCGTGCAATGAAACAAGACTGCCAAGAATCTTCTCAGGCTGTCTTCCTCTACCTCTTTTCCGAAAAAATTCACGGTTGTCACAAAATGTTCTGGTTTTTGTCTTCTCATAACGTGGCCAAAAAACGATGACTGCCTGTTTTTCATGTTGTAATAAGTTGTCTTTTCGTCTCAACTTCCTTAAAACGTCTTCATTGTGCAATTTTTGTCCAATTAATTTTCAGCATCATTCTATACAACCACATCTCAAAGTTCCATGGATTTTTTCGCCAGTTTAATAATTGTCCAGGATGCGCAGCCGTATGTTAAACTAGTTCTATGTAACATGCAAGAATTCTTTTTCTAACTAAGATGTAGGCTCATATACTAAAGATTTATGTTGATCGGATTCCAAGGTTCGGGATTGATTTCTTCGGAAAGCAAAAAATATATTATGTTCGGTAATGTGATGACCTGGGTCTATTCCATATTCTTCTAAGGCATTGGATCATTTCTGTTGGGATTTTGACTGGACCCGTGGTCTTGCAAGTTCATGGTTAAGCCCTTTCTGCTAATAGGGATATAATCAATCTGGTGTCCAATCCTGGTGTCAGGACTCCTAAACGTTCATCATCTTGGATGCTGCTTAAAAAGGATGTTATCGACGATCAGCTCATGCTCTTGTGCCCATTCTACAAGTCGGTATCCTCTCTCATTTCGCTCTCCCAAACCACATTTGGCTACTGTGCATCCATCGACATGAATTCCTACTTTAGCATTGAAGTCACCCATTATGATGTTTATTTCTGAATGTTTACATGCTTATATAGTGTACGTCTAATAGTTAAATGGTGTAAATGTAATTATTATATTGTGTAAGTGTAATGGATACACGGTGTAAGTTTAATTTGTTTATGGTGTAACTTGAATGATTGCATTGATTACGTGTAATGGGCATACGGTGTAAATGTAGTGGTTTTTATCTGTAAGTGTTTTGGGGTGTATCGTGTAAGCATAACTGGTTTATAGTGTAAATGTAATGGGTTTTTGTGTAAGCGTTATATGTATATTGTGTAGGTGAAATGGTTTTATGGTGTACGCGTAATAAGTATACAGTGCATGCGAAACAGGTGTATGATGTAAGCATAATTAGTTGATAGTGTAAGCGTAATATTTATATAATGTATGTGTAAATGTTATAATGTGTAAGACTAATTGTATCTGGTGTAATTTCAATAGATGTATGATGTAAATTCAATGAGCATGTGGTGTCAGTTCGTCACGGCAGTTTCTGCGTTTTCATCAAATCGAACGCCCAATTATAAAACATTGATGTTCTTCTCTGAAAATGGAGACCAGTGCGTACATTGTATTCTTTTTTACACACTAATGATCCATTTATGGTATCAATCATGTCCTGTTTGTCAGTTTCGTCTGCCTACTAAGAGAAATTCCGTCTTCGTGTCGAAGGAGTTACAGACGAAGTTCGTAATCCCGCATACCGCATTCGAAACACAGCTGCGGGCGATTTGGCAGCAGACGGCCTTGTGTTGGGATTTTACGAAATGGTATGGATGCCGGTTGTTCAGAAAGCACTGGCAAACTACTGAATGTAAACGTGCCAAGAGATCATGAACAGCAAAGAAATGATGGGGTTAACTGCGACGTCTTGTCTAGAATATGCAACTAACTTTTTAATTTAACTAAGAGAAATATTACAATGACAAACTCATCTGGTTCAGTTTATGTTCCTCCTCTAACCCCACCCCCTCCCCCTCCCCGGGTTTTCATCATCGTCAGTGCTTGATGGCATTTAGAGAATTTAAAGATCCACTAATGTACATATTTTCGTGATACAGTTTTCTCCCCCTAGAGAGATCACATTTCCTAAGTATATGCTTTACTCGAAGTGATTTCCTTCAAACCAAACACACTTTATCACCATGTTTCTCCTGTCTACGCTGCATTAGATCGGTCACCAGTCTCTTACCTAAGCTCACTTGATCCTCTCAGTGATTGATTATGGACTAGGAATGCTTACTGTCTCAAAGAGTCAGCTGGTGAAATTAGAGCGCATACAGAATGAAGCGATGCGGGTCATTCTGGGATGCACTAGAGACACTCCAGTAGTGTGTATGCGTTACATCCTTGGTCTTCCTACTGTTGCTAGTAGGCACAAGGTGATGCAAGCGAAGGCATACCTCAGAGTAGCTGCAGACACAGATCACCCGTTGCATGAGGCGCTGGACGTAGTTAAGGGTCAGAGACTGATAAGAGGGAAATCATGGATGGCTCAGGCGGAGGATACGATCAGACAGGTGTGCCCCTTGGAGAACATCAGGCGAGGAGAGGAGTGGGTCAGAGTGCCAGCCGTGCAGTCAGACTTGTGCAGAGTTGTAATAGCATTGAACCGGGAGTGCAGGGAGTGGCCAGCAGGGGCCACGGAAGTGGAAATTCAGCAACTATTTCATGAAAATTCTCGCCCGGGTGATGTGATTATCTACACGGATGGGTCAGTGTTGAGAGGTAGGAGAAGTGCCTGGGGGTTCTTGGCAAAAACTAATGGTCGGCGTTTGGTGCAGGAGAGCCTGGCGTATGATAACACTACATCTAGCTTAAGAATGGAGGTGGAGGCGGTCAGTGCAGCTTTCCGCTGGATAGAAAACACGATACATACACACATTGTGATTGTAACTGACTCAGTAAGCATGCTGAGAAGGGTGAGAACAGGTAGGCTTCGTGCAGAGTGGCTTGCTTCGCTTCGGAGGTCACGGGTAGTAAGCATCACCTGGATCTTTTCTCCTGGGCATGCCGTGTGCTGGGGAATGAACAGGCGGACAGATTGGCTGGCTCGGCAAAATTTGGTGGAGTATTGATGCAGGACAAGGCAGACGTGGTTGCGGCCTTGTGGGAGCACGTGTACACCTCGGAGGAGCAGATGGAGCCCCATGGTCTGGTAAGAATGAGACAACGTGGTGTGACGAGGGGTTCTGGCCGACGCTCGGCGCTCGGAGGAAAGGCGAGACGGACATATAATCAGATTGCTACTGGAACTATTAGTGTTGGAACTCTTCGCTGGCTGCTGAGGATGGAGACGGAGCGCTTATGGGAATGTCCCGAATGCTGTGATGTCGGTTCCTAGATCAATCAATCAATCAATCATATTAACCTAAGCTTCATCATAAAACAATGCAAACGCCGCCATGAGGTTAGTCGTCATTTTCATCTGATCTGTGAATGGGCATGCAGTCTGCAACTTACGCTAAATATAAACAAGGTACTGCTACCAAGAAAATGACACCCTTACACGCCAAGTATTGTTTTCTGCGTCCCCACATACTGTTATAAATTTGTAAGATCTTAAATGACTTCATACGTTAGATCGTTGTAGATCAAAATCAGATGTAGACAAACTAGTTTCCCTTAGCAATTAATAATTTGTGTATTTACAGTAATATCGCTGGGTAAGTGGCATAATATGGCAAAGTGTGTACGTGTGTAAGTCTCTGTGTGAAAGTTTGTTTCCTACGATATTGTTTTTATTCATACACTGCAGTGTTTGTTTTATGATGAGGATTATAGTGTACATAATGACAAAATAAAGGACCCTTACATGTATTGAGGCGAAGTTCGTATATGGTGTAAATGTAATAAGTGCACAGTGTAAATATGATTGCTATATGGTGTAAATGCAGCTTTTATATGACGAAAATGTAATTGGTATATAATGCAAATGTAATGGGTTTATGGCGTAAGTGTAATGTTTATATCGTGTAAATGTAATGGGTATATTGTGTAAGTGTCATGAGTATAATGAGTAAATTAGTATATAGTGTGCTTGTAACCCTATTATGGTGTGTGATGGTTGTATGGTGTAAGTTTAAGGGCTTTATTGTGTAAGTGTAATGGGTTTATTGTGTAGGTTTAATTTGTACGCGGTGTAAGCGTAGTGCGTTTATGGTTTAGGTATAATGATTATATGGTGTATGTCACATTGGTGTCTGCTGTAAGTATAATTGGTTGACAAAGCATGTGTAATATGTATATGGTGTACGTGTAATTGGTATATGGTGTTAGAATTTTGGTATACACTGCAAGTTCAATAGGTGTATGATGTAAATGTAAAGGGTAGGGCCTGTATTGTGTCAGTCAGTCACGGCAGTTTCAGCGGTTTCTCCAAATCGAACGCCCGGTTATAAACATTGACTTTCGTCTCTGAAAATGGAGACCAGTGCATGCTTTGTATATTTCCTAACATACTAATGATCCGTCTGTGATAACAATCCAGTTCTATTTATCAATTTCGTCTGCCTACTGAGAGAAATAATATAATGGCACACCCATCTAGTTTATTTTGCCCGCCCCACGCCACCCTTCTTCCCAGGTATGTATCATCAGTGTTTGAGGACATTTAGCGATTTTATAGACCAAGTAATGTACCGATTGTCGTAAAAAACTCTTCTTGCCGTAGAGACATGACATTTCCGCGAGCCTGTGTTTTACACAAAGTAATTTCCTCTAATGAAAACGCACAATATCACTTCGCGAATGACGCCGAAGTTGAATGTGAAGTGAAAACGTGGTTTAGAAAACAGAGCACGCAGTTCTATGCAGCCGGTTTGGGAGAACTGATAAAACGATGGGATAAGTGCATCAATGTTGGTGGAAATTATGTTGAGAAACAAAGGGATAATGTATGTATACAAATAAACTGGTTTTAAGTTGTTATCATATATTTAGTTATTTTTCTACAGCCATTTGTGACTTACTTATTAACTTATCCTCGTAGGTCCAAATCAAATGTAAACCACAGTTTGTCTTAGCAATTTATTAATCCCCCCCTTCCCCCACCCAACAGGTATAGCGTTGGGTAAGTAGAACCATTAAGCAACGTCTGTATGTGTGTATGTCTCTGTGTGAGTGTGTTTCCTACGACGCTTTTTTAACCAATGCAGTTTCTGGTTTGTTGTGAGGCGTATAGTGTATATGGGCCTTATTGGGTACATGGTGACTGTAACAAAACGCATGACGTTTTCCCCCTTTTACCGTACCCAATCAGGTCCTTTACCATATGAATATTGGGTAAACTTGTTTCTAAAAATATAAGTAGAACTTTCTATATTATTCTGGGGAATTTCCTTCTCTAAACTCACTTAATACATGTAGTAAAGAGAGGAATTCGTCCATTCTTGTTAGTTGCACATTTTTGTTCATGACATGTTCATTAATTCGTGAAAGTATGACTTTTCGAATTGTTCCGGAACCTGACAAGTTAACATTTACATGTCTACTGCCATAATGTAAATCATTAGTCCCCGGAGACCTGTCTGAGCAAGTCATATCTTTTTAAAACGACTTGACGCCTCTACCACCGTATTTGTGAGCCCATGTCAAGACATATGGCTACCTACGGCAAGATACAGGAATTGCGTTTTATTAACCGGAAGGTCTCGCATTGTTGGATTGGCCATTTGAAAGTATCAGCATGAAGTCTTGATGAATCCTTTTCTGACGACCTACAACATGATTCACTATGGCGTTGTAGTAGTGACCAAGTACCATTAAACGTATATGGAACCTGCATGTACTTTGTTGTGACAGCCAGTCAGTATTAATAGTTCAAGGAATTCATTATACGGTGTTTGATGTGGCCAACTATATCTATGATTGTAACCGGATCACAGTCGTGTTATTGAAATTTGAAGAAATTGCCACGTTCACGACTGAAGGTGAGAATTTAAGAACTGTGCCCTGTTCACTACTGGCATTGTCAAAGAATTCAAATACATTGGCGTGTGGTATAGGAACGGCTTGAAGTAATTCGATGATATATGAACCAGACTACAATAACGCAGTCTACTGAGAACATGGCCATGCAGCTAAACGCGTTTCTGTGTTCTTGGAAGACTTTATTGTAAAATTAATTCAGCAAGACTACACATGCCTAAGACAGCATACTAGGAACTTGAAGATCCATTGCAGCCAACCTTCATTTCGGAGACGGCACATGATTGATTGATTGACTATAGAAAATGAACGTATAGTCAAGTCTAGTTCTGCAGAAGTCTAGTTCAACAAGGAACAATACCTGGTGCCGAAGCTGATAACGTGTTGTCGACTCTGTGTCTGAAGCTGAGATCCACAAGAAGGAGTTCTGATCCCAGAAAGGTGATGTGGTCAGTTCACTCGACCAGACAAGACAGACATTGCCTAAACTTTACCCAGTGTCTACGATAGAAACATATTATGGGATGCCAGTGGTCTCCATTTAAGACTATTTCCATTTCTCCTGTTCAGTTATGTACCGTTGTGTAAATATTCGCTGTGTGTGTTCTAGGTTTATAGCTGACCTCTATTAAAGTATAGTTCTTAATGTGACCACTTGTGTTTTCTTGTAAGGTCCATACGGAGTTAATGGAATAATATCCTGCAGTAGTCCTAAGTCTACGGGGATGACATAATTAAGATAAATAGTGAATAGAGAGTCAATGTCCCTAATACTTAATCGTAACAGTATTTAAACCACCCCCACAAATATTGTTACAGTGACAAAGTAAAGGACTCATTCACGTATTGAGGCATAGTACGTATATGGTGTAAGTGTAATTGGTGCATAGTGTACGTGTATTGGTTATATGGTATACATGTAAATGCTAAATGATGTAAATGTAATTGCTATATAGTATACATGAAACTGGTATATGCTGTAAATGTAATTGGTGATGGGTTAATTGCGTAAGTGCAATTGGTATATGGTGTAAATATAATGGGTATTGCACTTCTTGTACAAACATATACTGGAAACAAAAAGCTGCCTATTAAGAGCGGATGGGTAATGTCTCCAGATCTTTTTCCCTGTATAGTGAAAATATTTTCAGAAATTTACAATATATTAAAGAAATCATTATTGGAGGAAAAATCATCAATAACCTTAGATATGCAGATGGTAATATATTTATGGCAAACAAGGAGCAGGATCTGCACAATTTAGTAGATGCGGTTGTAACAGACAGTGAACAACTAGGGTTATAATTAAATTGTAGGGCCCAAGACTACACAGATTATGGTCGTCACTAGGAAGAACGAAATACCACAATGTAATATACAGGTAAATGGAAATGTTCTTAAACAAGTGAATCGGTACAATTATCTCGGAACAGGCATAACATCTGATGGGAGATGTCTTGAAGAGAATAGAACAAGAATCAATCAATCAATCGCCATGGCGAAGGTAGCCTTTTGCAAGAAGAAAAACACACTGATCTCAAAAAAGAAGTCATTTGCTACGAGAAAAAGAATGTTGATGTGCCCATAGTGCCTGCACTTTTGTATGAATGTGAAGCGTGAACAATGAGCATACAAGCTGAAAAACGTCTGATGGCTTTGAAAATGTGGTTTCCGAAGAGAATGTAACGAATACCATAGAAAATAAAAAAAACCAACGACCAGGTCCTACACGAAACAAATGTAATCGTGAACTGATTAGAGAATTAGACGTAGACAGTCAACATGTTTGGACATGATATGAGAAGAAATAAATTATAGAACTTGATGGCAATTGGCAAGATCGAGGGGAAGAGAACAAGGGGAAGACAGATAAGTAAATACATGGATGGCTTGACCACGTGACATGGTCGAGACAAGAACACTGGGCTGATCCATGACTCTGGTCTTCTAGAGAAATGGTGAATCATGACCGCCTATGCCTACCGGCATGGCACATGCTGGATGGATGGATTATACTCAGAAACTCTAACACCATCTGTAATGAGATTGCATTGTTACAATCTGGAACCCTAAGGATCTGCTTTGTTCTACGGTATATTCAGATATCTTACAACATCGTTCAGTTCAACATAGTATAGTTTAAGCCATGAGAAGAGACAATGATTGCTTTTGCATTGTTTATCCCAACTTGTCTAACACCTCCAATGATGTTCCTTAAAGATGTGTTCGACAAATCTGAACGTGACAGCTATTTCGGTTTTCATCATCATTGTTTGCGGACATTACGAGAATGTATATATTATGTAATGTGACGATTGTTGAGATAAAATATTCTGCCCTAGAGCGATCACATGTTTAGTAAGCATATATTTTTCATGAAGTAAGTTCCACCAAACCAAACGCACAGCATTATTCTGGTTCTCCTGTCTACGCAGGATGAGATCGGTCGCCATTTTTATGTTATTTTTGTAATAACATTCAATATCTAGCATTCTGCTAGCTCAGCTAATCGTAACTCTAGGTAATGCCACCACCAATTGACACCCTTACACAATATGTATTGTTTTCTCAATTTTAAGATGCTAATTGACTTCCATACGTCAGAACATAAAGTGATGATTGTAGGTCTTTAATAAGATGACGGTAATCTAGCATCTCTTAGGAATTGATTATTTGTTTATTCACAGGTATGCATCCGTGTAAGTAGTATAAATTGGCAACGATTGCGCGCACATCGTGTGTGTGTGTGTACTGTGTGTGTGTGTGTGTGTGTTTCTGTGTGTGTGTGGGTGTCCGTGTAGTTGATGTTTTTTACTATGATGTTTTCATTCATGCAATGCAGTTTGTGGTTTATTGTGAGGATTTTTGGGTATATAGCGAGGCTAATTTGCCATATTGTGACATTGGAAACGTCCCATTAGGTCCTGAGGCGTAGTAGGTTTATGGTGTATGGTGTAAGTGTTACATTTATGTTGTACTTGTAATGGCTATATGGTGTAACTGTAATTGTTATATGGTGTAACTGTAACATATATGCTGTACGTGTAATGGGTATATGGTGTAACTGTAATGGTATGTGGTGTAAGTGTAATTAGTATATGATGTAATTGTAATGAGTATATGATGTAGGCTTAATGACTATATAGTGTAGGTATAATGAGTTTATAGTGTAAGCATAATGGGTTTATGGTGTAAGTGTAGTGGGTGTTTGGTGTATGGTTAATGAGTATAACAGCTCTGAGGTGAAGGGGTTGCAGATGCAATTCCGTGTTCGAAACACACCTGCAGACCGCCTTTCGTTTATTTCCATGTAATGATATAATAGCCGGTCGTTCAAAAAGCAATAGCAATATTAATGGCAATATACACAATCACAAATAGCCAACAATGCTGTAGTTGACTGCTACGTCGTCTAAGGGATATGTAACTTTAATAATGCATTTACTGTGTAAGTGTAATCGGTTTATGGCGTAAGTGTAATGGCTATGTGGTGTAAGTATAATAGTCTTATGGCATATGTATAATGGCTATGGTGTTTAGGTGTAATAGTCTTCTGGTGTAACTGTAATGGGTGTATAGTTGTAATGTAATGGTATTATTGTGTAAGTATAATGGGTGTATATATATATGGTAAGAATATATGGTAATTTCAAGAGAAGGAATGGCTAAAACCTCTGGCCACATACAAATAGATAATATGACCATTAAAAGAACGGAAACATACAAATACCTGGGTACAATCTTCAACTGCTCCAACATCATAAGGGAAGAAATACAAACTAGAATCAATTCTGGAAATAAGATATACTATGCACTACAACATCTACTAAAATCAAAGGGGCTATCTCATAACACCAAGATCACAATATACAAAACACTGATCAGACCAGTTGTGCAATATGGCTCTGAAACCTGGAGTACAACGAAAGGAGACGAAGCCTTGCTACAAACCTTTGAGAACAGAGTTTTAAGACGCATCTTTGGACCCATTAGGGATACACAAAGTGGAGAGTGGAAAAGAAGAATTAACAAAGACATTTATGATCTGTTTAAGTCCCAGCTAATCACTGGTATCAGGATGGCTAATAGACTACAATGGCTGGGGCAAATAGAAAGAATGGAAGATAATAGGGAAACAAAACTCACTTACACTCAGGAAATAAGTGACCGTAGACCCCGAGGTAGACCAAGAAGACGGTGTTTTGTTGTTGCATATCCTTTACAGGACATCGCTGTCAACACCAGCATCTTTCAGCTGTATGTTGATTTCTTGGCAAAATTACACTCACTAGTTTGCCATTGCTTTCTCACATACCCCGTAAGTTACCGATGCGATTCGAACCACTGCTGATTCTCACCGTCATCACGTTACCCACGAGAGTATACGAGATTACGGAGAAAAGTCATAACCTCTAAGCCACGAAGCCGGCAAGAAGAAGGCGGGGGAGAGATAATATATTTACAGACCTACAAGCACTTGGAATCAACGACTGGCAAGAGAAGGTCAACCAGAGAGAGGAATGGAGACGGATTGTATCTGCAGCAAAGAACCTCAATGGCTCGGTGTCACAAAATGAAACCGTGTGTTTATCCGGTTGATTATTACAGAGGATTTTCGGATTAAGCGGACGATCGACCAGCGACATCTATTTGTACTAACAGAGTAAACACAGGTGTACAGGTTACATCGTGTCAGCCCATAAACACATTTGGTGGTGAGGGAGAAGGATATGGAATGGTTCCGTTTGTCATCTATACTACCGGACATCAGACGGAACTGGCTGCTGGGATTGTCACCACGGAACAGAAGAGTGACAAGTTTGTCAACATTTGAATGCAGATGGAAGCCGTGAGATCACAGGGGCAGATGTAAAACGGAAGTACCTAGTACGGAAAACAGTGCATCTGTCAATTCTTGGTTTCCGGAACATCAAGATGATTGGCAGCTTGGTATCGAAACTCTTTGTTGGGAGTTTACAGAAACTAGCTGGCTTGTTTTGAGAATCTAGGCAATTACTGACAACTTTGACAGGATTTAAGCCAGGAAAATAGTTCTTGACAGGGGATGATTTGCCACTGTGCCACCTGTGTGGGGGAGTAAAGGATAACGTCACGTGGACAACTTTGGTAGTTTGCCATATAAACTCGAGTTGAGATCAACTAGGGTGGACTTGAATAATGCTCTAGACAGAGTGCAGGGCACTGCAGTGCCAGTGGAAATAATATCTACCGTGTGTTAATTAGTGACTTAATTTTACACGTGCCTATATGGCAGATGTAGATATGATTTATAGGACTGCAGTAGTGCCATTTAAGGTATAACTTATTATAATATATTCGTTATAATTACTTTAGGCAGTAGCCTTGTTAAACTATAGTGTGATGATTAGCACTGTTAGTGGAAACTAGCTAGAGTAGTGAAGTGATACTTGGCTCTGTTAGCTAGAATAGATTAGTGAAGTGTTGATAAGCTTTACTAGTTGAGTAATGAGGGTAATTGGGATCTTCCCGTAGGTGTCCCTGGTGGGCGGGGTTCCGCATTCTGTTTGCTGATATTTTTTCTTTGTCATAGCCTGATTCGACTCTAGGTGGGTAGCTAATCTGCTCTATGACTAAGTCTAGTTAGCTAAAGATCATTAAGCAAGGTGATAGGCTTACACTCAGCCGAAGGGATCAGTGACTAGTACTATCACCAGATGTGTTGTTTCTATCCTAGGTTCCCTACCAGATCCAAGGAAACTCTACAAGTTTTGGGAAAGAATTAAAAAACCCATTCTGAAGAACACCAGTTCAACAATCAATAAAGTTGCATACAGAAACGTAACTTACGCTAGAAGGAAATTGATTCATCAAAGAGAGTGATGCATACTGATGCACCACACAGCATTAGACAGTAGTAACGAACCGAGAACTGGCTAAGAGTACCTAGTGTTAGTACAGTAACAATTAACATTAGTAATTAGCACTTATGGACTGAATGGTTCGATGTGCAACGAGGATGATCTGTCGACTAACTAACTAACTAACTAACTGCGTACACACTACAAAAGACTTGTGCAGTTTGTTTAGGAACATTAGGAACGGACATTGTGTAGAGTGCAACCGGTCCCTGATTAACTCTTAATACCACCGGTGTCTATTTCGGATGTTCATGAAATTGGATTACCAGAGGTCTACAGAGGCAAAGCATTATCCGGCAAGATGGTTCCGGCAACGGGTGAGACGTACTTGTTCTGACGTAACGTGCTGTGGTCTATCTTTGCTGTGATCAGCTGACTGAGTTGATGTCTGAGAGACAGAGTCTACACACTTTATAGAACACGTCACACATTTTCTTCGCATACACGTCTCATACACGTTACACTTTTATTTTAATAAATTAATCTTTATTAATTTCTAGAAGCAAGAGTTGTTGAGTATGTTGCGTTGGGGAAGTATGAGAAGGGGGCATAGTACGACAGTGTGAGAGTGATAGGAAAAGGTGTCCATAGGCTGGGGGAGTGTGTTGGACGGAAGCTGGTGGATTCTCCAGAATATTGAGGAAAAAAAAAATAATATTATAATGTGGGTGTCGGATCTCCTCACTCCAGGGACGACACTTTAAAGGAGGACACGACACTCGGAACGCTGAAGAAGAAGAAGAAGATAATGGGTGTACTGTGTAATTTTAATGAATATTTAGTCTATTATAATGTGTACATTGTGAGAATAATTGATATATGATGTAAGTATCATTGTCAGAGTGTTGAGGACACAGGTACAGGGCATAGAGAGGACAAGGGACAGAATAGAGTTAGAACGACTTAGATAACGACATATAGGACATAGATAAGGACATCTACAGTATAGCAGATAGAGTAGAGACAGGACACAAATCAGGACATAGAATGGTCATTAAGACAGGACATCTACAGGACAGTAGATAAACAGGAGACAGACTTAGGTGGGGACACAGACGTGTCATAAACAGGACACCGGCAGGACCAGACCGGCGGATAGGAGGGGACGTCCAGTTCACGGGACACTGCCTGAACGGACTAGACGTTAGTACACTGAATACCAGCCTAGCACGGACGGACTGCAGTACAACGAGACTGTTAATGACAGCACGGGGTTCACACAACGGTACGGGTTCAGCACGACAAGTCCAGCCGTCGAGCTTGGAAACGCCAGACGGGACAGCAGACAGTTTCAGGGGAGGACGCATTGTGTTTCCGAGAGCAAATGCTTAGTTTTGCGAGAGTGCTAGTTTGAAGATAGCGAGTGTAGGATTGTGTAATTGACTGTGTGCTATAAGCGTATGTAAGGCGGCATTGTATAATTATGTAATGCAGCCATCGCCTATGCTATACCTTGTAATTATATCAGGTTCGACTGAAATAAATGATAGAAGCACCATATGCACGACTGATGTTTCTTAGTGTGCGTATGAAGGAGCTAGAGTGCCTGTGTGCGATGTAAGACGTTGACAATCATGGATTTATAGTGTACGTGTTACTGGTATATGGTGTATGTGTAATAGGTATATGGTGTCAGCACGTCACAGTAGTTTCTAGCCGTTTGTTTAAACTGAATGCTCATTTATATACATTGACTTTCTCGGCTGAAGATAAAGACCAATATATGCAATGCATGTTTTTATATACACTAAAGATCCGTTTATGGTACATTCCTGTTATGTGTGTCGAAATGTGTCGTTATGTGTTGAGAGAAATAATAGAATGGCATACCCATTTGGTTCATTTTGTTCATTGGAGAACTTGGTGGCAACTGGCAAGACTGAGAATGACACCATCAAATGACACCCTTACACATCACGTATTGGTTTCTGCGTCCCCACGCAGTTATCAATGTGTAAGATACTAATTGAAATCCATACATCAGAACATGAAATGTTGATTGCAGGTCAAAGTTAAGATGTAGACAAACTGGTTTCTCTTAGCAATTGATTGTTTGTTTATTTGCAGACGCACAGCTGAGTAAGTAGCATCATTTAGTAACGTGTGAATATGTCTGTATGTGATATTCCCCCCCCCCCCCCCCCATGATATTGCTTTTATTCATACAATGCAGTTTGTGGTTTATGATTAGGCTTATATGGTATATGGTGAGCCTTTCTGAGTATACGTGAGCCTTAATTCGTATATGGTGATGATTATTGGGTATATGGTGATGATTATTGAGTATATGGTGATGACTATTGGGTGTGTGGTGATGATTACTGGGTATATTGTGATGATTATTTGGTATATGATGATGATTATTGGGTATATAGTGATGGTTATTGTGTGTATAGTGATGATTATTGGGTATATGGTGATAATTATTGGGTATATAGTGATGATTATTGGGTATATGGTGATGATTATTGAGTATATGGTGGTGATTATTGGGTATATGGTGATGATTACTGGGTATATGGTGATGATTATTGGGTATATGGTTATGATTATTTGGTATATGGTGATGATTATTGGGTATATAGTGATGATTATTGGGTATATTGTGATGATTATTTAGCATATGGTGATGATTATTGGGTATATGGTGGTGATTATTGAGTATATGGTGATGATTATTGAGTATATAGTGATGATTATTGGGTATAAGGTAATTATTATTGGGTATATGATGATGATCATTCGGTATATGGTGATGATTATTGGGTATAAGGTGAGAATTGTTGGGTATATGGTGATGATTATTGGGTATATGGTGATGATAATCGGGTATATGGTGATGATTATTGGGTATATGGTGATGATTATTGGGTATGTGGTATGATTATTGGGTATACAGTCATTATTATTCGGTATATGGTGATGATTATTGGGTTATGGTGATGATTATTGGGTATAAGGTGATGATTATTGGGTATACAGTGATTATTATTCGGTATATGGTGATGATTATTGGGTATATGGTGATGATTATTGCGTATATGGTGGTGATTATTGAGTATATGGTGGTGATTATTGAGTATATGGTGAGGTTTATTATGTATATAATGACAATCTAAACGACATTTTCACGTCTTTGGGTGATGTATATACATTGTGTAAGTTTTGTGGATATATGAGATAAGCATTATGGATATTATTGTGTTAGCCTAGTGCATATATAGTGTTAGCGTAGTGCATATATGGTGTTAGCGTAATGCATATATGGTGTTAGCGTAATGCATATATAGTGTTAGCGTAGTGCATATATGGTGTTAGCGTAATGCATATATGATGTTAGCGTAATGCATATATGATGTTAGCGTAATGCATATATGGTGTTAGCGTAATGCATATATGGTGTTAGCGTAATGCATATATAGAGTAAGTGTTCACGATATAGTTTGTAACCTTGACTTTGTTGGCTGAACATGAATAATGCCATTTATGTTGATTCAGGGGTGCATTTACATACGAATGTGTTTCACAATGTAACTGTACATTGGATTCATAGATTTAAAATATATTTTGACATAATTTATAAGGCATCTCTTTAGAAACTGATGAGATTTGTAGGATCCCAGAGAAAATAATTACATTAATCAAGTCAACATATAAACACGATGCGTAAATATTTTAATGAGTGACAACTAACAAAGGTCTTCAAAATAAGGCCAGGACTGAGCGAGTGATGCCTTGTGTCACCGTAATTCTTCTTCACTCATCTCCTCTCATCTCATCTGGTTCCTGTTGTTCCTTCTAAACAACTAAGTATGGACCCCAAGCAACTTTTCAGTAAGTGGATTGTTGTGCTTGTCGGAGTATCAGTATTTCATAACGTTTCATCTTTTGGTGAAAGCATTCTGTATGGGACCATCCTTTATTTCATCTCTGTTTAACCTTTCATGGTCTTCCCCTTACTCTGTATCCCTTATAGTTTTCAATGTGGCTCTATGTGGCAGATGGTAACAGTGCATTCTTGTGAGGTGGCCAAACCATTTAATCTGCTGTTCCTCAATGAAGCTCGTGAATAGTTACAGACCTAATCATTAATATGTAATGAGGTTAGTTAAATTATTCACAAAATATGGTAATGTTCGCATTATTAATGTAAATATCTTGTCGTTGTCTAAGGAACCAATAACACACGTGTTGTAGTGGACATCATAAGCTCATGTGATACATTTAGATGTTGTATTTTTAAAAATGAATCTTTTTTTGTTTCCTTTTAGAGCCTGATCTTGGACGAATGTGAGACTACGGTTGTTCAGTATGTGAAAGATCTTACAATATGCCCTGACCTGGAAGTTCTTGGACTAATCAATCAGTTGTAGCTCTCACGTGTATCTTCAAACAATTAAATTGACATGAAAGCAAACTGTTTTCCTCTTGTTATCGTATAAACAAATATCAACTCTTGGGTGATGCTAGACCTAGGCTCAGGCCGCGGTCCTGGTCGTACGTGCCTTATTGAATAATGATCTGCTTACATGCTTATTACAGACGGCTATGTGTTTGATAAAGTAAGAGTGCTCGGTCTTAAATTCCGTCTGCGTTGATGGCGAGGTAGGCAGTTCAACCCCTACAGTGGCATTAAGTTTAATTTCGAAGGTGATTTCTGGTTCTTTTGTTTACCCTTGCCCTGACCTGGTCTACAGTTCATACGCAAGTTTTCCTTAATATCTCTACTACAAAGCATGTCACTCATGTATGTTATCCTGTCTTCTCACTGTGATAACAGCTTTACGAGGAGCAGGTACGACATGAGGTTTCCGATCCTCAGAAAACTTCCCAATTCCCCGAATAATTTGACCATTTACCTTATTGACACTCTCTGGGGTCATAACTCCGGGTGTCTTCCTCCTATCGTACGATCACGTCCTGTTACAAGACATTGGAGTCGTTTCTCGCACTTATCCCATACGTCCACCATGTGTCTGCTCACAAACCATCTCGCCCCAAGGAGGAGAACATCGTGCACCCGGTGCTTCGTGCCCTCGCAAATATCACAGCACATTTCCTTTGACCGTGAGAAGCCATTTTCTTTCCCGATCTTTGCCTCCGGTGATTGGCATTGAACCAGTTGACGTCATTGCCGCATGTTGCCTTCTTCGTATCCCTTTCACGGTAGGAGCCGCCGCACCTGCTGCTGAATCACTAAGAAGCCATCTTGTACTCTCCGCCGCTTAGTGTGACCTTGCCAACCCCTCCCCCTTCCTCTTCTGTCTCTACTGTGAAGCGGGGATCCACGCAAGACCACCTTGTGCAAATGTGCTGCTGACTGGAGGTTGGACTTGGGCCGACATTTGTTGATCGCGGTGATTTCTACAAAATGGTGTTTTGACTACAATGCAAAGTCACGGTCTCAAGAGCATTGCCCTCAGTTTAACGGATGACTATGAAGTCGACACAGACGGCCAGTGTCACGGATCGCAGATAAGAGATAGTTTGTTTTACTTTGGTGTTAGATTTCTCTCTTAGACGTGCGACCTAAGGCAGTCCACTTGGTTGCGCAACTGCTCGACATACCGAGTTTCAAGTGTTTGACGTCAGCAGTATGCGATTTGGAAGCAAATCACATCATGTTGATTTCGATGCTGTGAACATCAGTCGTTCAGAAAGCAATGGCAAATTACTGAACGTAAATGTTGCCTAGTAAATCATACAGCCACAATAGCGGGGTTGATTGCGACGACATGTAAAGGAGATGCAAAAAAAACGTCTTTTTGTCTTTTTATTATGTCTAGTCGTTGCTAACTATGGTCGTCTTATTTTCCCACTTTCGTCTATTCCACTGTCTACTAATACTGTTTACGGTTCTCTTGTTCTTAGATATAACTCACGACGAAGAAGATCAAATAAAACTGTTGTTGCTGACAATAATGATGATGGTGTTGATGTGTGAAACTGAATATTATTGAGTTAATTGTTGATTGTGATGATGATTTCATTTATTACAGACACATCATGTAGGCGATCATTTGGCTGTTTGTGATTTCTTCGCAGTACTTTATGTCACCACTTTGCCATTGCTCTCTGAAAAATATGTTCGCATATCCTTTACAGGACATCGCTGTCAACATCAGCATCTTTCAGCTGATTGTTGATTTATTGGCACGATTACGCTCAGTAGTTTGCCATTGCTTTCTGAGCGGCCGGCTCACATACCCCGTAAGTTACCGACGTGATTCGAACCACTGCTGATTCTCACCGTCGTCACGTTACCTACGAGAATACGAGATTACGGAGAAATGTCGCTAACCTCTAGGCTAGGAAGCCGGCTATTGCTCTCTGAACGACCGAAATAATACTAAAGTATGAATATCAGCGAAAGGCGGTCTGCTTCCAAATCGTCCACAGCTGTGTTTCGAATGCGGTATGCGGGATTACGAATTGCGTCCACAGCGGCGAGTTAAGACACGCCTTCCACAAAAGACACAGTTACATCTGAAGTGAATTAATAAAAAGAAAACGCACACACACACAATGAAACTAGATAGTGATACCGATGATTATGATATTGTCACGATACTAGAGATCAACGATCCAATATGTTACTAGAACAACGTACGGCATCTTAAGCCGCGGCATTTTGCTTGTTGAGAGAGCGTTGATTGAACGATAGGAACGAGTGAAGATGAGACCGGAGTCTACGGACGACGGAAAAACAGCGATTTCAAAACCTTTGAACACCGATGGATCGCTATATCGTATTTTCAACAACCTTTGAAGTGGGAAAACGGAGATTCACGATCACGGCGTTTCACAGCCGTTTGTAGTAACGAAGGCGACGATGGGTGATCGGAGGAGACGAATGGAGAATCATTGATGTCACGACAGGACGGGGCATCAAAAGAGAATTTCGGCTGTTGTTGTATAGATCAAAAAACTGATGTGGAGGAAAGGGGGAAACTGGTGGAATAAGCCCATATCGTCGTACAGAGACAGAGTATTAATAGGCTGGATATTCTAGTGGAATTTAGTGTGATATTTGGTTTCCACGAGAAGTGGTGGTTTATTCTTAAGGGATTATGAAAAGGGAGTTACAACGTTTCAAGTCGGATAATACTGATGAACGTTTTGTATTTATTGTGCAATTAGTACTCCCAATTCAGCCAAGGATAATTATAAGGTAGTGGTGGTGTAGAGTATAAATATAAAATAGTGTATTTGAGTGTGAAACCGTAATAATGGGCGTCGGCCGAATTTAGCTGAGAAGTAACATAGTGATTCTAGTATAGATGGTTACTGGGATTTCTGAGCTCTTTTATGACATTCCCTTCTTTACCTAGTCTTAAGTATGTGTATACTCCTATGTCTTATGTCAGAGGTCATTTCTCTGAATATATATATATATATATATATATATATATATATATATATATATATATATATATATATATATATATATATATATATATATATATATATATCTGATAACGGCCATAAGCCTACTCTCACTGCTAATGAGTTTGAGTTAGGTTGATAGCACCTGATATTGTCTTTTCGACAGGTTCCCATGTACAAAGTAATAACAACACTCCTGAAAAGAAGGAAGGGACTCTAATCTGGTAAAGTAATAAAAATCGGCCAGATTGAAGTCGGATGTCAGTCATACAGGTCAGCAAGTTCTAGCATTAACGGATACCTATAAGACATTCTGGTTAAGAAACTTACAGCAGAATAAAGTGCAGCTAAACATAGACCGAAAGCTCACTATGGTGCAACTGAACTGTTTTTTAAAAATGAAGAAGCCGTAAGACCAGAACTTATTATCAGATAAACAGAACAGTAATGAATAAGAAACACTGTGAATCAGTAATTTTTAAAGACAGTCTTGGTAATTATGCATCCATAAGAGACCATAACTCATGCAATGATATCGGAGGTATAAACATTACTAGAAATATCATATCGTTCATGTTATCAGATATTCCACAAGGAGAGACAATATATAATAAAAACACTCTGTGGTGACAAACTGTGTAATTCTAAAATTGTCAAGGATATTGTGAAGACATCATCAACATCATTCATCAAGAGACAGTATACCGGGTGAGCGTACCCCAATTCTGTGCTGTGGTGACTATATGTGCCGTTGAGTGATGAAAACTATGATGTGGATCTGAGAGTGACATTCTTATCTCACCTACAGGATAGAACACAACAACAACGTCTTTACTTACACTCCATACACACATGACACTTTTGGTTTATTCAATAAATAATGATAGTATTTAGTGGAGGACAATGTCGTGTGGGTATGTTCTGAAGGAAAGTGGAGAGGGATATGGCATTGTGAGAAGAGAGAGAGAGAGAGAGAGAGAGAGAGAGAGAGAGAGAGAGAGAGAGAGAGAGAGAGAGAGAGAGAGAGAGAGAGAGAGAGAGAGAGAGAGAGAGAGAGAGAGAGAGAGAGTGAATAGAAGATTGGAACGGGGGTATGTAGACAAAAGTCTGACAATAGACCAAACAGTGGAAAAAGGGAAATTGAAGTGCGCTTGTTGATTCTACTGTCCCCCCAGAGACGACAAGCGACAACTAGGAAGGAAGAAGTACCACAATGTAATATACAAGTTAAATGGAAATATTCTTCAACAAGTGAATCGGTACAATTATCTTGGAACAGTCATAACATCTGATGGGAGATGCCTTGAAGAGATTAGAACAAGAATCGCCATGGCGAAAGTAGCCTTTAGCAAGATGAAAAACATTCTGACCAATAAAAAGATATCAATTGAAACGAGAAAAAGAGTGTTGAGGGGATACATAGAGCCTGTTCTTTTGTATGGATGTGAAACTTTAACAATAGGCAGTCAAGCTGAAAAACATCTGATGGCTGCTGAAATGTGGTTTCTGAGGAAAATGCAAAGAATACCATGGACAGACAGAAAAACCAATGACCAAGTACTACAGGAGACAAATGAACATCGTAAACTGATTAGAGAAATTAGACGTAGACAGTAAAAAAAATTTGGACATGTTATGAGAAGAAATGGATTGGAGAACTTGGTGACAACTGGCAAGATCGAAGGAAACAGACCAAGAGGCAGACCGAGAGGAAAATACCTGGATGGCTTGGTCACATGGCATGGACGAGACAGGAACACTGAGCTGATCCACGACACTGGTGATCGAGTGAAATGGCGAGTCATGACTGCCCACGCTTTCCGGCATGGCGCATGATTGATTGATTGAATCTGTAATAGAATGTGTTCTTGTCTACTTGATGCTACTATCAGGGGTATTAATATTGGAATTATATATATATATAACTCAAGACGGATTTTTGAAAAAATGACTTTCCACCGAATGTGAATTCATTCATTCATTCACTAGCATATCCTTTGCAGAACGTCGCTCACATAAACAATCTTCCGGCAATCTTCTCGGTCACAAGCAAGATTTCCCGGGTCCGATACAAACTGTCATTACGTTTCCAGTGACCAAAATATATCAATGTTCTTTGTTTTATCGTTTTTAATAGTCAGCCCTCTTCAATATTCAGTTCTTGAAGTATGGAAGCATTATTCTTTCTTTACCCAAGATAATCTTAGAACTAGTCGATAACATGTATATTCAAAGGCATTTATGCGCTGTCCAGCTTGTTTAGTAAGTGTCCAGGTCTCACATGCGAATGTGAATATACAAGAAAATTGGTTGGAGAACGCCATAATTTCTCAAAAAAAAACAACTAACGTACTTCTTATTTTCTGCTTTTGCCATGTGTCCCCCCTTTGGTACATATTCACTTAACCAACCCTTGTCAAGTCCTCCTCTCGTTACCTACCCCATGCAACTCCGTCCATATCTTTCACATATATTTCATTTCTGTTTCTATTTCTCTTCTCCGTGTGTATTTAGTTTTTCCTCTATTCCCTTTGCTCTGCGGGTCCAGAAAAAGGCTGTTCTATTTATACTATTATCGTGTTTTCTCAATGTATGCTCTATCGATCCATAGCTTCTCTCCCTCACTTCTTGATTCAATGGTATCAATCGTCTAGCATTATGTTCGTTAGTTCAAGCACACATACTTACGTCATATGCTACCTCTAAATCTGTATCACCTAAACCCCTGCCACATGAATTCACAAAAAGTCACATTGCAACCATATGTAATTTTGTATTTTAAAACAATACTTTTAAAAACTGGCTATTTGACACAGAAAATTTTCATTATTACATAATAGAAAATCATCACTAACTGAAAATATGAAAAATTTACTATTATTGCATTACATAGGTAGGTAACTCAATAAACAAAAAATACCTACATGTTGCTAATGGTTTAGTTTCTCCTGAAACATTACGTTACAAGTGCTTTCCATCGATTTCTACTCTAAGCTATCCCGCATATGTCAATTTCCTACCATCTTCTGTCCCTCTGGAATCAGAGACATTCTCTCTGGACATATGTTTTATCTATCTCTTGCTATATCATGTATATTCACAGTTACTCAGCTTGTCCCCCCAGTAGATACACATTACAATGCCTATGTAATAAAATCATCCAAGATTCGTGTTTAGCACATAGGCGGTTTTGTTATAGTAAACCCGAAAGATTTCTCCGTAATGACAGACTAATTTCTTTCTCCAGTCATGTTCCCTGGTGGCCGGCGATCATCGATTACAGAGATATCCCAGCAAAATACCTCTGAGTAGCCAGAAAAGAACAACTTTCAAAACATAGACACACAGATCGATTGTAGGAGAAAAGCCCTTGACGTTGAATCAGTAGACGCACTCCGAGTTTAGAATAGTCACCGTGAAAGTGGGGTTTCGTATGTGACTGCAGTGTTACCAGTTCTAACGACTTTTGTAGAGGATCTGCTGACTTGTGTGGCAACGCCTGCTAGTAACAAACGGTTGATAATAAACGGCTGTTGATAACGAACGGCTCTTGAGAACAGGCGGCTGCTGATAACTCGTGACTGTTGGTTATATATGGCTGTTTCTCGCGGAATCTTTTATTTCAGACAAATCCACTATTGTAATCTGATAGCTTTCCCTGTACACAAGCACAGCTTCTAGTTCTCAGACAGTCAGATATAAATGTTGATCTGGAGGTCAGCGTGGGCGAATGGATAAGAGCTCACGATCTTAAACTTCATGCGTACTGATGCCGAGGTAGCGGGTTTAATCCCTTCACTGACTTAAATGTTAACTTCTGGAATATGAATGTGGACATAAATAACAAGAACCCCAGAAGTCAGAGTGGGCTCCAATTAATGGCGAGGGATACTGGTAATATGGAAAGCTATTAAACACACACACACACACACACACATCAGTCCAATGCACTAGAAGTGCCAGCACGCGTATGAGCAACGCTTGACTTCAAATCGAGCGACCACGCACTCAAAAACAACGTTCCTCTTATTTATCCACCACAATATGTCACCGCTGTTTTCCAGCAATATTTTCATTGTCTCAACTTTAAGGTTAAGGGACACAGCAAAAGATGAGAGTCTGGTGTGTTCCTTTTCTTCGATCACCTTTAGACGTCAACATGAGTTTATCCAAAGAAAGCAGGAGTCATCAAGAGTTTGGCTCGGTCCGCACCGCTAGGTGAGGTATTAGTGCATGTTAAGGCAGCCTTTCGGGATCATGCGCAGCTTGTGGGTCGCAGAGGTATTTCCAAAGTACCAGGGCCAGGTTCTATACTGGCCAAGACCTACTAACACATCCTAGTCGTGCGTCCTGGGCAAAGGGTCCCTTCCGGGTCCTGGCTAACGTAGTAGGATCGCTGATTCTTCCGAAGTCGGAGAGTATCTGCCTGCACGGCGAGGAACCACCAGTCTGCACACCAATAAGCCAGACATGGGACAACGGATACTCACGCAAACGTCAGTCCGGTATGACATCACACTGATGTTGGAGAACAGGATGTCTTCATCCGACATACAGGACTTCACGCTGGAGATCACAGCCAGCGAAAGCAAGCAAGCAAGCAAGCATGCGTATCTTGTGGAATAGCAGGTAAATCAGTAAGGCCCGGAGAGACTGGTGCTGTATTGAGAGTTTTCGATGGGAGCGTGGGTAAACACTGGAATCCACACCGATGCTGATCGAACCCATGATTGCCTTAACGGAAGGCGAACGTCTAGCTTGATACAGCATATATTACTGAAATAACGGTATGGCCTGGCAAGAATTAATACAAACAATATACTTGAATGTATTAAAGCCACTGCCTTTTTTTTAACAGACGGAGTTACAATAATCCATGACTAAATTATTAATGGGGGAAAATACTAATAGAAATAAAAGAGTTAACATAATGGTATGTTTATTTAGCTATCACTGGTCCATCAGGAAAGTTCTCGTTCATATCTTTCCCGACAAAGACGAGAATCGAGTCAGTGGGTGTGTTTGTACAAGAAAAAAATCACGTTTCTGTTCTGCAACCTAGAGCCATCACGTCAAGAACCGGTCGATCGCCAGTGAAGCCCTCGTCTTGACCTACAATTGTTCACACTGTCAATGATGAAAGTTACTGAGATTTGAATCGTTTTAAGCCTTTCTCGAAGGGGTTTTCGAGGTTGAAGGAATGATGCGTACCCGGACAGTTGCCAAGTAGCGTATATATCAGGAGTTTTATTCTATTTCAGATAGACACTAAGTCTGTAATTACCGAGTGATTGAATGCAGGTCCTACGGGGCGGGCAGCCTAATATTTCCATATTGTTGATTAACAATAACTGTTTCCCAAGGTAGTCTAAAGTTTAGTTCTATAGTGTTTGACACAAAATATTATTTGCATATACTTTACAGGACGTCACAATCAACTTTAATAGTATTGGCCGTCTATGATTTTATAGATAGGTTTACATTCAGTAATTTTGCCATTACTTTTTGAACGTCCGATGCTCACGCCATCGTGAAAATCTAAGCTCAACGGTCTACGGTTCTATAAGTCAAGAAGCTTCGTCATCAAGTTGTTAAGTCATTAAGTATATTTTCCACACTTTACTAATGAAGAATCATATTCTCTGGGCTGGTCACTTGACTCGAATGCCAGATCGCAGGCTCCCTAAATGAAGTTTTTTTTTAACGATGAGCTGCGTTGTGGTAAAATCTCCTAAGGCGGTCAGAGGAAAGCTTTAAAGACACTCTAAAGAGCTCACTAGAAGCTTTGGGAATTCATAACGACACTTGGGAGACTTATGCCAAAGACCTAAATTCGAGGCCTATATAATTGCGCAACGCAAGGGTGTTGTCACTTGTGAAGCAAACAGAACTGCACGCGCTGTAAAAACAAGACTGGACACACACACACACACGCACACACACACACACACACACACACACACACACACACAAACTCTGCAGGAGATCCTCCTCCTAGAACATCAAGCAATCTTTGCCCACATTGTCAAAGAACATTTCGAGGCCTTACCAGACATCTTAGGGAACCCACGGCTCCAAATTTTCAACCCAAATGGATGAAATGAATGGTCACCATCATTTTACCGTCTTTTCCAGCATTCTAACCATGATACACGGATGGCGTCTACTATCTGCTGCACATTTCAGAACGGCATTTGTCTTCAATGACAGGCCTTTGGACAACAGAAATCTTCCTTAGACGGCCGCTTCTTACCTACAAAGAACGTTGCCTTTCGTGACTATCTTTAATGAACCTTAATAACTTAAGTAATGTCTCCGTTGGTTAGTGAATTTTCTGAGAGATTAAGTTTTCACTCTTAAGTCCCATGTACTGACGGTCAGGCATTTTTGATTCCCGAAAATGGTGTAACATCTATTGGAATGAATTGATATGGATACTTTCCTTCCAAGAACAAAGTATCAATTACCTCTTGGAGGGGATTTACTGAAGCGCTCTACTTAATCTTCCTAAGTTCATTTTAAAACCGAGTTCAGTACTCCCATGTCAGAGAAGCGGAAAATATTGGTTGATAAAATCAAAGCGAAGAGAAACGGGTACAAGTACACCTGGATAATAAACATCGTAACAAAAAGGAAAGTGGAGCAAGTAATACATTCAGAGAAATAAGGGTTAAATAGCTGGAAAGAATATTCTCGGCAATGTGGACAGAAAGACAAGTGCCCGGCTGAAGGTAATAATAGTACTATTCTGGGAAAACACAAGAAACAATAATGAATGTGAAATATCATGGGTATTTCGTTATTAATCTATGCAGGTAAAATATAAGGAAAATACTGTAACAACATATATGATACATCGTTGAACCGTAACTTTGTAATCCGTAATTTAGCTTCATAAAGTATGGGCTGAACAAATGGATATGAATATGATTAATGACTAAATATACTATCTGTCGACCTGGAAAATGGGTTCAATATAGTAAACAGAATCAACGGTATACAGAGCAACTCTTAGACAATGCTGTAGCATTGAACCAGAACTGTTAGGAGATGATCAGAATCACTGACGGTCACAAGGGTACATTTGAAACAATAAAAAACGTGAAAAGCTTACATCAGGGCATGAGCCGGGAATGTGACGAAGGGATTACGAGCGCAATTCATAATCCTGCATACCGCTTTATAATCACAGCAGCAGACCGCCTTCTTTTGGTTTTCATACAATGAATGGTATGTGTGTCGGTCGTTTAGAGCGCACGGGTTGACAGTGACATCCTGAAAAGGATTTGCAACTAAGTTTAACATTTAACTGGACATGGAACTCTCATTTCTACTTTTCAATGCATACATGGACAGAGTAATTGTAAAGACGCTCCTCTGTCGTGTCCCGAGGTAGAGGAGTTTGCGTGTTTCAATCATCTAAGAGCTATGCCGACGGTAACTCAGCAACTGATACGGACTCCCATGTCGGACATGTCAAGGGATAGGAACCAGACGAAAGGAGACACACACCTGCTGTCTTGTAGGTAGACCCAGAGCAGTCACAGGCAACGAAAAGCAAACCCCAATTATTTTTATTTTAAAAAAATAAAATCGAAGTCAGATGTACACAGCCACAGAATTGACAATACAATGCAAATACATTTATGTTATAACCTTGTAATGTCATTAAAACAAGCACATTATACAATGGAAATTATCAAAGTGATTGAACCAAAACATGACGAATAATTAAACATATGAATAGGTCATTTAGATTTTGCAAGTGGCCAAATTTTACTAAATGAAGATGAAGAACAATTGCGAAACCATCCACATTTACTTCAAACAAAACATCCCTCAGATTACCCTCAACTTGTTATGTGCATTATTTACTTTACCTGTCATCTGTCATTTACTGCCAATATAGTACCTTGCAGTGTATTGCAGGGGTCTTTGAGCCTGAGGAATTAAGGCCGCCTGGCTAGTGCAGTCGCCGCGAAATGTGCAGGTTAGGATTTTCTTTCTGCCCTCGATAGAAAAATATACCACACCTTACTGAGGATTTGAACTCGAGGTTCCCGAAGGGAAATCCGGCGTTCTAGCCACTCCGCCAGCCACTCCTCTCTGTGCTATAATCACTATAGGCGGAGTAGGGCAAAAGGAAAATCCCAACGGCACCGTTCCTCTTCACTGTAACTGCTGCCCTGACTCTTCTACTCAGAGGATAACAGGAACTTTGTATGTGGTGTTGTATTGTTATAATAACTGAACGCACAAAATTATGATTTGTTGAAACAAGGCCTTTATTATACGTAGTATTGTAGAGCAAAGGGGCCCTTTTTCACGCCATGAGACCTATTGGATGTTTGGTGTTAGTCACATATTTTTATAGACCAATTGGTACTGGATGAAAGACGTGGTCAGTCTCACGCCGACCGTCTTTACTTCTAAATACATTTACTGGTACCCAATTTAGGCTGGATTGGCCTAGGAGACAAGGTACAGTTTTCAAGTCTCTGACACCGTGGAGGTTTGAACACAGGATCATCTGCTACAGGCATGAGAGCACATTAGACACCGCTCCACCGCCGTTGTCTCTTGTCTCACTGTGTATAATTATTTATATATCGATTTGGTCAAATTGATTGATTGATTGATTGATTGATTTAGGAACCGACATCACAGCATTCGGGACATTCCCATAAGCCTATTCCTCCCGCACAAGGTTGAAGAATACTTTATCTCTGGCCATGCAAACCGATAATATATAATTATGGGAAATGTTATATAAATATATAAATACGTGGCCAGACTGTACGTTAGCATTTATCTGAAGTAAGCTGTATATTACCTCATCTTCTGACCTTGATCCACCATGTAAAACGGGGAGACAGGCTATCATTTCCTTGATTTATTCTCATTACCATTGCCTTTCCCCAACGAACTTTCAGACCTAATCTTTGTGACCTTCCATTGAGTGTGTTTACTGTATATTGCATCTGATTTCGTGAGCGGGACAGGAGGACAATGTCGTCAGCGAAAAGAAAAAAAAACGTCCAGATCATCAGTCTGAATTCCATCTCTCGCGGCAGCCATTATTTGCTTCACAGTTCTGTCTATTTTCAGTAAGAATAAGAAAGGTGAAAAAGAAATCTCTGTCGTACTCCTGTAGTTAAATGACAGGCATCGGTTAGCTTTCACAAGTGAGAACTCTTGCTTTTTATTTCTTTAAATTTTGTCAATATTAAATTAATGGTTTTATGCGTCGCCATTTGTGCTTCATCAGTGATCAAAGGGATTCTATACTAATCATGCCAAAGGCCTTTCATAGTCAACACAGTCAATATAAAGAGTTTACTTCAATGATTAGCTCTATTCTCAAGCGCAACTTCTCTGTCTAGTCAGTGCGGGGTCTGCCTGGTCGGAAGCGTGTAGGCACCTTTTATTTTTGCATATCCTTTACAGGACATTGCTGTCAACACCAGCATCTTTCAGCTGTATGTTGATTTCTTGGCAAGATTACGCTCAGTAGTTTGCCATTGCTTTCTGAGCGGCCGGCTCACATACCCCTAAGTTACTGCTGATTCTCACCGTCATCACGTTACCCACGAGAGTATACGAGGTTACGGAGAAAAGTCATAACCTCTAAGCCACGAAGCCGGCTGTGCGCACCTTAGTTCTATGCAAATGGCATCTCTTAAGCTCTCCATAATTATCCTGTTTAATATTTCCACGGAAACTGACAATAACATTATTGTAACATTGTGTATAACATAAGATTATTCCTCCGTAATTGTTGCACTCCTACCGGTCCCATTTTTGGAAACATCACGGTGTCCAGTCTGCTGGTACTTCATCACTCTCTCAGACACCTCTAAATTGTGCAGCAGATCGGTTTAGGCGTGTTAAATTGCCATGATTAGTTTCTTCTGGTATACCACCAGCTTTCGCATCCTTCAGAATTTTGAACGAATTTCTATTTCTTTATTAGATGGTTTCTCACAGTCGATACAAATTAACTTATGCAGACTGTATATCTCGGGGTGGGGAGGGAAATTGACAAAAAAAAAGAGGGGGGAGTCGTTTGGGACTGATCTATTCAAATACTTCTTAAAGTATCCATCCATCCATCCATCCATCCATCCATTCATCCATCCATCCACCCATCCGCTCATTTGATCTCTAATGCGGGAGTCTCCGTGGTGAAGAGGTTACACAACTTGCCTCGTGCTCCGAAGTTTGTGAGTTCGATTCCGAACTACGTCGTTAAGTCCATAGAGCATTTTTACCGGAGACTCCTTGGGGTCGTCGCTGGAACTACGGAGTTCGTGCTCTATGCGACACTTTCGGCAGACCACCCTACGGAAAGAGACGAAGCCAAATGGGATAAATACCAGTGAAATGCAGTCGATCATCCGACCGTTTAAACCTTTTTTTATTATTAATTCCGACAGTCGCCGAAAGATTCAGTGAATAGGAGTCTGAGCACTTATGGACTAATATATCGATGTTCAGTAAGTATGATCTGTTTATTAAATATGCAACACGTCTATATAATATAAGTATCCTATCCAACATGTTAAACCTTCAACACATATTTATGTAACATAATTATTCCATCAGTATGGTTACCAACAACACATATTTATACAGAATAAGTATACCCATCAACCATGTTTAACCAAGTATACATATTTCAGTGACACACTCATCCTATCACTCATGTTTAACCTACAACACGTGTTTATATAATATAATTACCCAAATCATTAGTTAAACCTACAACATATATGTCTATGGCAAACTAATCCTCCCAGCACGTAAACAGAACCAAAAAAAAACTAGATATATTTCTACAGCATAATTGTTCTATCCCTATAGCACACATTCAAATAACATAATTATCCCATCCCTGGCGCTTAACTTAAATATATATTCTTATGACTCACTTATCCCATCCAGCCCTTTTAACCTACAAAATATTTTTATAACATATTTACCCCATCCCTCACATTTAACTAACAAAACATGTCTATAACATATTTAGCTAGTCTCTTACATTTAACCTACAACACATTTCTATAAGGTAGTTAACGTACAGCACATGTTTCTATAACACAGTTATCCAGCCACTCACGTTCAGCCTGCAATGCATATTTCTATGACAAACTAATCCCATCCAACACATTTAACCTATAACATATTTCTATGACACCCTAATCTCATCTAGCACGTTTGACCTACAACACATTTCTTTAACATATTATCGCCATTCCTCACGTTTAATCCACAACGCATGTTCTGTAAGACAATTATCATATCCCTCACGTTTAAACTACGACACAAATTTATATAACGAAAGTATTCCATTTAGCGGACACATCCCATTGCCAGGCTGATCCCATCAAACACTTTCTTCTCATCCATCACGTTTCCCATCCATCACGCTACTTCAACACATCACCTTTCTGGTTGTCTTCGGTGACTTCATTCTAAAAGCAACTGCTGTCATTCATTGCCAATGTTTGCTCACGGAGAAAACTATAATGCTCGCCTGATGGCCACCAAAAAATCAACAAAGCGTCTTCCATCCAGTTTGCTTTTACCCCAAAACCAATATTTAATTGCAGTCCTTGGCCGATATCCCATTTGAAATGTTGAGTCTGAAGCATTCTAAGGCCAGCTCTGCATTTACGCGAATTCCTCTTGATAACCGCCGGTTTTCGCGTGACATAGAAAGTTTCCACATTTTCAGCAGTACCCAATAGTAGCGGCTTCGATAAGAAAATATTATGGAAAGGTGATCCTGCAAAAACTATATCATCATCATCATCATCATCATCATCATCATCATCATCATTATCATCATCATCATTATCATCATCATCGTCGTCATAGTTATCATCATCATCAAGTGCCCTGCCAGCTGGCGTAGGCGTTCATGACTCTTCACAGATCTCGGTCTTTGGTGTTCTGGATCAACTCTGCTGATGATATTCCTCCATGCCACCGTCTCAATCCATCCAGCATCATTTCTCTTGATCTGCCTCTGCCTCTCTTCCCCTCGATCTCTCCAGTTGTCACGATGTTCTCCGATGCCTCTCTTCTCATCACATGACCGAAGAAATCTGTTTGTCTCTTTCTTATTGTGTTTTATAATGTTTTAGTTTCATTAGCCTGTTTCAGACAATCATTGTTAGTTACTCTGGCAGTCCAAGGAATTCGCAAAATTCGTCTCAGGAACCACATCTCTGTTGCATCTAATTTCTTCTTAATTTGTTCATTTACATTCCAAGATTCACTGCCATACAGTGTTTCTATATAGCATTTCAGCACTCTCTTACATTCAATGATAGTGACTTATTGCATAAGAAACTCTTCATTGTCTGAAGTGCGGCTTTTGCTTGCCCTATTCTGCTCTTAATCTGTGTTGTACATCTTCCATCTGATAATATAAATGCCCCTAGGTCTCTCTCTCTCTCTCTCTCTCTATATATATATATATATATATATATATATATATATATATATATATATATATATAATATATATATATATATATATATAATTCAGACTTGATTAAGAAAGCTATGTTAATGTTCACTTTTGTAAGTATAGGAAAATCGATGTCCTAATCAGTTACTGTAAATTATCTCAGCATTAATAGTCTTGAATAATAAATCACACATCCATCAGTATCACAGCCTGGGATTCTGAGATTAGTAACACATTTTCTTTTAATTGTTCTCTTTTTTATTGGTCTTTTCATTCTTCTCATCCCGTTCGTTGCCTTAATGTAGTCATGGTAGTGCCTTTCCCGTGCTTATATATTGTGTTTTGTGTATGCACTTGTTTGCTGATGAAGGCTAGTCGCCGCAACGTGCTGTATTTTCCGTAATTGTATTCTGTAACGCTCATATCTTTGTGTTATATTGTTTACATAGTCTTGAATAGTAAATCACACATCCATCAGAAAATACTTTACACGCAATGTTGTTTTTGGGCATGATGAAGATGATAGCCATTTGTTCGAAACCTACACAGCCAGCATGAATGCAGTTAACGCATTGTGACATTTTAAGCCGGATTATATTGAATTTATATTTTGTTATTTTATTTATTTACAAACATCAGAAGAAGCTTAGGCACAAAGAGAACTTATTACAAACATCACAAGGAGGCAGTCAATATTTGTGGTTATACTTCGATGAACGAAAACTGGAAACATCTAATAATGATTGGTAAGACTGAAAAGGGTAAACATTGCAAAAATGTGGAAAACTCAAAAGGAGGTACGTATTGCTACAATTGGCCAAATTGAAAACGAAAACGAAACCATTTAGTAAAACCCAGTAAGACTTGATCATATTGTAACAAGTGGTAAGTTTAATTGAAAAACAAACGTAAGGATGGCAACAAGATGAAAATCTGAACTTTCGTCATTATGATTTGGAAAGTTTTTAGCACATAACTTTGATACACAGTGCTAGAATATGAGAGTTATGGGGAAATATTATCTCTGACTCAAATTGGCAGGGAACCTTATGATGATCATCATCATGATGATAATGCGTTGAAGACAGCTGTAAGAATGTTTTTGTTGTTGTGGAAATAAGCAACATTTTTTGCAACCCGAAATCACATAAATGTTTATGTGTCTATCCCTCCTATCCGTTTCCAGATGACAAGAGAATGAAACTAGCTCTCCATCTGTGCCAGATCCGTGCTACTTTCATCAATTATACTCCAGCAAGATGCTATTGGCGGTCCCAATTGCGTCTTTTCCCGTGGGTTCAGTTTTAAAATGGCTTCAGTGTGCTAGATTATTATGTGCTAATTCCACGTTGTAACCGTCGCCATATTATTTACTGAGGGATCATGTTAGTATTGTGACTAGGGTAGCTACCTGCCAGATAGTTCTCGGTTCACATCCACTTTGAGATGACATTTTATTCTTGGACCAATGCTTCATACACAGGATGCAGGTTATTTTTCTGGGATATAAAGTGGTCATCGA
This sequence comes from Cepaea nemoralis, assembly GCA_014155875.1. Taxonomy (NCBI): domain Eukaryota; kingdom Metazoa; phylum Mollusca; class Gastropoda; order Stylommatophora; family Helicidae; genus Cepaea; species Cepaea nemoralis. Next base: position 447,490 of record JACEFZ010022373.1, read on the forward strand.
GTGCTGCTTTGTCAAGAAAATATGGGGCTGAACTATATCTTCAAAGTGCTACCATGACATATAAACGGGATATATTATGTTTAACTAGGTATTGTTTCCCAGTTGCAACTGCGTAATGTTTTACACTTGACTGTTATTGCAATTATGCAACTTTTAACACTGGTATTTTATAATACTTCGCGCCTTATTCTTATATAATACGCACGTTCTACCTAACACGGGTAATTCCCTGGTAAACGCTTAGCATCTTCTGCGCACTCTAGAATTAATATGGAGACAGGAGCTCCGGTCAGTCCAATGAATGCAGCGATGACATGGTTTTCCCTGAATAACCATATTGTCTTCACTTCAACATCACTTGTCAATTTATGATTGCAGGTTGTGGAAAGAACTCATGCAATGAAATACTTGGTAGTTCGGTTTGAAAGGAGTCAAGCTTTTCCTGAGTACGTAAACCATGTGGTAATGCAAACTAGGAGAGGAATAGCTTCATTGACAGTAATGGCAGCTGCAATCTGTCTGTGAGCAGCGTCACCTCTGCCTCATATACTCGAGTTCTTGACCTTTCAGTGATTCTCATCCTCAGCCATTCTCAGGTGGAGAGACTGGAAAACATACAGAACGAGGCTATGTGCATTATAATGGGTGCCCACGAGATGCATTATGCAGAACGATGAGGTAAATTCAGCGTTGAAAGACAGAACAAAGATTTGCAGAGAACGTGCCTACTTCCGAGTTCTTGCTTATACACAGCATTGACTCAGACAGATCAAGAAAAGATCGGACAGCAGGTTAAGAAGATGAACACCCCGAAGGGTCAGGATGAGAACTTTATCCAAGAGGTATGTCAACTTGACGACATAGAACCTGGTATGAAATGCATACATGTGCCTAATTAGGACGGTACTGTCTTTACAGTTTGCACAAGGCTACACAGGGGTGCAGACAACATAAGCTGGTAATTGTGGAGGCGGATTTTCAGGCTTTGGTAACTTTCTGATAGTGAGGGAGGCATCTTCACACCTTGGTCTGTTATTAGATAAATGACGGTATACGGTTCAGGTCGGAGATAGAATTGTGGGGGAAGACTGCATTGCCTTGTGACGACAAGTAGCCTGACTATGGAGGACATGCAATAACTGAAGCTACAGCATGACTGGATACACAGACATTTACCCAGGCATGCTTTCTCGGTGACTTAGTGAGTATGCTTCGGAATATCGAGAGAGGTTAGACTCGAAGACAGTGAGCTGTGTCTCTCAGGAGGTGTCTGATAAAAATCAGGGGTATTTTTGTACCAGGCCACTTGGGTGTCAAAGAATATAAGCAATCTGATATGCTTGAGAGCCGGGATACTGTGGGAAGTCAATTAGCAATGAACTGGCTGATATAATGAATGCTGTCAGAGAGGCAGGACGGTTACAGAATCAAAAGGCAACTGCGAATCTGCAACCTCTCAGACTTCAAGAACATCATGTTAAACCGGATGAAGCCAGACAATAGTGATATTCACTGCTGCTAATGAAGAATAGTCTATCGACACAGAACTGGTGTAATTAACAGCTACACGATGAGGGAAAAATTAAGGAGACATCCGAGCAATTATCGTCTGAATGTTTCGATGAGCAGTAAAGATAATCTTACAACTAACTAACTAATTAGCGTACTTTAACAGAGTTAATAAATTGTTCTATCTGTACAATAATTAATAAACGAATACAAACGTATTGTTTGGCACTTATAAACATTGAAAGCTATAGTTACCGTTGTTTTATAAAGTTTTATGTTGTCTAGTACGCCCTCTAGTCTCTAATTCTTTCCCCAACTTCTATGGCAGTGGTTCTCACCCTTTTTTGGCCCATGCCCCCCTTCACCATATTTTCAGAACGTCATTCCCTCCCTTCCTATCAAAAATTTGGCGCGTGCCCCCCTTCACCGTATTTTCAGAACTTCATTCCCCCTTTTAATATTTCCTATCTAAAAATCCCCCCACCCCTACACAGTATACGTAAAAATGGAAGGTAAATTTAATAGCATATACTAAAACCAAGTCTAGACATCCCATAAAACATGATTTGGGGTCTACTTACTTTTATAAAATGAATTTTAGAAGGATGAGACATACATAACTGTAAAGTATGAAGAAAACAATATCAAGTAATCGGTCCTTGTATTAACGCGATCTTAGAAATGGTCTTCATTCTGGAAACCCTAAAATTCCCCCCTGAAATTCCCCACCTGTTGAGAACCACTGTTCTATGGGCACCAAACAATACGTGTGTATTTTATTTATCAATTGTCTTGACCGCCTCAAAGTGTTCCCCAATTAATATTTATATTCTGTCTGTAGTCGAGTCAGAGAGCGACATTTACCGACAATGTACTAATCAACAAAGCATGTAAAGTAACAGATCCCTTTACGGTGCTTTGAGCTTATTAACCCCGGCTTCAAAGTTATGCTAGAGTAGCAGTCCTATTTTCAATGCGAATTTCTTGTTGTCTTCTCTTCAAGTCCCTAAGCTCTGCTACGATTCTGTGAAGTGTTAGTACCATCATTTGTCGTAGGCCTGAATGCACGGAGGAATTAGTAGCCTGTCGCTCCCTCTCTTAGCGAACAGAGGAAGTGGTCGAAACCTCGTCTCTTTACAAATGATTACTATGACCTTTCCATTCACACGCTCACATAAAAGTCAAACATTTTAATGATTCATGGTATGCTAGATTTGTTAACTAGAGCAAGTAATCTCCCCCGTTATTGTTGCTCTTGGAATTGTTCCAGAGCTGCTGAGTTGTCTTCTCTTGGCAGCCAAATGAACCGGTTTTCTGTAGCTGTGCTGGGAATCGGCTGATAGGTTGATAGTGTTGGTGTTTATTTCTGGCGTTTGTAGGCTTTCCCTGACATGTGAGAGTACCTGTACTTATCTGTATTCATTAAAAAGATTACCACCAACGCTTTCAAACTGATTTAAACTGATGGTGACCTACATCACTTAGAATCTTCAGAGACTAGACAAGACGAACAATGGATTTTGCGGCATCCATAAACTGATAACAATAAGCAGTCTTTTAAGTGAACAAAAACAGAAGAAAAACAAGACATGCAGCTCTGTATCTGATCTTTTGTGTTGCAATAACTGATGGTGTTGCATTCTAACAAGATGGTCGAAACATTTGATCTTCTGCTTTTCAATATATGTGGCACAAGGTGCTGATCTCGCTTTCTTCTTGACAGCATCTTTTTTGCTGGGTCTTGAATAGTTAAGCTGCCAGCTGTTCTCGGGCATCTAATCCCGCAGGTGTTGATTTTGGGTTTGAGTGATTTGGATAGGTCCAAATTTGCCATTAGTAGCATAGAGCTGGTTTGAATATGGTGTTTATTATCTATCAATTTTTTATGCATTGAACAAATACCAGGAACGTTCTGAAGCTATCTCATACTTCAACCTCGGCAATTTCCTTGCACCCAACAATTTTATTTTACTTTTGAGGGATTTGGTCGCAACCCTCTCTCATTGTAACTTTCATTACAATGTTTCGTTTGACTGTTTGTTTGTTCTTTGTTAGTTGGCTTTGTGAATGCCCTATGAAAGTATCACATTATCTGTAATATGAGACTGGGACAAACAGCGTTCTTTGATCATGTAATAAGAAGATGGGTGTTGTATTACATCGTGACGACTGTAAAGATCAGCGGTAATTGAGGCAGAGTGAATCAAGAGAAAAGATGATATGTGGACTGAGACAGTGGCATGGACACATTTTATCAATAGAATTATCTAGAACTAAAAAGCAGAGATCTGTGGAGATGTATGAAGGCTTCTCCAGTTGACATAGCACATGATGATGATTATGATGATCAATAGCTATTAAGTCCGGTCACATCTTCCGATCTGCTTGTAAAATGTATATTTTTACACGCTACAAACGCACAGTGATTTCTTGACATTAATTACATATTATCTTCTTCTGCAAATGGTTTGTAAGGAGATGAGCAATGCATTCCTGCATGAGCAAAGTCCAATGAACATCCAGGGTATAAGCTTCATTTAACAAACCACTAGTCAGACAGATGAGTTGCGCGCTCATGCGGGATATCACCCACATCGGAAGGAACGAGAGAAGATAGCCGACCAAATCTCATAAAAGTAAAATAACAAAGTATATAATATTAAGGATGGATGATATTAGAGCTGAAGTTATCGGTGGCGGGATGTTTTTACCTATAAATAATATGCCTTATTTCTATTGAAAATCAGCATCCAATAATTGTATTTTTAACGTATCTATAAATATGATCATAAATATGAATAAACAAATATAATAAACTATTCTACTCCACGCCTTGAAGCGTATTGAGTATATGGTGCAAGCTTCATATTTGTATAAACCAGTTGAAACTCGATGGGTGAAGTGGTCAATATTACACCGGTTGCCATTACTTTTGAGAACATTTTCCGGTACCAATTTTAGTCTGGGTCAATATGGAAGTCAAGGTCAATGTAACAAACAATTCATAATCCCCTCGGATGGGCTCGAACGCCTTGCCACCGTATGCGAGAGGTGCTGCGTGCTCGTCACTGCGCTACCGCTGCTCTCTAGCTTAATGCAGTACGAAACTACGAATTAATGCATGCTGCACAAGCATTCATTACGAACGTTGCAGGTCAGGCAAACACTGAGCTGATAAGCGTTGTTGAGACCAATAGACAGTGCATGGACATACTCAGACCACTATGAATTCAGTCTTCAGACTGACTAACCTAATGATGATAATGATGCTGATGATGCTGATGCTGATGATGATGATGATGATGATGCTGATGATGATGATGATGATGATGATGATGATGATGATGATGATGATGATGATGATGATGATGATGATGATGATGATGATGATGATGATGATGATGATGATGATGGTGGTGGTGGTGGTGGTTGTGACGAATTTATTCGTTTAAAGTCATAACTATTCTCCTTACCCTTGTAAATTAAAGGTAGTGGTGTGTGCTTAAGCAATGTATGTTAGCACAACCGGAAACAATCAGATATGATAAGATACACTGCTAATAAGGACGGTCAACCGGCCTACAACACATAATTGTTCCTATGACAAAGTTAAATCTTTTCAACCTGGGTGTTGTAATGTTATTAGCGGTTTTTTATAGTTTGTCTGATCCAAAATTGCCGAGATTTCATCATCATTATCAACATGCATATTACCAGCTGGCCTAGACGTCCAGGTTTTGTAACAGATCTCGATCCTTAGTCCACTGGATCACCTTTGCTGATGATATTCCTCAATACCACCATCTCAGGTCATCCGGCATAATTTATCTTGGTCTGCATCTGCCTATTTGCATTAATCTTTCATGTTGTCACTATATTCTTTAATGCTTCTCTTCTCATTTCACACACACACACACACACACACTCAAACACACACACACACACACACACACACACACACACACACACATCATCTCATCATATCATCATGTTCCTCTTGTACCTTGCGGTATCGAGGTGAAGTATAAACATCGTGAGAGTTCCCGATTATGGGCTTCATGTATCTATATTCCCATGGACTCTGCTATTCTCTCCGTCCAACGTTTTTGTGGATTTCAAATGAACGCCCCTTATATATATATATATATATATATATATATATATATATATATATATATATATATATATATATATATATATATATATATATGTGTGTGTGTGTGTGTGTGTGTGTGTGCGTGTGTGTGTGTGTAAACGAGTCTAGATGTGTAACTTTCTATTAAAACAATGGGAAGGAAGTGTGTGTGTGTGTGTGTGTGTGTGTGTGTGTGTGTGTGTGGAGGGGGGGGGGCATAGAAATGAGACAGGACACACTAAACAGACATATTTCAAAGCTAAAGTTAGAAACCACTGAAGACGCCACTGCAAATGTGGACGTTGGATTGTTGAATGAACAATAAATATCCTGTCTAGCCTGTCGAACACCTCAGAACATTGTATGTATCTATTTATTCTCGGTCTGTTAGTGAGAACAACTTATTTTTTTTCTTCCATTGAAGGTGGCAAGGATCACCAATGTTTCTGCATCCATGTGTGTAAGATTCTACATTAGTGCAAATCATTCTTTCTTCGCTCTATATCCATAATGGGGTATAGGCACTCAGCCAATTCACTCAAATCCCCTTCTATCCTTAGCTGCTCTATGCAGCTCTGTCCATGTTCCCACTCTCCCCATATGATTAATTCTTAACTGTTCTTCTCCACGTGTTTCTCTGTCTTGCTAAGTTTCGTTTGCTCCATGGATTCCAGACAAAGACATTTATAACCATACAATTCTCAGAGTTTTCATCATATCCCGCGCCATCGTCTTTGCCTTACCTCTTGGTTCACTTATATTTAGCTAGTTCTCATAGTGCCGGCTCTGTGACGTAGAAGATATTGACGAAATTCGCAATCCAACATACCGCGTTCAAAAAACAGCCGCGGGCGATTTGGCAGCAGACCGCCTTGCGTTGGTTTTCCTGCTCTTGTGTCAATGCCGGTCGATCAGAAAGCAATGGCAAATTACTGAGCGTAAATTTGCCAAGAAATTACAAACAGCCAAAAATGCCGGGGTTCATTGCGACGTCCTTTAAAGGATATGCAACTAACTCTCTTTAAACTTCACATTGGTATCGCTCATAAAGAAGCGCTCATGAATGTCACGTAGTTCAAGGCTGTCAACATTTTATTGGTTAATGCTATTGACTTCCGGTAGCCAGCGTCTTTCTGCAACCATTTCTCTCTTCTGGCGTGAAAAACACCTAGTCTGAAAATAATGTGGAAGAAATTTGTCATTTGACATGGACAGTAATTAATTATAGGACAGCATGTCGATCCCCAAGCCTCCACATCACGACCAGTTCCTCCTTAGTAAAAAACAAAATGAAAACATGATGGCGAGAAAATGGGCCAAAATTTATTAAAGAACAAAAACATAACGTAATCTCGACAGATGAATAACAATTAAACTCAGGGATTTTTACTCACTGTTCTCAACCAGGACCCAGTCATCCCTTATCCACGAACAACTTAAGTGAGACAGGGAATGGATGATTCTTCGTTTTCGTTGTTTTTGTCTTTCTTCTTATCTTTTATTTAAGATACTTTCGTTTTATGGAGTAATTTGCTGTGACTATGCCACACTTCTTAACGAACTTACGAGTTCAAATGATATATTTTATTAACAAGTATTAATCTATCTCAGAACAGTCATAACATTTTATGGGAGATGCCTTAAAGAGATTAGAACAATAATCGCTATGGCAAAGGTAACCTTTTGCAAGATGAACAATAGTGACCCAAAAAATGATGTCAGTTGCCGCGAGAAAAAGAGTGTTGATGTGCTACACAGAACCTGTATATTAGTACTTGCATGACACGTCAACAATGAGCTGACAAGTTGAAAAAGATCTAATGGTTGTGGGAATGTGTTTTCTGAGGAAAATGCAAAGAATGCCATGGATTGATAGAAAAACCAATAGGAAAGTCCCACAAGAAGCAAATGAAAACCATGAACTGATTAGAGAAATTAGACGTAGAGAGTCAGCATTGTTTGGGCACGTTATGTGAAGAAATAAAGTAGAGAACTTGGTGACAACTGGCAAGATTGAGGGGAAACGAACATGGGAAAGGCAGAGAAGTAAATACCTGGATGGCTTGGTCACATAGTTTGGTCGAGACAAGAACACAGAACTGATCCACGATTCTGGTAGTTGTGTGAGATGGTGAAACATGACCACACAAGCTAATCGGCATGGCACATGATGTTGATGAATAATCTATATTTTCTGAAGTCCATTACAATTGTATTATTTTAATGATAATATTCAACTGAGGGCAACATTATTAAACAAATAAAACAGTGATCGTGTATGTTATTTTAGGCGAAACTGGATGTTAAATAATGTAATTATTGGAGAGTCTGTGAGCTCAGAGAATCAGTCAACTGTATAGAGAGATAACATAATTATTTGAGCGTCTATGATCACGGATAAGAAAAACATGGCCTTTTCTGGTAACATGATTGATTCACATGTAATGTTGATTGGTCTTGTCTGGGCACATGTTTACTTGTCAAGACATTCCTAGTAACCATTTTAGGCTAGGTCGTAATGGGAGCCCAGGCCAAGTTTTAAAAATTCAAATTCGCCCAGCTGCGGCTGGAACCCATGACCACAGTTTCGGCAGGGAAGTATCTAGCCTACATGCTACCGAGGCATTTTAGACAGGCTAGCACATAATTACAATATGTATCAGTTATCAGAAAGCAACATTCAACATTTATGGTCACATAATCAGAAGAAAAGAAAGTTGATCGTAGCAACTAGTAAATTTAGCGGCAATATGGATAGATGAGGGCAGCGAGAAGAGATTCTTGGCAATCCTTCGACTAGATATAACATTATATCAAAATATGAACTGATAACTGCCAAGTCAATGACGTTGATAGGCAACGATCTTATGTTACGAGTATGGTCGGAAGCAGGTTCGCCGTCAGGGTCCGTGGCCTTCTACGTGTGAAAAGACTGGCTGCCAATTCCTCATTGCATTCAGACCTTAAAAAAAATGTAATTTTATAGAATTGTTTACGTTTCCTCGCCTCAAAGTGATTTAACAATTGCCGTGGAAAAACAATCAATTAATCTAGTGCCGTCTCCACAATGAAGGTTGGCTGCAATGGATCTCAGACACTGTCTGTCTCTAGCCCTTACTGTACATTCTGTCACATTGATGTTCGTCCATCTCTTGATGTTATCTTCCCATCGCTGTCTACCTCTTGCTCGCTTGCCCTCACCCTGGTCCTCCAGGATGGTTTTCATAAGAGTATTATGTCTTTTAACGTCGCCGAAAGATTTCACTTGCCTCTTTGTTATTTCTTTCATCAACTCTTTTTTCATTGCCAGTCTTTCTAGAACCTCTGTATCCGATTGTTTTTGTTTCAATGAAATACGACATATTGGTCTGTATATCCACATCTCCAGGGCCTCTATTCGACTTTCTAACTGCTTGTTTAATGTCCAGGCTTCCGCACCATACAGTAATATTGAATACACCTAATATTTGACAATTCTCATTTTTATTACGTTATTAAATTCTCTAGATGAAAGCATTTTTTGCCATTCCTATTCTGTTTGTGATTTCTATTTAACTTATGCCAAGAGAACCTTATTACGTGTTCTAGTAGGAACCATAATCATACTCGTCATTTAGCAAGGTTCATGATGATGATGTAAAAGTAAAGACAGCCATATACCATATATTCCTCTTCATGTATTAACAACTAAGGTCTTCATTATCAATCATACTCCAACCTTACAATCTGAGCCGTCTTTGCCTTCCTCAGCTAACACCAAATCAAATAACTGTTTTATTATTCTGTGCCTGGAAGTGATTTCACACAACCTAGTTTCCCAACATTCCCCAGAGTTAATGCCACGAATAGTAAACGCTCTACAGCTGTCCATAACTTCACATACACATGCAAAGCTGGCTTCCTTTATCTGGACATACAGTTCCCTTATCAAGATATTTATGAGTGGACACAGAATAGAATTCACGGGACATTCCACAGATTACACACACAGCGCTGGATATGATTACATAGTAAACAGGGCAGCTGAAACAACCAGACGTTTCTACGACTGTCGATAAGATACAATATATCACCTTATCTGAGAAGGCACTGTACGCGGAGACAATCAGCAGGGCCATGTGAGATCATGGCTGGAATGAGGAGAAGCATTAGGATGCAAATTGTGAAATTTTGATCTTGATCCGGCAAGTGTGTGCGTGAATGTGTGTGGGTTAAATAAGAGATTATTCGATTCCATAATTTATTAGTTTTTTGCGATTGAATGCGTGCGCGATAGGACGTTTTCAGCCAACTGCGCTGATAATTTCATGAGCACGGGTGGGCCTGGATCGACTCCTGGGCTTATCACTTGCTAGGTGAGGAACATTAGTTTGGGTGCCAAGATAGCGTAGAGGACAGTCGCTTGCCTGTCTGGTTGTGGGTTAGAATTGGCATCTAGGAACTATAATGGGAAGTAAATGCGACCCATGACTAAATCACCTGTTAAATGTCGATTAAAACATGACAAGTTTACACGCCTTCGACACATTGGGCTTATAGTGCTAGACCCATAGTTGTGTAGATTACTCGGCAGACGATAGTGGTCAGTATCCCGCCGGCCGACTTTACTTCAAACAATATTTCCCAGTACACCCTTTAGGTTGGGTCGATATAGTAGCTAAGGTCAGTTGTAAAATTCACCCTAGATGCGAATTTGAGCTAGTGCCGATTGGTCTATAAATAGACGGGTCAGAGACCATATGTTCAATAACACTTAACTGATTCGCCGCATGTGACCTCACATTTTGACAGAAGCTCAATATCTTCATACTAGGGTCATCGTGTCGGTCTCCCTGGTTTAGGTGTTACACGACTTTCTCCGTAATCCCGTATACTCTCGTGAGTAACGTGACGTGCGCGAGAATTAGTAGCGGTTCTCTTCGCGTCAGTAACATACGGGGTGTGTGAGCCGGTCGGTCAGAAAGCAATGGCAAACTACTGAGCGTAATTGCCAAGAAATCAGCAATCAGCTGAAAGATGCTATGGTTGACAGCGAACAAAAAAAATAAGGTCATCGTGTTGTTTGTTGTGTTTCGCTGTATTGTCTACAATAGTAATGCTCGGTGAACGGAAATTAACATTATAATACTTGTTCATTTGATTGTGCTCCGTGTTTGGTCAAAACCTGCATTTTTATTTGGGACTGAATCATTTAAGGATTGTAGGTTTCCTTTTCTGTTTTTTTTTAAACACTAAAGCCGTTAGAAGTGGCAAGTATTCGTCCTATACATTTCAGCTGTAATAACAACGGGATTGAGAAAGTTGTGCACGGTGAATGCAATTTTAAGAACCATAGACTACTTAACTTGTAATCATACAATCTAATGCGGGACACTTTGTCGCTTGTATTTCGACTGGCACCTTGCCTTCTTGAAAGACGATAGTTTCTATAACCGAGTTATATCTCAATATAGCTCAACACCTGGGCTGAATTTAAAGATCATGTTTTGCCCATGCAGCAAAACCCCTTTCTCGCCTGCTTAGTTTACATCAGAGGAAAGTTAACACCAATAAGTCTGGAACAAGACAAACTGCAGAAGCTGTCAGTGACTGACTGTAGTGTGTGAAAGTGTTGACTCCACTGTAGTGTGTAAAGGATTTGGCTCCAATATAGTGTGAAAAGTGTTGACTCTACTATAGTGTGTAATTGATTTGACTCCATTGTGGTATGTGAAAATATTGGCTTTACTGTAGTGTGTACAAGTGTTGACTCCACTGAAGTGTATAAAAGTGTTGACTCCACTGTGGTGTGTGTAAGAGTGTTGTCTCCACTGTAGTGAGTAAATGTATTGACTCCACAGTAGTGTGTAAAAGTGTTGACTCTACTCTAGTGTGTTGACTCGACTAAAAGTGTTGGCGTCACTAACAAGTGACTAAAAGTTTTGGCTTTACTAAAATATATGTAAACATATTGGCTTCACTAACTTATTGGTTTCACCAACATATATGTAAACGTATTGGTTTCACTAACTTATTGGTGAACGTAATGGATTTACATACAAACATGTCAACGTAGTGACTTCTCTACCAAATATCTAAACTTATTGGCTTCTCTAACATATATGTGAACGTAATTGATTTAAATACAAATATGTCAACGTGTTGGCTTCTCTAAAATATATGTCAACATATTGGCTTCTCTAAAATATATGTTAACATATTGGCTTCTCTAAAATATATGTCAACGTATTGGTTTCTCTAAAATATATGTCAACGTATTGGCTTCTCTAACAAATATTTATAATTGTTGGCTTCACTATTAGGGTTTAATATTGCTAGCTATACTAATAGATACACCACCACGTCTCGTGTGTTTGGACACAAGTCTCGGTAGATGTGTGTTTACTCATATGTCGATGATAGTTTAAATGTGTGATTTATTTGTAGACCGTGCAAATTACATCAATCAGACAAATTTTTTTCTAGCATTCAGTTTGTCATTTATATTGCTGTTATCACAGCATACATAAAAGATCACCGATTTCTGGACATTTTCATACTCAGGGTTTGCTTAAAGTCCGTTCGTCCACCGTCGTCTTTGTTGATCGTTGCCTTGTTTTCCAGTAGCCTGCTTTCGATTACAGCCCTCTACAAACCGCTGTAAAGTTTAATGCCTCCATAGTATTTCAGTTTCCGAGACAGGACATTGTTTATGTGTCAGTTGCCGTAGATGATCTAGTCATGTAGAACATCTTTACTTTCCATGTTCTCGGTTCAGGGCGTACTAAGAATGTTTCTGTAACACATTGTCTGGGAAGATTCGACATTTTTCTTATCTTTCAGCATGGGACATAACCAATATTGATCTTGGTGACGTCTAAACGTTCTTAGACTAGTTGACTCGTGTTTGAATTATTGCTTATGTCTTGGAAATTAAGTAGTGTAAGACAGTAGCGACCTTGATGACACAACTTAACTGATATAATCTATTACTCACCAACAAATGGGACACACATTGTTCGTGTGCACGTAAAATCGTCGGAGTTGCAAATATCCTTGATTGAACAACCTATAAATATCAAATTATGTTTTTGGTGTGAAACGTTCAGTGATAATCACCTTGCATAAAAATAACAACAACAAAATAAAACATTAGTGATAAGGACATTTTTTTTAAACATCATACGTTTTTGAGAGGCTCAATCGTCTGCAATGTCATGACAGCATGTTACTTAAACTGAGGACGTTATTACCTTTTGTGACAATGCAGCTGAAAAAGATTTCAAACAAGCTTTCAATCAACACTTTTAAACGGCTCAAATGTACTTACAAGAGTGTGTAGTCATCGACGTGGACATTTTTGAAGGAAATGTAGTGTAAATTGTTGTCTTACTATTGTATTCCATACAGACCACAAATTCTGAGTTTTATTGAAGCTTCCTCGTATGTTAACAAGCAATAATTAACGTTAGCGAAGGTGTGCACGTAGTGTCGTCGGAGATGAAAATGTCCTAAATGAAACAAGGTAAAAATGTCACATTGAGTGTTTTGCTTCACAAACATAAGGCTTGCTTCACGCAGCATATAGTAATACTGCAATAAATAAATAGCCAGTTCTTTATGTCATCTGATATTTTAATGATGTTGATGTCATTTATTATTTAGTTGTTTACGCATTCCACGCACATCTTTCTCGGTCTTCCTCTACATTCCCTACTTATTGCTTTCCAACAAGAGTCTAATTTATTTATGCCTCAATTGTTCTATAAGGCTTCGTGAATTTCATTTACCTTTTCCATATGGTTACGACGAGTGATGCAGTCACGAATATTTGCTATTAATGCCAGAGACAAAATAATTTGAACAGCATTAATGGGCTACGGTCCACTGTTTTAAAGAAGCTCCCTAAACATGGCGCTACAATAGCTCATTGACTAATTTGCAATTTGCTTTCCTGACAATGTCCTTACAATCTGCAAGCTTTATACATTGCTGCGCCATGTCAGAACCGTCATAACTTAGTAGTCACAACACCTGGTTTTATCAGCATGGTTTTCTGTATCTCACTGCATTCTCTGTGCTTATGTTGATGGCTAGTATTCCTGAAAGTGTTAACATAAGCTTGCACACTTTTTTTTCTGGAATTCAACCTTTCAAATTCATGAATGAGCAATTATTCAATAGACAACATTTTGTTTAGTTGATACCGCTTACAGCTGGGAGAATGACCGATCTTTTTGAATCACTGGTATTAGATGTAAGAAAGGCAGAGAGATCGGGGCCTGGTCACGTTATCTTGTATGAAGTGATCTAGTTTATATTCAGTTATATACCTTTATAATCCTAACAGCTGTATCCATACAGATATTATAGTTTATCTGCAATGAAGTAGAGGTATGTATGTTAACGTGAAAGAAACAGATATATAATGTAGCTTGTAAAACATTAATAGCAAGAATTAATGGATAACATAACTCAAATAGACGATGTCTCTTTGTGTGTTTGAATAATGAAGACAGTAACAATATATTGCACAAAGTTAGTGCTGACATATTTCTGTTTACCTCGGTATGTGCATACTACAGAAAACGTTTCAACATATAACACAGTAATTTAATGAATTCATCAAACCGAAAAAAACCAAAACACGTGTTTCAATGTCATCACGGTACTTTTATAGACTATCATGTATGTTTTTGTTTAAACCGTAAATATCAAAACAAAAATATACGAAGGTCTCTTTAAAACTAGCGCGGTGACATTGATAATTTATGTTTTGGTTTGTAGGATTAATAAAGCTACTTCATTATATGTTGTACTTGTTTCTGCAATATGCCCAGGCTAGATACAGCTACCTATGCCGGGACATAAACTGTGGAATATATTTTTGTGTCTTCGTTATTAAAAGATATCGTAACGATTGAAAGTGAAAGGATAGGATGGAAAGAATATAAACAAAATATACATAAACGTGTGGTCTTGAGCAATAAATCAATGAGACAACCATAGACATCAAACGTGATAACCCAAAAAATAAGCAGAGATATTCAATTATTTATGGTATGTGTGCACGAGAGAGCAAGAAATATAAAAAAAAATTATTAAAAGGCAAGGCAATCGAATTCATTGTACTGAGTTTTATTCAATATAGCTCGGTCACTCTTCGCCAAACAGCTAAATGCCTGCAGAAGTCGTAGTTAAGATTACAACTTCCGTCACCTGTCACGACAACCAAAACTCTCCGAAAATATAAAACATCAACACAACAAACACCTAATGGTAATATGCAAAATAATCCAAGCACATTCAGGATCCAACGAGATAAATCATTCTGCCTAGTGAAAAATATTATGTCTAGCATATCACTGGATAATGAGGTAGAACATGAGTATCAGAATGTTCAATACTACCCAAACTAGTATATGCTTATGAATCATGGACAATGAATGTTTGATTAATCATAAACTAGGGGCCATGAATTCGTGGTTAAATAAAAATAGAAAGGCTAAGATGATGCGTGTTAAACTACTGATTGGTTCATTGTTTTGGCTAGATCATCCTCTGGTAGATTGTGAGTTCTCATCGTTAAGTTGAATTCATTGACTGTTTAAGTCGTTTGAGCCCTAAAGAATGGACATTTATCGGTAGTTATTTCGGGAAGAAAAATTTATTAGCCACGCCTTTCTTAAAGTGGTATCTATCTCATGGTTTGATAGTTACACACATCTATCAGACAATCGAGTAGTTAACTGTTAGTTATTTTTAACAATTTAATTTTAAAAGAAAACACTGTGTCTAACGCTCGCCGCCAAGGGGACAGAAATCCAGCTGAGGCTATTACAGCCGACACCATGAAATTATTAGGTAACGCCGCTTACGGCAAAAGACTAACAAATAAAGCCAAACATACTGATGTCTCCTACTGTCAGAACCAAGACACTACAAAACTAATCATAACCCGCGGTTTAAAAACTTGGCCCCCGTTACTGATGATCTCTTTGAGGTAGAAATAGTAAGGAAGATCGGTCTGGGATCTACCTCTACATATTGGTTTCTTTGTCTTCCAGTTTGTAAAGTTGCGCATGCTAGCGTTTTATCATGAGTGTCTAGACAAATTTGTCTCTAAAGACGATTACCAACTCACCGAAATGGATACTGATTCACTCTACTTGGCCCTTAGTGCCGATTTACTCTCTAAGATGGTTAGATGACACCTACGAGAAGAGTTTAATAGAATCTACAATCAATGGTTCCCGTCTGAAGTCTGCCCTGCTCACAGAGCTACCCCTAGTATTACTACCTGTCACTACTGTCAGGACATCACAGCTTATGAAAAGAGAACCCCTGATATTTTCAAACTACAGTATGAAGGAGAGGGGATGCTGTCTGTCACTGTGTAGTAAAACTTATCATTGTTTCAGTTCCTATGCATAGACAAGCACCAAAGGCCTAACTAAGCACCACAACGACTTGAATAAGGAAGGATTCGTGAATGCTTTCACAATCCATCAGGCGGGTGGAGGAACCAATATGGGATGTAATACCAGCTAGACGAGTATATATATATATATATATATATATATATATATATATATATATATATATATATATATATATATATATATATATATATATATATATATATATATATATATATATCAACAACATCGTGCTTCATTATCATACCTCTACATAAAACAACCTGATAACGTCACGACCACACCCCTCCTCATTTAAATGTATTCATATATGTTTTCCCTTTATTAACATTTATTTTAACAAATGTGTATACCTTATTTTCTTTTTAATCGTTTTGTTATTTCAATGTTTCATGTTGTACACCACGTCACTAGACTAGCCTCCCCTACACACCAAGGGGTGACTTGAATACCACCTCCTTTATCCACAACCACCACCACCACTACGGCCACGTGACAATATCCACATTTTCAAAAAATAAGTCGCTAACGATCATTAGGAGTTAACTTCATTTGTGGTGCACATTCCGTAATGATAAAAACTCCGCCGAGGAGCAAAAACGGCAGGGGGCTTTCGATCGTCAGAATAGTACCCTCTTCCCCAAGTGTTTCGGAACATTGTACTTTTGACACTCTCTGTGGGCGATTCTGACCGGGTCATGACTCCGGGCGTCTTTCCCCTGCCGTGAGAGACGTTAGGTCGATTGTCCTTGTTGTTATGCATGTCCCTTAGGAGTTACCATGTCCACTCTCAAGCAACCCCTCCCTCAGTGAGGCGAGTCTGTTCAGCCTGTGCTTGCCTTTTAGCACCTGTGGTCGTAGGGAGCCTGCTTCTTACCCATCCACGGCCTCTGTAGCTTTCATACATCTCCGTTGCCACGTTCCTTCTTCGTGCCCCGTTCGGCGCCGCACTCTACTAGGAAGCTGGTTCTTCGTTTGGTTTTTTCGACCCTCCTCTTGGTCTCTGCACGTGAGATCGACTTACGTACAATTACCGCTCTGGTACGGAGGTTGGACTTCGGCCGTTATTTGTATGATTGACTGCACTTAGACTCACCACCCTCGCTTGGAGGAAAGGTTAGAGAGTTGACAGGAGACATTGCATGTTTGTGGCCTTGGTCGAGAGATCGTTTGTTAGGCGTTCTGCAGTTACCGCTTTAATCACATTAGTCGAGACTTGTCCCACTCCAGGTTCCGACAATTCCATAGCTAGCACGATGCCTTTTCGGCTGCCTCACCCAGTTGCTTTTGTGCCAGAGTCTCGCTTGTCCTTTAATGCCCATTTGATTTAGCACATCACACACGGAGTGGGAGACTAGACCTTTTGCGCCTGGGACGGTCAGTTCAATCAGCGTTAGCTTGGCTAAATATCGATTTTGCGCCACAAAAAGTCCCTTTTTCCAAAAACAAAATAAATGTTTTTCCAAAAATCTTTCAGACCCTCTATACTACTTCTGTGCAAGACAAGTACTGGAACTTCACAATATATTAACTTATTCGGATTTATTCCGGTTATGGTTCAGCAGAGAACAAGAGAACATACAGATTTACCGGAATTAGGCCTAGATTAGTAACTTTTCCTTCCGCGGTTTTAAATTAATATAGAGGAACCACTCACAAGTAACACAAGATTACCAACAACAGAAAAAACAGTCATCATTTCTGGTCATGTTATGAGATGAGAGGAACTGTATAATCTTATACACCATCATGCCGATGGTATTATAGTATGTCCACATTTGTTTGCCTTCATTCACGATCAATTATTTTGAAAACTGTCTGTTGCATCGTTATGAAATTTTTCCAGCCGTCTTATATTTACCCCCACCCAAGGAATATGTCTTTGATAGGTCCAAAAACAACTTAAATCATTGAAAGCGGCAACATTCCTTTGATGTTTTGCTGAACAACTAGTGATTTCTTGCTAACAAAGTTATTTTACGGTAATGGGAGACCTGCAAATTCTGATGACACACAAAGGCGTATCCGGATTCGTATGGGAGTGGGTGCAATGAAAGAACTAGCTTAAAATCGACAGGGTCGGCTGCATTGCACCGGGTTTTTATCCCATATGGCTCAGTTTCTTTCCGCAGCGCGGAAAGCGTCGCACAAAGCACGAACTCCGTAGCTCCAGCGACGACCCTCGGGAGTCTCCGAAAAAATGCACTCGTGAAATGAAGGACGCGGCCCGGAATCGAACATACAACCTTCGGAGCCCGAGTCAGACGGCTTGACCACTTCACCACGGAGAATCCCGAGAGGGGTGCAATGTGTAATATTAGTAAAGACAGAGAATTTACAGAGGCACGGGGTAATAATTTGTAAATTAACAGGAAAGTAGAAGGAATATATTTCTTACCTTATTTTTCATTTCCTTCTTGTTTCTTCAGCTGATGCTGATGCTGTAATGTTTAGGGCCTGCAATTCGTCTGAATAGTTGGAGCAAAATATCCCAGTAAGTGTGTACGTAGATTAAGGTCTGCGATCTGCTCAGACCTTAATCTGTGTCGGACGATTCCAGTAGGTTGATGATTGCTCTCGGTTGCATAAAATTCAATCCATCCTTTCTCCAATAGTCCTCTTCCTCTTTCAACACATGGTCCTGACGTTTTTCCAGTAACTTTTATCAATATTTAATAGCGCGGACAGACAGACAGACAGACAGACAGACAGACAGACAGACAGGTAAGTAGGTAGTAGTAGTAGGTAGGCAATAAACGGTAGGTGGGTTGGGATGGGTGGCTGGCTGGACTGGCTGGCTGGCTGACTGACTGGGTGGGTGGGTCGGTCGGTCGGGTACGGTGGGCCGGTCGTTCGGTCGGACGGTGGGTGGGTGGGGTCGGTCGGCGGCCGGAGCAGGTAATAGGCAGACAGTATACAGAGTAGAAGATAGGACAGATAGATAGTAGATAGATAGATAGATAGATAGATAGATAGATAGATAGATAGATAGATAGATAGATAGATAGATAGATAGATAGATAGATAGATAGATAGATCAGATAGATAGATAGATAGATAGATAGATAGATAGATAGATATCGGTCGGTTCGGTCGGTCGGGTCGGTCGGCAGTCAGGGCAGGCAGGCAGGCAAGTAGGAGTAGGTTGAGGTAGTAGAAAAGATTTAGATAGATAGATTAGATAGATAGATAATAGATTAGATAGATAGGATTCGATAGAATAGATAGATAGATCGATCGATCGATAGATAGATACGACTAGATAGATAGATAGTAGTAGATAGATAGGATAGATAGATAGATGACTAGCATAGATAGATAGATAGATAGATAGATAGATAGATAGATAGATAGATAGATAGATAGATAGATAGATAGATCCCCGCCAGGAAGCCGGGGCCGAGCCAGCTAGTTTATTTATATAATCACGTTTCATGAAAGAACCCACAGTTTGACGACACCTCTGAACTACCCATATAAATTCTCAGTCTGCCAAAAGCGAAAATCCGCGCAGGACAAAATTCAAAAAAGCGGGGGAGTGTCTTGCTAGAATCGGTAATACTATTAAAATGATGGAAATGAATGCGGTGGGCCATAAAATATATACCGCATATAAACACAACATTGAAATCTACTGTACAAATCTCCAGAACAAAAAATTATATTTTGGGTGGACATAATTATAAGGTTATATGCTAAATCTCACATTTTCCCTCAGTTGGTTACTGAGATATATTGAATTTTATATTGAGGCAACAAAAAGAAAAAACCACTACAGCGATAGAAATGGGCAAAAGTATTAAACAATATAGGATTGGCGGAATGGAGGAGAGCATAAGACAGAGAAGAAATGGCTGTTGAAGAACTCGATCACAATAGCCGCCCGGTGTGGTATATTATGATGATATGCATAACATAATAAGCAAAGTGCAGAGCTGGAGATAGCTGACCATTTCACATATCTAGGATCGGGGATCATCAATAAATTATCTATGGATCAGGAAATAAAGATCAGGGTTGGAAAGGTGACAACAACAAGATAAGATAACAATTTCGAAAGCTCAGGTTGTGTGATGGTTTGTTCCATGCTCAGTCTTCGTAGACTTAGATGAATAGGACACGTTAAGGGGATGGGTGATGGTAGAATTATTTTTTTCTTCTTAAAATGTATTGATGCTGGTTAATGGTGGAGTGATTGGGTGAATATAATGAACCTTGTTCACATTATGAATGCACATTACAGGTGTCCAGTTTCACAGAATCTCCACTGCTTTGCAAAAACTAAATTACAAAGGCTTAACCAGTGTTCAGGTTATTTCACATACAAAAAAAATAAAGATCAATTTTAATGTCATGAGAATATGAATGTTCGATATTGTTCAACTTAAAAACAATCCTAAATGTCCCTATGTGTTATCATGTGTTGTGACTTAGCTCAGAAAAACTAGATGACATGGCTCCATCTAGCTCCACTCGTTTCTAACTCAGGCGGCACATTTGTAGCAAGGCTGAATTCTCATTGACGAAGGTAAAGCAGTAAGATGGTAGAATACCAAAGGACATTTTTGTTCGTGAATTATAGATAGGTAAATGATTTCGCGATCGGTCTCTATTACGGTACACATATGTGTATAACCGGGACATAAGTTATACAGGCATTGGAATTGCACCTTGGAAGCAATCTCCCACTGTCACGCAACACTAAGGGAAAATATCAGAAATGAAATAAAGGCAAAGGAGAAAATGATTGCAAATAGGTCAGACACTGAGAATGTTTGACGCCAGATGGTGCGTTATTGTGAAAATGACCATGTTTTCCTATGCACACATTGTGGAAAAACAATTACCGCGCGAACTGGTCTGTTCAGTCACATTCGCAACCTCCATGGTTCTAGTTATAATGCCTGTTTCAAAGTGTAACAAACTACTGTCCGTCAAGACGGCAATGTGCCAGAATAAACGCAGGGAGGCCTGCAAAACAAGCAACTCACATAAAGAAACAATTATTGTAAGACCAAACCCAATTATCACTGATGGTTTCCTAACCGAGGCCATCACTACAAGAACTCAGGAAGCACACCACTTGTCAACAACTTCTAAGCAGGGATAACTCAAATGTCACCAGGAAAAGTCCCAGGAATAACAGCTAAACGGTATATAAACATGGCGGTGTTAGGGTGACAGTCGACTATCGATTAAACAACCCTCGTGACATGTCTGCACTTAGAAGAAGTGATATTTGAAGAACACATTATCAGACGGGAAACAGATCGGGAAAAGTATACAGATTAAGAGGATAAAAATGGAACAGTACTTGTAAGAACAAGGGCACTTAAAATTGGACTTTGTCCATCCAAAGGTTAGATTTTTGGTGTGTCATTGTTATTGAAGATGGTACGGTGGGGATATGTCACTCGTGTGACAGGAAGGTTAAAAGACAATAGAAAATGTTTAACCACCTCTGTAATGAGGAATACTGTATGTTTGATTTGGCAACAGATCACATCAGCCTGATATAGACATAATCTTTGATTGGTCCAAGAGATTTAAAGAATCAATTATAGAACCAAATTAAATTCAGAGCACTCGGGCCACCAGCAAGATGATGCATATTGCTAACTCAACCGAAAAAAAGTAACAATCTTCAGACTCAGAACATGAAACAGCAGGCTTTAAATACCACAAGTTTAATAAACTATAAATATGGGATACTGGTGGATTAACTGTGTAACTGGCAAAAAGATAGCTAAATATTAGTTACATAAGTGTCCAACATATGCAGAGAAGAGAAAACTATATTAGCCTACACCAGCGACATTTGATGACAAACTGTTCAACTTAAGTTGACTGTCGCTTTCTCTGCAATTACACCAAGTGATATATGACCTGTATAATCCATTATGTAACATTCATCAATGTATAGACAAGTGACATATGATCTGTATGATCCTTTATGTAACATTGATCAATGTGTAGACAAGTGATATATGACTTGGAGATCCCTTATATAAAATTTATCAATGTGTAGACAAATGATATATGACCTGTAGGATCTATTATGTAACAATGATCAATGTGTAAACAAAAGGTACGTGGTCTTAATCTTCACCCCCTCACCCCTCCCCAACCCCAAGTAACATTCATCATTGTGCAAACAATCTATGTGATAGAGAATGTATGGCATTGGTCTTGTTTCCCTGTACACATGTATCTAATGTGCTCGCCATAAATGAGGCGCTGGACATCTTCCCCCAGGGTAGATTGGCCCGTTAGCTTATTACAGCAGCCAATCTAGGAGATGGAAAACTCCGATTATAAACCCCCAAGTTGAAGGTGGACCGACGTTGCCGAGGACTGAATGGCCACGGTGAGTTGGTCGTGAACGTGGAACGTCTGGTATGCGGGCGGGGCGGCGCCAGGCGTATGGACTCCTGAGGGACATCCCCTGCCCCTTCCCTAGCAGGCAGGCTCTACTAGGGTGACCGCTCATTTCCTGCAATATCCAAACTTTGTGTATATGGTATTATTTAAACAAGGGAATCGTCGCCGGAGCTACGGAGCACGTGCTCTGCGCTGACACATCCTTCAGGGGCTAGCGAAGAGAGAGTGAGGAGGAGAAGACGAGGAAATGGTGTGAGAAGAAGGCATAGAAATAGGAGGGCAGGCGCCAGGAGAACAAGACGAAAGTGGAGAGACTAGGTCTCAACCATGTAAGAGTGGGGATATTGGAACTGTCGTAGTGCCAGGCAGAGAGGTCCTGTATTGGAGAGGCTAATATATGATTTTGATGTCCTCATGCTCCAGGAGCTAAATACAGACAAATACCATTGCCCTGGGTACGCCAGTTATATAAACCCTACTGGGCAGATGAGACATGGGCAAGGTCTGCTGGTGAAGGAAGGAGGTGAAGCATGTGGTACTTGACTTGAGCCAGTTGAATCACAGTGCAAGAGAGGTCCAGGGTATACAAATGGAGATTGGGGGTTTAAGTTGGAACATCATAAATGTATATGCCACAGTGGACTGTTTTGTCAGAAAGGAACACTGGGACTGGCTTAAGGAATTGGAGGAATTACCAGGTGATAAGCTACTCATATGTGGAGACTTCAATACGAGGAACAGAGATTGGGACAGCAGTGGGGAAAACCGACAGGGAATTGCCCTTGCGAATCCATGGTGAACTCCGATGTGGTCTGCATAAATGTTGGTAAGTCGACTAGAATGGCAATGAGGCCTGGCGATGCGGACACAGCTATTGACTTGGCACTTGTCTCTCAGTCATCAGTCCTTGATGTAAAGTGGACTGTTTTGAATGACCATGGGAGTGATCACATGCCATGCTCAGTTCTGATCTCTAAATCCAGAAAAGTTAAGGCTGGGAGAGCTCGCAAGACCTTCCGGTATGAGTAGACCGACAGCCTTCTTGGACGCCTCAGACAAGAGGCATGCGACAGGGCTGTTAAAAATCCCCTATGGTGGACCCCAGAAGTAGACCAGGCTTGGAAAGCAAAGATAGCTGCAGTGAAGCAGCTAAGGAAAGTGCGACAGACACCCAGAAGCTCACGAAAGGAAGTGGACACAGCGGAAAATGTCAAGAAAGACAAGGTGGAGGTTTTCAAGCGCTGTGCTGGAGAGGCCAAAAAGGCAAAATGGGAATGTTTCAGGAATGAGATTGGAGGTGATAAAACACTGCGAAAGTTCTGGTAACTGCACAGACAAATACAAAGAAAAGATCGGCCTATGACAGTGGGAACAATTTACAGAGATGATGGTATGCGCGTGACAACAGACACAAAGAAAGGGGAAGCGTTTCTCCAAAGATTTTTAGAGCAGACAAATCATGATGATGTGGACACCAGGGATGCAGTTAGAGAGGAGTTATCTGGCACCATAAAGAATATGCCTTATAAAGACACCATACGGGTTGAAGATGTTAAATATATTTTGAAAATGCAAAAGACACGGCATCATGGGGTCAGGTATGGCCACATGCAGGCTTTGAGCGATGTAGACCTGACGGAGATGACCCACTGCTTTAACCAGAGCATTAGGACAGCATCAGTAACCGCAGGACTGGGTACACAGTTATCTCATCACTCTCCCAAAACCGTTCAAAGATCATTCAAAGCTTAGCGACTTTAGGATCATCACCCTTCAAAATACATTTGGGAAGGTTTTAGAGAAGATAGTCGCTGTCAAGCTGCAAGAGATTCTGGAAAGGGGGAAGCTTCTTCCACACACACATCCGTGATTGGTAACTGACTCAGAAAGAATGCTGACTAGGGTGAGGACATGGCAAGCTTCGTGCCGAGTGGCTTCCTTCGCTTCGGAAGTCACGGGTGGCAGCATCGTCTGGATATTTTCTCCGGGGCATGTTGGTGTGTTGGGGAATGACAGGCAGACAGATTGGCTGGCTCTGACAAAACTTGGTGATATTATTGCATTGATAAGGCAGGCGTGGTGGCGGCCTTGTGGGAGCACGTGGTACACCTCTGAGGAGCAATGGATCACCATGGTCTGCAAGAATGCACAGCGTGGAGTGCGACGGGATCTGGCCGATGCTCGACGCTTAGAGGAAAGGCGAGACGCACATATAATCAGATTACTACTGGTACTATGGGGTTGGAACTCTTCGCTCGATTCTGAGGATGCTTACGGAGTGATTAATTGAATGCCCCGAATGCTGTGATGTCGGTTCCTAAATCAATCAGTCAATCAATCAATCAATCAATTCTCCTGCAATTATTTATTTTGATCTCTCAATGTGAACAAAGAAGAAGAGGAAACAGAAGTATCTTGGATAATGTATCTTTATGTGGCTGAATTGTTTTATGCTTGCTAAACGTCTCATTTTCATATCATTAATTTCTAACAAATATGATGATCTGCCTGCCGTTAGTATAGGATGTAACGCTCATTGATTTTTTGTTTTGTCCTTATTTGTTTCTTTTTATTTTCCAATAATGAACTCCCTAAATAAATTAAAAGCGGTTGTAACAGGAATATTTAAATATATGTGGCCAATACACAGCTATGGAGTTGGTGCAGCGGCTAGAGAGAGTTACGCGTTCAATAGCATGAGCGCGGTCAACAAGAGTTCGATGCCAGCTCTCGATGCTTGCTACGAGTATGACTATATATTCCTCCATGCACTCACGCCTACAAAATGTGATGGTTCTAACACTGGATGCTGTGATGTCGGATGCTGTGATGTCGGATGCTGTGATGTCGGATGCTGTGATGTCGGCTGTAATGTCGGCTGTGATGTCGGATGCTGTGATGTCGGCACTAGGCCCAATTCATCTCAACTCTATACTTGTTCCAAGTACCCAAGGCTTTTTAGGTTTAGGCAGTTATTATCATTTATTGATTAATAAGTGATACGGCGGTACTTTGGACACGATCATAAACACCCAGTCTATCTAGGCATGCTTTAAAGTGTATATATGCTCACTATGTTGATGGAAGAAATATAAATGTGACCAGTTGAACATTTTGGCCTCAGTAAAAGACACTGACATTGTAAAACCGTACAATAGGGAAGTGTTTCATGCAGGCGAAAGACAGCGGTACAATTGGCAGTAAACATCAAGACAGAGAAGAATAACAGTCTCTCTGTACAGCGAGTGTACAGCCTCGGTGTGAGATAGAGTTCAAATGTAGCAAGCCATCATTTTGAAGACGGCACCTGACTGATTGACCTGCTAGCCACCATTGGTTTCCTGGCACTCTGGTTGGACACACGTCTAGCACATACATGAAATCGACTTGTAACTAATTCCAGTCTGTCTATTGTTCTGTAGTCTGTACGTTGGTATCGCATTGCGTGGCATCTCAGTTGTACTCGTCATTACAAATAATGAAATGACTTTGAATTGTTGTAGAGGTATTTGTCACAGCCGCGGTGCTGCAGTGCTTAATGTGATTGCTGCCAAGACTGTGGACTGGCTTCTTCAATCCCCAGTAGTGTTTGAACGAGTTGTTCCTACCCGAAACCTCTGAGGTCAACCAAATCCAATAATAATTGGTACAAGACAGTTTTCAGAATCTTCTGGGAATTATGTAGGAAGGAAAATAGTGATGATTAATATCGGCCACCCAAGCCCTATGTCGGCAACCTCAGGTCTATGTTGGCGACCCCAGCTCTATGTCGGCCACCCTAGTGTGTCGGCCACCCCAGCTCTACATTGGCCACCCCAGCTCTATGTCTTAGCCTAGAAGATGCGAATTCCTAGCACTTCACGTTATGAAAAGAAATACATTAGAGAACTTGGTTACAACTGGCGAGATTGAGGAAAAGGAAACAGGGGAAGGTATAGAAGTACATAGATGGATGGCTTGGCCACTTGGTATGATTGAAACAAGAACATAGAACCGATCCACGACTATGGTGATCGTATGAGATAGCGAAACATGACTGCCCAGGCTTATCGGCATGGCACGTGATGATGATGATGATGATGATGATGATGATGATGATGATGATGAATGATGATGATGATGATGATGATGATGATGATGATCGCGTTATAGAAACACTATTACCCTCGGAAAAAGTCCATACTACTTCAGTTAGCTTTATCATCATTATCAAGTGAATTGCTTTGCACTGTTTCCTGAAGTCTGTGGTTCAATACATTTGACTCCAACAAGCAATTTATGGAGGTTGCTTGCTTTCTTAAGCCTTCAACTGTCCTTGGTCTACCAAGAAGGCAATTGGTTCCTATAACTTGAACTGTCCGAAACGGAAGACCCTATCAGTAGTTGCGCTATCGTCGGCATAGCTCGTGGAGTAATTGGAACACGCACGTCCATCTACCACTTTGTTGCGTTGAGGCGCAGCAGAGAGGAAAAATATTTTAACAAATATAAAGGAACGCAAATGCTAACCTTGTATTTTCAAACTCAGGCTGTGGATACCCCGGTATCTCCCTCACGTATGCCTCTAACGACTGTTGTCTCAAGTATCTATCTCCTCATTCCTTTAGTTTAGTTCATGTTATTTCGCTTTTATCCGGGAGCTTGTAACCAATGGCAGAAATAACATCTTCCTTATTAAAATCACAGCTGCTCATGAAGTTAATGGCATGATCGGGACTACAGACATACGCAACACTAAACTCCCGAAAGAGCTGATTGCTCACTGTGTCTTTTTTATTCCTATCTTTCTCAAAGCTATACGAGTTATGTAGAATCATTGATCAGTTTCAATATACGGATTTATCCTGGATAATTAGGAAACAAACAAGCATAAAAATCCTCAGGCCCTTCAGAGATGTGGTTTTACAGACGAATATTGAACATTCTTTCGACATTTACACGCTCTAAAACAGGCTAAGGCACAAAGAAATTTAATTACAAACAGCAGAACGAGCCAATCATACATTGGTTGTCATATAAAGATAATAACATAACTAGATTATCTGTGAAGACTCTAAATATTTATAAAACAAACAGACAGAGGAAGACAGTGAAATAAATATCAGCAGTCGTGTGTCCTGGCGCGAACGGAGTGGACGGACGAATTGATGATACATGCTGTTCGAGATCATAGGATGTGGGGAATCATGGTTGCCAAATCCAGACCTCAATGCGCGCGCACACACACACACACACACACACACACACACACACACACACCACACACACACACACACACACACACACACACACACACACACACACACACACACACACACACACACACACACACACACACACCACACACACCACACACACACACACACACACACACACACACACACACACACACACACACACACACACACACACACCCACACACACACACACACACACACACCCACACACACACACACACACACACACACACACACACACACACCCACACACACACACACACACACACCACACACACACACACACACACACACACACACACACACACACACACACACACACACACACAACACACACACACACACACACACACACACACACACACACACACACACACACCCACACACACACACACACACAACACACACACACACACACACACACACACACACACACACACACACACCACACACACACACACACACACACACACACACACACACACACACACACACACACACACACACACACACACACACATTATATATACTGTAATAACTGCAGCAAATAAAACATATCCAGTAGGATGGTGTGCAATAACCGGAATTTTATTGACATTGCCAAAGGTAATTTTAAAAAGACAACATTTATCATCCACTTGCATCTTCATCAGTAGACAGTTTTCTTTTTTCTTTTAAATGCTAATGAAAGCATGCTTATCCATTGTCTTCACAGGTATAAAAAAATTTTTTTTTAATGTTCTAATAGTTTGCGTTGCATACGTTTCGTATAAATACGTTTTCACCTTATATTTAGTTCAGATGATACTCTCTGTTTTATATGTATAGGTGTTATATTTAGATAATTTTTGGAATATTAATAAAATACCACTTATATGTTCTTCGGAGCCAGTATAGTTTGCATGTTTTCCCGCCAAGCCGACGTCTGCTGCCAGATCGACCAAGCCAAAAATGGGTACTTGGAAAT
This sequence comes from Cepaea nemoralis, assembly GCA_014155875.1. NCBI lineage: Eukaryota > Metazoa > Mollusca > Gastropoda > Stylommatophora > Helicidae > Cepaea > Cepaea nemoralis. The sequence goes on from JACEFZ010022373.1 coordinate 476,137, forward strand.
GTCCTGGGAAGTAAGGCAGCTGCCGTGATATTAACCACACCACCCATTGATTCTAGTTAAATCTATAAACACCTGGTGTTAGCATCTATAGCCAATATTCGTACTCATTATTTGACTTAATTTAGTGTTTTGCTTTATATCCATCCATCCATCATGTGCCATGACGGTAAGCGTGGGCGGTCATGTTTCGCCATCTCACTCGATCACCAGAATCGTTGATCAGCTCCGTGTTTCTGTCTCGACCATGCCATGTGGCCAAACCATCCAGGTATTTACTTCTCGGTCTTTCCCTTGGTCTCTTCCCTAAGATCTTGCCAGTTGTCACCAAGTTCTCCAATTCATTTCTTCTCATAACATGCAACAAATTTTGATTGTCTACGTCAAATGAGACATTAATCAGTTGCGATCTTCATTTGTTTCTTGAAGGACTTGTTCATTGGGTTTTCTGTCTGTCCGTGGCATTCTTTGCATTTTCCTCAGAAACCACATTTCCACAGCCATCAGATGTTTTTCAGGTTGACTGACTATTGTCCACGCTTCACATCCATACAAAAGTAAAGGTTCTATGTAACACTCTTTTCTTGTTTCAATTGTTATCTTGTTATTGGTCAGTATATTTTTCATCTTGCAAAAGGCTACCTTCGCAATGGCAATTCTTGTTCTAATCTCCTCAAGGCATCTACCTCCCTTCTGATGTTATGACTGTTTACGAGATAACTGTACCGATTCACTTGTTTGAAGAATATGCCAATTTCCTTGTACATTACATTGTGGTATGTTCCTTCTTCCCAGTGACGACCTTAATCTGTCGTATTCTTACAATTCAATTCTAACCCTAGTTGTTCAATGTATGCTTTATATACGCTTCTTGTATTCGTACTGTCATTATTTGACTAGCTTCAGTGTTTATCTTTATATACGAATTCTTGTATTCGTACTCTCATTATTTGACTAGCTTCAGTGTTTATCTTTATATACGCTTCTTGTATTCGTATTCTCATTATTTGACTAGCTTCAGTGTTTATCTTTATATACGCTCTTGTATTCGTACTCTCATTATTTGACTAGCGTCAGTGTTTATCTTTATATACGCTTCTTGTATTCGTACTCTCATTATTTGACTAGCTTCAGTGTTTATACTTTAGATACGCTTCTTGTATTCGTACTCTCATTATTTGACTAGCTTCAGTGTTTATCTTTATATACGCTTCTTGTATTCGTACTCTCATTATTTGACTTGCTTCAGTGTTTTGCTTTATATACACTTCGTGTATTCGTTGTCTCATTATTTGACTTACATTCAAATTCTTTGTCTTCATTGTTAGACCTGTTCATTAGCGTTATTTTCTGTCTACATGTGTAAATACCGTTGCACTCATCATCAAATGGTTTTTATTTTTTTTCAAATCTAGACCCCTGAAAATATTACAAATCATTATTGACATGGGAAATAAAAGCTAATTACTGCGTGCTCTTTTTTTGATGAATATACGTGGGTAAGCAGCTGCGGTAGAGCTGTAGTTTAAGTGCTCCCTTGCCACAATCGTCAGTGTTCAAACCCACACAGTAGTAGGATGTGGTTTTCTATGACCAGTATCAGTAACATCAAGGGCCTGTTAAAACCGTGTCTCTAAGCTTCTAGGGATTTTTTAGTGTGTACCTAATTGCCCAGAATACATAACTACGTTAAAAACGGTGTCTATGTAACATACAAGGAATTCTTGATCTAACCTCCACTGAGAAGGATTTATTCCATAAGATGTTCTTCATGTTATACAATGCAGGTTTTGCTTGCCCTATTCGCTCTTTATCTCTGGGATGCTACTTATATATGATATTAATCATATGGTTATATATAATGTATATACTTGCCGCAAAAATACAGACGATAGTTTGTTGCACTGTGCTTTGTAAAAAAAGCATGTTAACTACAACCAATGGCGCTAGCGGATCTGGCTTATCAGACCAACTCGCTCTGTAAATGTTCGTCCACAATGGATGCATGTGAACACATTGTCGTTTCCGCCATCACGCACCATCTGACCGCCCCCCCCCCCCCACACACACACACACATACACACACACGACGATTACTAAGGGCGTCAATAAGTAATGCCTCCTATTTTTGTTTTAAATCTGTGTAAATACTTATCGGTGTGTTAATTTAGTGGGATTCCTCAAATATTCTTCTGCACAGTGTATCACTACCAACCTGTTTCACTCACAGGTTGTGCAATAGTAAGGGGTTAAAAATGACCACCAAAAGGTAAAGCAACGCAATGTCATTGGATTCCTCAATGATGAAGGCGAGACGCCGATTCGCATCCACGAACGTTTGAATATTGTTTATGGAGATTCAACAGTGGATGTTAGCACTGTCCGACAACGGGTACGTCGTTGTGACGAAGCAAAAGTAGGTCAATCTTCACTGGCTGAGCAAAACAGACTGGCCGTCCGTCAACCGCTTTGACTCCACACGACATTCATCCAGTTGATGACATAATTCGTTTTTATCGTCGGTAACACAGGATGAACTGTGTTCCATGTTGTCCATGAGGAAAAGCAGTGCCCAGACCATCATTAAAGACTTGGGTTATTCAAAAGTTGTGCACGGTTGGTATCCAGAATGTTGATAGACAGATATACAGAAGCAAGGAAAGCCATACCCTTCAAGCCCCGGCGCCGTTACGAAACTGAAGGAGAAGGTTTTTTTTATCGAGTATTGTGACAGGTGATGAAACTTCTTGTGTTCATTTCTTTGAACCAGAATCATAGAGGCAGTCAACTGACTGGCATCATACACCATCGCCGACAAGAAGTAGTTTACAATGTCACCATCTAGTAGGAAAAGTTATCACCTCCATGATTGGGATGAAAAAGTTGTGGTTCTTCTTGACCGTCTCGTAACCGAGAAACACGGTGAATGCTGAACGTTACATTGAAAATTTAAGAAGCTTAGAGGGCGTCTTCGACGACTTTACCCATTTAAAGTTCCCGAGAATTGCATAACTATTGCACGATAATGCCACGCCACACCCGCTAAACGCACCATTCATACGATTGCAGAATTTGGCTGAAAATTATTACCACATTCCCCTTAAAGTCCCGTTTTAAACACATTCAGACTTCCATCTGTTTGGGCCACTGAAAGAACAACGAGAGAACAACGAGACCCTTAAACGCGCCGTACGCCAGTGGTTTAGGAAAAAGGACACGCATTTTTACCATTCGGGGATACATGCCCTTGTGAAAATATGGACAAAACCTGTAACGAATAACGGAGACGGTACTGAGAAATACATCTTTGAAGCACAGACTGATGGTTTCATTCAATGTGTATTTTCTCTGTTTGTCGCCTAGTAAATGCAATTAAATATCACGAGGCTTTACTTATTGACCGCCCTTCATATATATGTGTCACCGACCAAAGATAAAAGGACGCCCTGCGTGAGCACCACTAACTGGTAGCTCATAGTGGCATAGACGCTCTTAGTGCCATGTTTAACACATTTTTTAAAACATGACAAGCATGCCAGCTGCCTGAGTTCGGAGACAGAAACATGGATATTTAACTCAGAAAACAATTAAAACTTCTAAAGTGATGGCGCTTAATGTTCCGTGGATGTTTTTGTTTTATTGTTATGCCTGTCTTACAGCGATGGAGGAGATGGAGCATGGATTAAGATGACTGCTAGGCTTTATGACGCGTTCAGGAGGACTGCTAACTATCCTGTTCTGGCAATAATACGGAGAGCGATTCAGTGGAACCAACGCTAGGTTTGAACACAATATGTAAAATTGTTTTACGCTTTGGGTAAGTGAGCAGCGTTTGACATAGCTGCCAAAAAGTTAATGTGCAGACAATAAATGTAAGTGGGAAAACACGCTGTTACAGCAACAAGCGAATAGATAGATTAAATATCATCATCGCCGTGTGCCATTGTGATGAGCGTCGGAAAATCATTGATCACCGTTTTCCATATAATATAGGACTCGGTCTGTGTTGTAGTCCCTATTATGATATTTGGCATAGCCATCCAGACATTATCTCCGTGTCTTTATCTTGTTTTTTCACCATCAGGTTTGTCAGTTGTCACTCAGATTTCAAGTTTAATTCACACAAATATTTACTATTTGTAGCTACTTCTTCAAGGACTGCCACATTATTTTCCTGTCTGTTAATGGTAAAAGTAGATAGGCTAGTAGTTAGTTAGTTAGTTAGTCGACAGATCATCCTCGTTGCACATCGAACCATTCGTCCATAAGTGCTCGGATCCCCTCCTCAGCAAATCCCGCAGCGTGTAAGCGGCTAACGACGCCAGTTCTGTGTTGGTTTATCATCTTCTTGGCTTCCTGCGTAGTGTTCTTGTTTGGCCACCCCTCTTTTAATTGCTGCGCCCGCAGTCTGGCCATTGTTGTAGATTCACAGTCATCACTTGGTTCTCGCAAAAGTCTCACTTCTCAGAATGTCAGCCTGGTCCATGGCGCGTCCGCCCTCCACAGTAGCCTCACCTGCGAGCTTGTCAGCCCGCTCATTTCCTTGTACTCCCGCATGACCTGGCACGAAGATGACACTAATCTTGCCAGCTGAGACCGCTTCAGAGGCAGCAACCATTCTCTTCGGATCGACCCCTCCTCTATCCTGCTTGATCATGTTCATTGAGTCGCTAAGGAAACAAGCCCTAGTGAATGTCTGTGTCTCGAGCCATGTTATTGCGTTACTTACTGCCATGACTTCCATGGTCAGGCTACTTGTGGTTTCAGTGAAAGCACCAGAGTCCTCCTTCACAATTCTCCCTCCGCCCGAGCTGTAAAGGCCCATGAGCTTCTCATATGTCGGACGACCGACCCATCTGTATAGATGACCGCGTCCCCGTCTAGCGAATTCTCGAAAATCAACGCTTGTACTTCAGCTCAACAGCAGCCGGATTTTCTTGTCTGCATTTTCTATCTAGTTGGATGCAAACTGAAAAGGATGTGCAGAAGTCTGTTGGCACTTGCACCACTCCTCGCCAGGTTCTAAGTCCTCAAGTGAACACACCTGTTGAAGAATGTCTTCGGCTTGACTCATCCACGACCGTCCTCTTTTTAACCTGCTGCCCTTCACCTTCCTAATTTCACTATGCAGTGGATGTTGTGTGTTTGCGTTAATTCTGAGGTAGGCGCGTGCCCTGCAAACTTTTATTCTCTCTTCAATGGTTGAAAATCAAGAAGGTAGCGCATCGCCCGGCATGCTGTATCTCTTGTACATCAAGAATAATGCGCATAGCTTCATTCTGTATCCTTTCCATCCTTTCTATCTGCTTATGGCTGAGAGTCAGGATTGCCATTGCATACTCAAACAAATATGACCAGCCCCTCGTACAGAAGACATAGATGGCGCTGCTCACAGTTTGCTGCCGCCATCACCCGCATCGCTGCCAAACCCCGCTTGGCCTTGTTATCACCTGGTCTATGTGCACATTATAAGCAAGGCTTCGATCAAACCGTATCCCAGGTAATTCATTGACTGCGTTCTTTCCACCGTCTCTGAACACAGCATTACAGTTGGTGTTGGATTGTTGACAATATGATTATTCAATGAGAACCAAGTCACTGTTGCCTTTGTTGGGTTGACCATTGCCCCAGCTTCATCACACCAATTACTTATGGCGATTGAGTTCGGTTTGTAGTTCCCACAGCAACCTCCTCTCTATCCTTACCCTGACGATACACTAAAACATCATCGGCATACGACAATGTCCTGCCAGGTCCAGTGATCTGCTCACTGGTGATTCTCACTGTGTAGGCGTTGAACAGTACCGGAGATAATGGTGATCCCTGTGGTAGGCCAGGATATATTGTTGGTGGTTCCGAAGTCCAACTGCCACATCTAAAACCTACTTTCCGTTGGTATAGGCTGCAGCGATCCAGCTAAGGAGGAATGGACTTACGTTTAGTTCAAGAAGCTGAAACATTAAAAAATCCAGTGGTACTCTGTTGTACGCGTCCTCAAGATCAATCGATGCAGCAACGGTTTCAGTGCCTGAGTGGAAACCATTCATAGACATCATGGGCAAGACTGCTGCATTGGTACAGGTTTCTCTTTTGGACGGTACCCACCCAGGGTAGGTGGGAAAACACCTTGCCTCTCTAGTTGGCTTGATATTTTCCTGGCAATTACCTTCTCCAGCAGCTTGCCTATTGTATTCTGCATGGTTATAATTCGATATCCCTGAATTTTTTTGTGGTCTTTGTCAGGCTTCGGCAAGGGAATCAGATAGGCTGATAGGCGACAGTAAGGCACTCATGTAAATTACATAGAAATATTGGCAGCCATATGGTAAAAGAGATGCTCGGTGTACACGTTTCGGGTCATTATCTGAGATCTCTAAGTTTCCCAGATGTTACAAATATTCTCTTGTGGGTAGGTTTATAATCCTAATGTTGAAAATTTGAATGTCCTAGGAACATTCAACCTAGGCTTTATCATAATCAGCAGCATAGCTATTTTAGCGTGCGGTGGGCGTGATCATGATCTGCTATTATTCCATACTGTTCAGTCATCTTCGGATTCATTATTGTGTGTAAGACACATAGCTAACAACTAATGTGCCGCAGGTCTTGGCCAACAGGCGAACCCAGTGCGCCGCTGCTACTCCATGAAGTGGGTCTACTCTACTAATCCCATGTATATAAAGTTCGTTTACGTTACCACATCCCGTATACATAGTGTGTGTACGCTACTATACCACATGTAAGTACGGTGTCTACTACATACCATGTACATATAACGGGTGAACGCTACTACATCACAGGTACATACAGTGTGTCTACGCTACCTACTACACCCATTGTAAATAAAGTGCGTCTACGATACAATGTTCCATGTGCCAGGGGAAGTCAATAAGAAAATAACTAAATATGATACATTGAAACAAGTTTATTTATATATATATACCTTGTCCCTTTACTTTTCAACATACAGTTCACCAATATTGATGCACTTATCCCATCGTTTTATCAGTCCTCCAAACCGGCTGCATAGAACTGCGTGCTCTGTTTTCTAAACCACGTTTTCACTTCACATTCAACTTCGGCGTCATTCGCGAAATGTCTCCCGCCAAGGTGGGTTTCAGTGGACCAAAAAGGTGGAAATCGCTAGGGCTAAGTCGGGGCTGTAAGGTGGATGTTCCAGAACTTACCACCTTAGTTGGTTAATTTTCTCCTGAGTTAATCGAGCCGTATGTGGTCTGGCATTGTCATGAAGAAGCAACACTCTTCTAGTCAGCAGTCCTAGACGATTTCTTCGAATTGCATCATGAAGCATCGATAGAACTTCACAGTACGATTCAGAATTCACATTGTCACCTTTCTTCTTGAAATTGGTTAAAAGCACTCCTTGACAATCCAGAACACTGTCAGCATAACCTTCCCTGCTGATCGCGTAACCTTGAATTTTTGGACACAAGACGAAGAAGGATGTTTCCATTACATTGAAGCACGCTTTGATTCGGGCTGGCAGTGATGCACCCATGATTTGTCCCCAGTAACAATCCTGTTCAGCATGTCTTCTCCTTCATCTTCGTATCGACAGAGATGATGCAAGGACAGACCAAATCGGTTCATTTTGTGTTCCTCCTTCAATTGTCTGGGTATCCACCTTGAGCACACTTTTTAAAATTTCAATCGATCATGCATTATGCTGTATGCTGAACCATGTGAGCACCCTATTGCAGATGCTACAGAGTCTATCGTTACTCGCCTGTCACCTCTAATCATCTCCTCCACCCGCTGCACGGATGCTTCTGTTGCAATCTCAACAGGACGACCAGATCGGATTTCATCAACAATTTTAGAGCGTCCTTGAGAAAATTTTTCTACCCAGCTATGCACCGCTTTACGGGACAAACATTTGTCAGCATAAACAGGAAGCATTTCCTTATGAATGTCCTTTGCAGGCAGTCCTTTTGCCCACAAAAAACGCACAACAGCACGTTGCTCTTTGTTTGTACATCCGTAAGTACAGTCGCCATTTTGTTAATGAGTGAGCATGACCATGAGCACCTAGCGACCACCTGACGAACGGGAAGATAAAATTCGATGTTGCTGTCACCTACGGACACCTGAAGACAACACCAACCTAGTAGTTACCTGCATCCCACAGAACTGTGTGACTGACTGATTGAAGCGGCCGCGTAAATAAACTGTTTCTACGCTACTAGAACCCATGTACATATAGTGTGCCCTCGCTGATACATACTATGTATATAAAGTGTGTCTATGCTACTACCGCTCATACGTACATGTTTTTGTTATCGATGCAGCGGCGTCTGCGCTTCCGCCATTTTGTCAAATGTCACGTAGAAACTGTTCATCAACAATTGTCTGTTCCAAAGTGTTGCTTGTCTTTGGCTCAGGTGGAGGTAATAATTCACGTATATATGTAACAGCCGGATATTCAGCGAGGTCCCACAGTCCTATGAGGATATTTACAGCGTAGACACTCGGGGGTGAGATGTACTTGAAGTGTCCTCAAGTTCATATTGCATCATAAGTGCTGTATTCGAAATCTGAAAATTGTATTCTAGTCTGCCTGGATCAGATGGGTTTTGTTTTTTTAAAACGTTGTCTTATTTGTCAGGACTCGGCTTATACGAGGGTGAGTTAATAAGTAGGACACAAAGCGTTGTAGAAAATAACTAAATATGATAACAACTTGAAACCAGTTTATTTTTATACATACATTGTTCCTTTATTTCTCAACATAAATTTCACCAACATTGATGCACTTATCCCTTCATTTTATCAGTCTTCCAAAACCGGCTTCATAGAACTGCGTGCTCTGTTTTCTAAACCACGTTTTCACTTCACATTTAACTTCGGCGTCATTCGCGAAATGTCTCCCATCAAGGTGGGTTTTCAGTGTTTAATCAGGCAAATGTTTGTCCCATAAAGCGGTGTATAGCTGGGTACGAGGGCGAGTTAATAGGTAAGTCACACAGTTCTATGGAATGGCAGGTAAATGAAATCAAAGCACGCAGTTCTATACAGCCTGTTTGAGAGGACTGATAAAACCATGGGATAAGTGCATCAATGTCGGTAAAAATTATGTTGAGAAATAAAGCAACAATGTATGTATAAAAATAAACTGGTTTCAAGTTGCTATCATATTTAGTTATTTTTCTACAGCCATATGTGACTTACTTATTAACTTACCCTCGTATCTTCAAATGGCAAATCAGTAGACGAGAACAAAAATAGATGCAATACAGCAAACCAGCTCATTGGACAAATGTCACCAATACTAACGAACAAACATGTATCAATAAATACAAAGACAACACTCTACAACACAATCTTCCTAACAACTCTGTGCTATGAATACCAAACCTTAACAATGACCGACCAAAAAACATCATAACAACAGAAATGAGATTCCTGAGAAAAATGCGCAATGTATAAAGAAGAGAGAAAATCATAAACGAAGAAATCAGGTTTAAAGTGGGCGTTGCAGCAACGCTAGACTTCATCAGAAAACAGCACGTTGCATGGTTTGGCCATATAGCAACATTGGCAACTAACAGTATGCCACAGCAGACAATGGCGTACAGGTCAGACGGAAGCAGAGGAAGAGGCCGGCCACGTAAACAACGGACAGAGGGAGTTACAAAGGCCATGGGAATCTCGATACATGAAGCCCATAAACGGGCACTCTCCAACTGTTTATGATTCACCTCGACACAGCAAGGTAAGAGGAACCAGATGAGATTAGATGAGAAGAAAACTAATATACGTCTCTCCAAATAACAAGAGGGAGAAAATGATTTCAATGGGAGTGGAACATCAAGAGGCAACCGCGGTAACGCAGTGGCTAGAACGCTTGTGGGATTTCTGGTGTTCCTGTGTTGAGTTGTTCTCGAGGTAGTGTTCGTAACGCAATGATCTGGAAACATGAATAAATAGGATATATGATATATCCTGGAAAGTACATGCCACGTCCACACCACAAAGCGGATGCCGACTGGTCTAAAAAACTATGGGACTGGCAATAAATACTCGATACTACCGAAGACGTTAACATTGATCCTTTTCCATTACTTATTACAAGAGATGTGCTGGAAAGCGGATGTAAGATTTGTCTTCATTACGATACTGCTGTAAATTGATTGCAATCGACCTTGGATGCGAAGATGACAACTGATCTGATCGCAACTTCAGAATAACCTCTTGTCCCAAATTACAGAGGAAAATATTTGGACTAAACGCAGCAAACTGATTCCCACTAGGCACTTCACTTCTGGCGTTGAGATAGACGCCACATTTGCATACCAGAACAGGCTCATTTGCATAACTGGTAATAGTCTGAGACGGTTAGATGTTCGTTATTAGTTTCAGATAATAAACGTGTAGTCTTCTTCATATCTCTTCTGTCCATCTTTTGCTAGCCGACATCGGAAATATTTCGGTCAGTGTTAATACGCTCAAATGAGAAAATGGAAATTGTATTGCCGTGCCGCTATTGCCTATGCGAAAAAAATGGAATGGCTAGGGCATTTTGATATGTCTAGAGTCGCTCTTCTGTGAGACGAGGGGCGAGTTATACCTAGGGAATATTGTGTGTTAATATGATGACGCCCGTAGCGTTTAAAATGCGGGTATTGTGAGATAGCAAAAACAGAATTGATAAGTCATAAAATGTACGGGAACCAGTTATACGCCTAGAGGTGTATTTGGTGTGTGCTGCCAGTCCATAATTTTATATACCAATCCGCACGTGATGGGTGATGTGGTCAAATCACAACCCCGAATTTAATTCCCCGAGACATTTCCTGGTAGCCATTTTGGGCTGGGTCGGCCTGGGAACATAGGTAAGTTTGTGAAACGTCAGTCTCGTTGGGGTTTTGAACATGGCCATCTGGCTGGCAAGCAAGTGAGCTAGCCGTCTGGCGGCTCCAAATCATAAATGAGGGATAGAAAACAAAACCCATACTCACTCGCAAAATCTTAAAGGACAGACAGGTGAGCAGATAAGACGGCGGCTAGGCTTAGACACATAGGCACATCACAAAGAGAAATTGTTAGAAGGGCTAACTGCCGATAGTCAGACATGCTAATATAACACTATAGATGTATGGGTGTTTAGATAAATGTACACACACACACATACACACACACACACACACACACGCACGCACGCACGCACACACAGTGGCGAACTGGTCAAGGTGTCAGCTTGCCTATTATCAAGTGGTACCTGTGGGCCTCTAATGAAGTGGATATATATATATATATATATATATATATATATATATATATACACACACACGCACTAACACACGCGATCGGAGCGACTGCAATAACTATAGGGGTATCTCACTTCTGTGTATTGCTGGAAAAGTATTTGCCAGAATTATTCTGCGCAGACCTCAAGTCCTGGGAGATCAAATCTACCCCGAATCACAGTGTGGCTCCCGACAGAACCGGTCTACCATTGATATGATATTCTCATTGCGACAAATGCAAGAAAAATGCCGTGAAGAGAATCAACCACTGTTTATTGCCTTCATCGACCTCACAAAGGCATTTGATTTGGTCAGTCGTGAGGGTCTGTTCAAGGCACTAAAGAAGATTGGCTGCCCACCAACTCTTCTGTCCATTGTGGAATCGTTCCACACAGGCATGAAGGGTATAATCAAATTTGATGGTGCAACTTCTGAAGAATTTGAAATCAAGAGTGGAGTTAAGCAAGGTTGTGTACTAGCTCCCACCCTCTTTGGAATATACTTTTCACTTCCACTGATATATGCCTTTCGTGATCAGGATGGTGGTATATACATTCACTCACGCTCAGATGGCGGCCTCTACAATGCTCAGAGATTGAAGGCCAAGACCAAAATTAGGAGGGTACTGATCAGAGAGTTGCATTTTGCAGATGATGCTGCAGTTATGACCCACTCTGAGGAAGAATTGCAATGTCTACTATCTGCATTCTCCAATGCTTGTTCTGAATTTGGTTTAACAATTAGCAAAAATAAGACACAGATTATGTCACAAGGTGCACATGGGGTACCATCAATCTTTATTGACGACGGCGAACTATAGATGGTAGACCATTTTACATATCTAGGATCAGTGGTAAATAGCAAATTATCCCTAGATCAGGAAATCAACATCCGGATTGGTAAGGCAGCAACAACAATGAACAGGTTAAGAAAAAGAGTCTGGGAGAACAGGAAGCTTACTGCAAAAACAAAAGTCCTTGTCTATCAAGCCTGTGTCCTTAGTACTCTTCTTTATGGCAGTGAAACCTGGACAACTTACTCACACCAAGAGAAACGTTTAAACAGCTTTCATATGCGGTGTCTGCGAAGAATTCTTGGCATTAAGTGGCAAGACAAAATCACAAATACTGAAGTATTGGAAAGATCAGGTTGTGTGACAGTTTATTCCATGCTCAGTCTTCGCAGACTTAGATGGATAAGACATCTTAGGAGGATGGATGATGGTAGACTACCAAAGCACATCTTTTTTGGTGAATTACAGATGGGTAAGAGATCTCATATATATATATTATATATAAATATATATATATATATATATATATATATATATATATATATATATATATATATATATATATATATATATATATATATATAGCGTGACGACGGTGAGAATCAGCAGTGGTATGTGAGCCGGCCGCTCAGAAAGTCATGGCAAACTACTGAGGGTAATCTTGCCAAGAAATCAACAATCAGCTGAAAGATGCTGTAAAGGATATGCAAACATATTATTACTATTATTATATATATATATATATATATATATATATATATATATATATATATATATATATATATATATATATATATATATATATATATATAGCACCTTTTGTTGAATGCGCCTGACACCTTGTAAAAGAGTCCTTTACTGTCTACTTGTTATTTCCCTAGATGCCAAAATTATACTGACGTTACCAATAACGTCAAGGAATATTTTAACATGTAAAACAAGGCATCTTCGTGAGGCGGATTGACAGTAAATTAGAGATATTAACTACATGCAGGTTTCAGATAGAGGAGGGGGTTATGAACTAAGGGTCATTTCTTCAGTATGAGAACCATCTTTGAGAAATGCAGAAATGTATATTTTTATGCTTGCTTCGTAGACGACAGCAAGACCTTAACTCCATTCAACACCATGTGTGGTATGGGGATTGCAGCACATTTCATTAATTTAATTGATCTATTATATAATGACCAATAAGAAGCATTCAGAGTAGCCGGTGAAACATCAAACTGGTTTGAGGCGCAAAAGGGACTAAGACAGTGTTGCGGTCTCACCCCGCATGTTCAACATATAAACAGACAATGTAATGAGAAACGTAAAATACGATGAGAACATATACAACTGTGATGTATTTGTAATTGTTGGAAATCCAATCCCAGAACTTAGATATACAGCTGACACAGTCCTCTTTTCAAATAGGCTAAAGGATTAGAAAACCTAAACTTGTCTCTCAAGAGATATAATGAACATAGGATCATTTTGTTCTCTGAACTTAAGCAAATAAACCCTAATGCCCACGGATATAATTACACACCAACCGATGATCACAATCATTAATGAAAAAACTGAAAATGTTACGAACTTTGAATATCTTGGCTCCAGATTCAACAACAATGTTCAAAGGAAGGTAGACGAAGGCCTGCCATGGCAATGGCCATGTTGAACTGTATAAATAACCAATGGCACAACACCAGCAAGCAGGTTACAGTAAAATTAGTTTATGTGGTTTTATTTTACCTCCGGGATATGAGATTAAAACATTTAGCATAACTCACTACTGGAAACGCTGACCTTATTGAGCTATGGTTTACGATGGGTGACATTGTGATATTCTAGTGTGATAATTTGGTCGCGTCTAGCGTGTGCCGCGTGGTTTAATGGTTACACATCCGCGTCACACGCCAGTGATCTGGGTTTGATCCCGGGTCCAGTCAAGAATATGCACTACTGACGAGCTCAAGCGGCTGGCGGGATGGCTAGAATGTCGGATTCTCCTTCGGGGAATCCGGGTTCGAATCCTCGGTAAGGTTTGGAGTTTGTTTTTTTTTGTTCTGTCGGGGGCAAACAGAAAACTCTAACCTGCACAGCTCGCTGCGACTACACTAGCCAGGTGGCCTTAATTCCTCAGGCTCAAGATCCCTCCTTGCCATACACCGCAAGGTACTATATTGGCAGTAAATGACAGACGGGCTCAAAATGAGAGCGAAACTCGAGACTAGTGCTTCCAGGTTGACGTGGATAAGACCTTAGGTTTGTACCGGAATACGGTCAGCGTTGCCAGTAGTGGGTTGTGCTCAAAGGAAGGTAGGATGTTTGTAGGTGGAGTATGTGTAAGTGGGTGGGGAGATGGGTGGGCGGGGATGTGTATGGGAATGTATGTGGGGGATGTGTGTGGGGGGGGGGAATGTGTTTATGGGTGGAGTTTTGTGTGGGAGGGAGATGTGTGAGAGGTGGGGAGGTGAGGAATGAACAGGTGATTGAAGGATGTATGTGAGGATGGGGGTGTGTGTTTGGCTGGGTGGTTGGGGTGTGTGGGTGGGAGGGTAGATGAGAGATGCATGTGTTGATGGGCGCGTGGGTGATGTGTGGGTGTGAGTGGTTGATGGATGAGTACGTGAGTGGGTGGATGTGTGTGTCACAATAAATCTTGGATGTCGATCGATGACAGAAAGTCGCACCAAACGTCTACAAACAGCCGGCATTTCTTTAATGTGTTGTTGATCGAGGAAGGACTATAGCGTCATACGTCTGCAAGGCGGCAGCCATCCTTTGAAGTCGGAGACACTCTGTCTGGATGTGGGTCGGCTAGATCTTTTGTTGTGGAGAAATTATTCTCCAGATTACAGACGGCTGGACTTTTTGAAGTACCGGGATGATTCCCCAGATGAAAGAGACAGCCAGCCAGTTGTTGACTTTAAGTCGGAAAAGGAGAGAGAAAAATAGCTTCTAGACTGTCTGCTGTCTGGACAGTTTTGTGAGGTCACTCAGACCCAGTATGAAACCAGTTGAGGTAAACAAATTTGGGGTAGTCGACCAAAAGTTGTGAAGCGCTAAGGAAGTATGCAATAATCCTAGTTGTGTATAGAGAGAGACTATAGTGTCTATTGTTGATGTATATCCGCGGACATCTATCCAGTGTGTGATTTCATAGTCTCCATCTACAAAAGGAATAATTATATGGTATTCTATTAAACATATCTAACTTAGATTATTCTTAGGAATAGAATGCCGTACTGTGCGGTGATAGAACGTATTATAAGATCGTCGGCAACAGTAGCCTATCGCGTAGCTTAAAATAGCTGGTGTGAGATATCATTTAACTCAGTGAGTAAAGGACAATGTAGGGGATGATATTTAGGAAGATTGAGGATGGTTTGGGGGGATGAAGGGAATGTGAAATGGTAGGATCTTCCAGTAGGGCATCTGCTGGGTTTCTACACTGTTCCTTTAGTCTTTCCTTGTATTACCATGACTCAGACCGAAGTGATGAGCTCCTCGGCCTTATAACAGAGTTTGGTTCTCTGTTATTTTTTCTGAGTGCGGCCGGTGGCCTACACTCACCTAATAAAGGTCGGAATCGGGTTGCTCTCACCAGGTGTGTTCTTTCTTCAACAGGTTCCACTCGTTTGTTCCACGTTATTCTACCAAGAAGCTAGCAACAAAGTCATAGAAAGTCATGGCTCGAGTATTGAAAGCAGAGTTTACTGAGAGGCTTTTGCACTGGGCCATAACCCAGATGGTCTGCAGGAACCTGGCCTCTGCTGAGCAGGAAATTATTATTATATAAAGGTGATTATTAAGTGATAGTTTACATCACATTAAATTCAGGACACTGAAAATAACACCTGTACAGGAACACTAGTAAATATAAATACCTTGTGTGTTAACATTGGGAAATTCTTACAACAAGTGAAATACTAACATTTAGATTTTCCAAAGTGACAGTAACAATAATTTTAGGATTCTCTGATCACAGAACTTTTATGAACAGAGTAGTTACACTGTGTGTGTTGGATGGATTTTCAATATTGGACTGTTTTCCAATACTGAGGACCAAGCATCCTGATTGTTCACGAGCTATCAGAGGAAGTCGAAACTTGGCATGAGAGACACATCATCTGGGTGAGGTTTTCTGTCCCTGGTATGGTGTTGTGGTGTGGCCAGTACGATGATGAAGCAGACTGCGCTCCTTGGCTGTTCGGTCTGATTCTGCATACACACTAGATTATACGACAGACATTCTACTCATACACTTCGCACATACATGACAATTGTTGTTTTGTTAGAGCCAGTGTTGTGTAGTGTGTTTTCGAGAAAAGAATGAGAGGGGGCTTGGTTGGTACAGTAGCAAAATAGAGAGAGAGAGAGAGAGAGAGAGAGAGAGAGAGAGAGAGAGAGAGAGAGAGAGAGAGAGAGAGAGAGAGAGAGAGGGATCCAGGGACCGATGGGGTTTTGTGGACAGAAATCAAGAAGATCCTCAAGATAGTGATATGGGGTTAAAAGGATGTCGATGTTGATTCCCCTCACCCCAGGGGCGACATTATAATTAAAATACGACAGTGTGTGAGAGATGAGTGTATGGGTGGGGGAGGTGTGTAGTTGTGAGAAGATGTGTGTGAGCGGCGGATATGTGTGGGTGGGGTATATGTGGGTGGCGGGGTGTGTGTGGGTGGGAGGTGTGTGTTTTTGGGTGTTTATGGGTGAGAGATGTGTGTGTGTTTAGGTGGGGAGATGTGTTTAAGGGTGGGGATGTGTGAATAGGTGGGGGATGTGTAGTTGAGAGGTGGCGATTATTGGGTGGGTGAGTGGGTGTAGGTTGGCTGATGTGTGTGTGTGTGTGTGGGTGGGGAAAATTGTGAGAGTGTGGGATATGTGTGTGGATAGGTGCGAGATGTGTGGGTTGGCGGGGGTATGTGTGTGTGGTTTCTTCTTCTTCTTCTGCTTCTTCTTCTTCTTCTTCTTCTTCTTCTCTCTTCTTCTTCTTCTTCTTCTTCTTCTTCTTCTGCTTCTTCTTCTTCTCTTCTTCTCCTCCTCCTCCTCCTCTTTCTTGTTCTTCTTCTTCTTCTTCTTCTTCTTCTTCTTCTTCTTCTTCTTCTTCTTCTTCTTCTTCTTCTTCTGCTTCTTCTTTTCCTCCTCCTTCTCCTCCTCCTCTTCCTCCTCCTCCTCCTCCTCCTCCTCCTTCTTCTTCTCTTCTTCTTCTTCTTCTTCTTCTTCTTCTTCTTCTTCTTCTTCTTCTTCTTCTTCTTCTTCTTCTTCTTCGTGTGTGAGGATATGTGTGTGGGTGGGGAAATGTGTGTGGGTAGGGAGATGTGTCTGGGAGGGGGATCAGTGGGTGGGTGGCGGCATGTATGTTTGCCTGGGTCTGTGTGAGTGCGTGGAGGTATGTGTGGGTGGGTGGGTGAGGTTTGGTGGGTGGGGGATATGTTGGTGGCTGCTGGATGTGAGGGTGGATGGGGGTTGTGTCTCACAACATTGCAATATGTACTGTTTATGTTTACAACTTTCATTTGACAGTGGTTTTTTTTTGGTTTTCTCATGTGAATGTATCATGCGTAATATGCATTGTTTCATGCTTACAAAATTCCATTGACAATGTTTTTTTCCCCCTATGTTAATGTAACATGCACATTTGATGAATGACAGATGAAGTGATTGAAAGGGCCGAATGAAGACGGGCCTGCGTGCCCAATTTGTTACCCTTTTAAAATAAAGTTTGTTCGTTGTTCGTTCGTTCGTTCAATGTTTTAAAGTACAATTGTTGAGAACATGCATCTTTCTTGTCGCAGCATGCGGGTGTGAGTCATGGACCATTTCGTAATCACTATTAAAGAAAATCGCGACTCTTGAGCTCAGTGTTACAGAAATATTTTTATATCTTGGCCGGAGAAGAAGAAAATTACTGAAATTTTTTCAAGACCTGAACATCGGAGAAAACTGCCTCAGAAACAGTATCATGGCTCAGAAACTAAAATACGTGGGCCATGTCAAATGTCACAGTGTTTTAGGGAAAACAGGGATGGGAGGCGTGGTGTCTGTATCAAGGGGCCGGGATCGACCAGTACGATGATGGGCAGGGGATAATGCAGTCATCTTTGGCATGAGGGTACATGAGGCGGGAGAAATAGCAAGAGATACAGAGTCTTCTCAGCGTATTGTGATGAGATAGACGTTGTGCATAGGAATAGCTTCTTGAATATGATAGTAAAGAGAAAACGAACATAAGTTATGTGCCATTTATTCCATATTGAACGACTGAAATTATCGGCTCCCCAATACTGGTCTTTAAGGGCTAAACAGTTAGACTGAATGTTGTGTTGACAAATTGAAGGACAGTCTGACGAACGAATTACAAAATGGCAGACAGACATACCGATCGCCCGATCCACAGACAGACAATCAGATGGACAGACCAACGTATAGAAAGGGTAGACTACTTCACTTAATAAATTATTGGAACTTGTATCAGCTCCATGCCCCTCTTGACTCCTGGGATCTTCATCTTTTACTAAGAGTATATTAGACAGAAAGGAGAATCGACAAGCTCTAAGTGACTAGCCATAGACGCGTGGTGTTCAAGGAAGCATTGCACCTCCCATACTGTCAATACTGGCCTAATTGTATCTAGACTGGATGGCCTTGGACGGCAGCGTTCGGCAATCTTGATAATGTATTTTCTGCAACTGAATTTCATTTCAACATCTTCTAGTTTATATGATGCACTGGTTAACGGACTATTCACATGAATATTTCGTTTCCAATCTCTTCGATTACCTACATATCTCTCTTGCTGTCTACTTACATTTCTCGCTATGTCTGATTAAGTATATCTCTAGATATCTAACTACATGTCTCTATAGATGTCTGCAGTCATACCTCTCTGGATGTCTATAGACATATTTCTATAGATATCTATCACGTGTCTCTCCGGGTGTCAACTAACATATCTCACTATATGCCTACCTATATATCTTTCTGTGTCTACCTACATATCTATCTATATGCCTACCTACATATCTCTCTATATGTCTACCTACCTACCTCTATATACATCAAGCTCTTTGGATGTCTATAGACATATTTCTATAGATATCTATCTTCGTGTCTCTCTAGATGTCAACTAACATATCTCACTATATGCCTACCTATATATCTCTCTGTGTCTACATACATATCTATCTATATGCCTACCTACATATCTCTCTATATGTCTACCTACATACCTCTATAGATATCAAGCCACGTGTCTCTCTAGATGTCTGCTAACATATATCACCATATGCCTACCTATATATTTCTCTATATGTCTACTTACATATCTCTCTAAATGTCTACCTACATATCTTCCTATAAGTCAACCTACACATCTCCCTATACGTCTACCTAAACATCTGTCTATAAATCTACCTGCATATCTCTATAAAGAATGCCCACAAATCTCTCTATATGTCTACCTCCATGTTTCTGTATATTTACCTGCATCTCTCTCTCTCTCTCTCTCTCTCTCTCTCTCTCTCTCTCTCTCTCTCTCTCTCTCTCTCTCTCTCTCTCCCTCTCTCTCTCTCTCTCTCTCTCTCTCCTCTCTCTCTCTCTCTCTCTCTCTCTCTCTCTCTCTCTCTCTCTCTCTCTCTCTCTCTCTCTACATATCTCTCATGATTTCTACGCATACATTTCTCAAGCTGCCTATAGTGTTTCTTTTGTTGTCGTTGTTGTTATTGTTGTTGTCTAACATTAGCTTTATACGTGATGTATGAATAAAACAATGTATGAGAGCACAGATATAATAAGAGCAGAATGTCCAACGGGTCAACAGGCCCACATCTTAATTCTTTGAAACGAAAGTCCGTGCGTTCTTTGACATAAAAGCACGGAAGACAATATCTACGGTTGAACTTAACAGAAAACTGGTAATTCTCGAGGGATGTGGTATGTCTTCCTTACCTGTAGCAAAGGTCACCACTAATAATTGTGCTCCAAGTCAACGATATTCAGCTACATCAGTGTTAGTTCCTAACTCTCCTATTGATGAACGCCCTATTGATCTGGTATGTTATGGCTTGATCTGTTTCCTCTTCATTGTCAATATATTAAAACTTATTAATAATGGTTTCAAACATATTAAATATATTTATAAATCTCATTCTACACAAGGTTAACATCTGCGTTGATGGTAAAAGAGTTTAACCGATGTTAAAACTAACGTTTGGGGTGCTCGACTGCCTCGTTCTTCGAAGGTTGTGAGTTCATTTCTGGACTGAGATATTCAGTCTGCGAGAGCATTCTTCCCAAAGACTTCTGGGGGTCGTTGCTGCAGCTACGCAGTTCGTGCACTGTGCAACGCTTTCTTTACGAAAAGAGACAGATCTATATGGATAAAACTAGATGCATGAAGATAGTGACTGATCTATATGGGATGAAACTGGATGCAATGAAGTCCACCTTCAGGCCGTTAAACTGTCTTTAAACCAATTTATTTAGCAAGCTAAGCTAACCTGAAATATATGATCGCTCTCCATATAGTTCTCGATAAACGATTAGCATGTTTGTGTACCACGTGATTAGCCAAACGATCAACAAAGAACATAACTAATCACGGTCGTTGATTTCTAAACATCATTCTAAGCGAGGTATCTCCCACTATGAAGATAGACAATCAGCGCAACGAATTCTACACATCGAGTAGAACAATCTCGAAAATGCTTGAAATAAGTGTATCGCTTCTACGCCGATAGTACACGAGTAAACGGCTCAAATCGACGAAGTTATAACAGCAATAACATCAAGAATAGCAAAAACATACCAGGAAGCGTGCCATTTCATATCGAACAGAAGCAGCCGAAGATACGCGGAAGATACCTTGATGTTTTATACGTGTTTGCTAGTCTCAAGAGTCTTTCAATGTTGCACACACAACGTTATTTATCACCCTATATATCACTCTTAGCATTGGCTTGGAACTTGTTGACAATGAAATACTTACAACACGTAGACGAAACTCAAACTAGGCATAATCACAGCTACCCCGATTTGTTGTTCCAAATGATGGACTGATTACATGCTAACAAGTCTTTTCGCAATGGGAATGCCCCGAATGCTGTGATGTCGGTTCCTAAATCAATCAATCAATCAATCAATCAGTCAAGTCTTTTCGCAGATTTGAAGTTCTGACATTGGTCTTGCACACCTTGCTGTTACCGGGGTCCATAAGGGAAGCAAAGAATAGCTAACACTGTAGCCTACCACGCATGTCGTAAGAGGCGACTAAGGAGGCTTGATGGTTCCGTCGCCCTGCTACTGAGTGAGTGGCGGTGGTGCGACACTGTGAGCTAGTGAGTTTCGTGTGAAATGCTTTTGTAATCTGCCTGAGGTTTTGGAACGTGACTGCATGTTCGGAGTGATGGCAGGGGCTATGTCCCAGAGTTGGACCGGTTTTTGCCTTATGCAGAAATGCGTGGCTGCTGGGCTTCTGGTTGACTGCCACTGCCATCAGCGATGAACTGTATTTTCGTGGACTGTGTGGGTGAACATCTAGGAAACATTCAGATAGGAAAATACTGCCGATTCCATCAGAGATGAACTGGGTGTTTCGTGGGGGACTGGTGTGTTGACATTCTGGTGGCGGCATTATGCACAGTGTATCTGTGCGGGCTGTTGTTTGTCGAGACTCCTGTCTTTTCCACTTTTCACATTGGGCAGTGGGGAGCGTTTTGTGTGATATTCACTGGCACAGGAACGGAGCATAATGGGGACGACCCGTTGCTGTGAAGTTGGAACTGCGACTAACTAACTAACTAACTAATCTTGCTGATTTATGAGCTTAGAGAAGGGAAGTATATCTCCCTAGCATAGTCCCCGTGGAGATAGTACGTTGATACTGGGATAGAAAGAAAGTCTCCACACCAGCCTCATCCCGTTTCACAGCTGAAACAATCGGAATGTTAATGCATTGAAATTAAGGTAAATCTCAGCCTTCCATAGACTGTATAACTAACCGATCACTCGATACATCAAGTACACGTTATTTAAAAGTAAAAGTGTTGTGATCGTCTAGAAAATAATTTGTCATTTTAAAAAAATCGCGTACGGGTAATTGGGCACCTAATATCGGTGTTTATTTTAATCAGAACTAAAGAAATGAGTCATCTTTAAACAATTAGCCTAACACAACTTTTTGTTGTTGATATCCTATTTACAGGACATCGCTGTCAACACCAGCATGTTTTACTTTAAGTAGTTTGCAATTGCTTTCTGAATGACAGACTACCATACCAACACGTTAAAACCGCAGCGCGACACGATCTGCTGCTTAATCGGTCGACGCCGCGTTTCGAACGCGTGGTAAGCACCTAATACAATAAGGTAACTAATATATTCAACAAATAAACCCAGAAACACCGTGTGTTTTCTTATATTTATCGTGGATTTGTATTTGCAGTATATCATACTCCCCGGGAGTCGCATTAGTCTAGTGGCTAGATACTCGCCTAAAAAATAATGAGTTCGAATTTGTATTGTGGCGGATTTTTAAAATTGACCGGAGCTCTAAAGTTGAACCAGCCTGAAATGGGTATCAGGAAATGTCTTGGGAATTGAAGGCAGCCGGCGTAAATTTGACCACATCACCCAAGAAGTGACGGATAAGCTGATTTCTCTATAAAAAATACAGGTCTTGCATCATATGCCGGACACGCCTTTTTGTGTATAAAGGGGTCCTTTACCTTCACTTTACGTATTACCTGCCGGGTAGTTTCGTGACTGTTTACCGACGTTTCAGTGATCTCTGTAATTTGTTATTATTTTTCTTTCACACAAACGTTAAAATCATTGTATTCGACCACGAATGAGAGGGCTTCAAATGAAACCCAGTGTGTGTGTGTGTGTGTGTGTGTGTGTGTGTGTGTGTGTGTGTGTGCGTGTATGCGTGCGTGCGTGCGTGAATACGTGCGTGCATGCGTGCGTGTGTGTGACTGTAATGAATATATTATGGAAAAGTAAAGAACACATGTATCCTGTTTCGATGTAGTTACCACTACGTTCAATGCAAGTCTTCTAGCGCCGATAAAGTGCTTGGATTCCTGTAGAAAAATGTATCTTGGTCACGCGTATAACCACTCTTACACTACCTGCTTACCTATTCATGTGACCCAAAAAAATTTTAAACTTCTTATTCCACTTATACACTTGCTAAACTGACAGGTATGCATCACCATATGGGACCTTCATTCGCCGATGAATGTCTATAGGTTTCCCCCCTTTACTGACAAAATACAGATAACAGAATGTTGCTACTCTTTGGTGCATGTAAAACGTGGGGCGACCATCTTTACACTGTCATAATGATGTCCACGTGTTCGTCTGCACTGTGATTACACGTGCTTAACACTCTTGACATCATTAACAACACTTTTGACAGGTTGCAAGAAAATTGATTGCATGGTTATTGTAATTTATATCACACTCTTATTTTTCTGATTTAAAACCCCCTAGAATTAGTTTCAACAAAACGTTCCATCTTCTAAATCACAATGACGAATCATTTATTATCGATTCTACACATCAACATATATAAACGGAGTTGGTACACCTAACAATTTATAGAACTGTTTAAATCAAGTGTCCTGTATCTGTATTATATCGTGAATTACTCTGTACAGTTTCGCTAGGCATATATGGTCCAGTTCACTTGATATCGACAACAGTTGTTGACGTGCTCTCCGCTCCTAGCCTGGAAATATCCTCACCCTGTATGCAAGACAGCAAGATTGGATCTAACTTATTCTGGTTGTTTTTCCAACCCTTTAGTTTTAGGATTGCATCTAACTTAGTATGGCTTTATTATTCCAACTGTTTAGTGTTAGAATTGCATCTAACTTAGTCTGACTTTATTCTTCAAATTGTTTAGTATTAGGATTGCATCCCACTTAGTCTGGCTGTATTCCTATAACTGTTTAGTTTCAGACATTCTGCCAGTAGCAAAGCTGCCACCGGCACAACTCATGAGGCCATTGGGTATAACAGAGAGAGCCACCACGTTATAGCAGGAGAATCGACGGCGGAAGGTTTGTTATTTTAATATGATTCAAGTATGAAATGTTATTCACGGCTGTCTCTTGAATGGGCCAGCTTTGTGGCGATGGGTGTTATGGTTACAATTCGTAATCCCGCATACCGCGTTCAACACAGATGCACGCAATTTAGCAGCAGACTACCCTGCGTTGGATTTCACATAACGATATGTGTGCCGGTCATTCACAAAGCAAAGGCAAACTACTGAACGTAAACTTGCCAAGACATCACAAATAGTTGTAAAATACTGCGGTTAACTGCAGCGTCCTGTAAACTAACTCTTGAATGAAGTTTTGTTTTCGTTACTTGCCCGCCTTAGGGGGCGTTTTGGTTTAACAGTTATGATATTACGCTGCCAATGACATAAGCGCGGTGAGGATGAGGATTTGATGTCAGATCTCTTCTTTCGCTACAGGAGGGAAAACTGGCCATCTATTCTCAACGCCTACAAACATGTAATGGTTTTAAAGTAGAACCTCTTCAGATACGGCCACAGCAGATTCCTGCTACAGGACAATTTGTATTTCTTTTTTGTTGGGCAGTTTGTTTGTTTGTACGTAAAGTTTCCACACTGAACTATACTAGAAAAACCATCTGCAAATTTAACCATTAGAGAACTCCTGTTTGCGGTCGACCAAGCACTAATAGCAAAATCAGAAGCTGAATTACAAGACCGCATGAATAGTCTAAACGAAATGTGTAGGGAACATAACATGAAAATTAGCACAAGCAAAACAGAGGTAATGACTATAACTAAAGAGAACAAACAGCAACAATTCACCTAAACGAAACATCCCTTGAAAACAAGTAAGAGCTTCAAGTACCTAGGAAGTATAATATCATCAAATGGCAGATCAGAAGACGAGATCGAAAATAGGTGCAATAAGGCAAATCAACTCATTTGGACAAATGGCACCAATACTAAAGAACAAACATGTATCAATAACTACTAAGAAAGCATTTTTACAACACAATCTTCCTACCAACTCTGTGCTACCAATGCCAAACCTGGACAATGACAGAAAAAGAGAAAAGAAAAATCACAACAACAGAAATGAGGTTCCTGAGAAGAATACTCAACGTATCAAGAAGAGATAAGATCAGAAATGAAGAAATCAGGACTAAAGTGGGGGTTAAAGCTGCTCTAGATTTTATTAGAAAGCAGCAAGTCAAATGGTTTGGCCATGCAAGTAGGCTACCAGTCAACAGCATGCCACAACAAGCAATGATGTACAGACCAGATGGAAACAGAGGAAGAGGCCGACCACGTAAACGTTGGACGGAGGGAATAACAGAATCCATGGAATGTCGATATACGAAGCCCATAACCGGGACACTCTCACGAAGTTTATACTTCACCTCGACACCGCAATGGTACAAGAGGAACATGATGAGATGAGATGAGAGAGACTATACTAGTTATTTTCAAAGCCTCAAACTAATATGTTGACAAACTGACTTCACGGCAGAGTACATGCCTCTCACTGTAACTAGGTCAATTCCCATTATTAATTAGCTCGATCTTTTTCTTCAAGTTGCGTACACGGAGCATGCGCTTTTGATTCCAATTTCCAGTCGAAAAGATCAAAACCATATCAAACGACAGAGACGGAAATCTAGGAATTCTAATTGGATGTGAGTGATATTTCTTGTCCAAAATTCGCTATCAGTGCCAGTCGCTAGCATTGACGTGAACTTTGCCCAAGTGGGACATTCATTACTGGCAGTCGTGACTCTCAGCAACATGTAAAGAGATTGCCGCATACATAGGACCAGTTAGTCTAGAAACAATTTTTTAAAATCAAAATCACAACCCCCATCAAGGATAGAGGCGGATATTGCATACTCTGTCCCTGCGAATCTAAATATAAAACTAATAATTGAAATCATTGCACTGTGGACATTGCCACGCGTGATGCGTCCCCTCCTTCAAGAGCTAGCGAAGAGTTTCCTTGATGTTATAAGCTGAGGCCTGATTAAAAGTCCGTATGCAATTTTCTCTACCATTTGAGAGTCAACTAGACCATCTGCTCACCACTCCCACCTTTGCCCCGTACTTAATCGGCCGCTTCAGATGTTGGCTCTTATTTGTTACATTTTGCACTCGATTCCGGGAAGCCTTAACCAAATCAATCTTGTAGAAATATATCTAGATGCTCACAAAGCGGCAGTAACGAGTCTATCGGCCTGTCTATTTCCACAAACACCCGCATGACCTGGTCAGAAAATCCATGATATGTTCATGACCTCCGTGTTTGATTTCAAAAGTCTACTGAAAACATGCTTAATGTGTAGTGATTTAGTATATGATTCGGTGGCACCACTAAGCAAACCCTCATATATATCATATTCACTCTTGTTTGATCAAAATGCTATCACTTGAGAGGAAAACCATAACAAAAAACAAAAAAGACTTCTGGGGTATAAACATTTGTGATTATTTTTGAGCTGCTATAATATAATTGGAGCCGCGGTATCGCAGAGGCTAGTACGCTTGTTTGTCTGCTAGATGCTCATGAGTTCGAATTCGCATCGAGAGAGATTTTTTTTATTCACTTATTTGACTTATTCTTATTATTATTGGGATCTATGACATATAGCCGGCTCCGTGGCCGAGGGGTTAGCAGCTTTCTCCGCTAACCCCGAATACTCTCGTCTCGTGACGCGACGAGAATTAGCAGTGGTTCGAATCGCAAAAGTGACTTATGAGAGTATGGAGCCGGTCGCTCAGAAAGTCGTGGCGTGCTGATGAGCGTAATCTAGCCTAGGAATCAACATACAGCTGAAAGATGCTGGTGTTGACCGCAATATCCTGAAACAGGATGGAAACGCGGGGAAAAAAATCTATGACATATCTTGAGACGCAATTCGGCCTGCTTTATTGACTACATTAGCCCTCGAGTTCTACTTGGTCTATAAAAATATGAAGACAGCACTATATGTCCAGTACGGTTTAAGGCTGGCCATAACTGAAATTGCAGACGGACTGTCAATCAGAAAAGTAAGAAGAGCAGAACATCAAGGACACTCTTCGCTAGCTGCTGAAGGAGTGGAGGCATCACTCGTGGGAATGGCCTAAAGAGTTCACACACACACACGCGCGCGCACACACATTATGTTCAAGAATATATATAGACAATTTGAGAGTTTTTACAACTGCATTTGCACTACCCTTGCTGGCTGACAGCTTGTAAGGCCCATTGTTGAGTAGTGATTAGCCTATCAGTAAGAATAATGCCCTCAGCCCATTTCAACATTTCTCACACTGAGAAATATATAATGTATATATAGCCGGATCCATGGCCGAGGGGTTAGCAGCTTTCTCCGCTAACCCCGAATACTCTCGTCACGTGACGCGACGAGAATTAGCAGTGGTTCAATCGCAAAAGTGACTTATGAGAGTATGGAGCCGGTCGCTCAGAAAGTCGTGGCGTGCTGATGAGCGTAATCTAGCCTAGGAATCAACATACAGCTGAAAGATGCTGGTGTTGACCGCAATATCCTGAAACAGGATGGAAACGCGGGGAAAAAAAAATATATATATATATATATATATATATAATGTTTATGAATGCGTGTGTTTGTGTGTGTGTGTGTGTATGAACTATTTAAGTCATCCATTATTATCTTAAAGCAAATGACATTATCTTGAATGCCATTACACAAGTCTACTCAGCAAAACTAACTCTCTGCATCTTGAGCCGGGTCGAATCTTTCACAGAAAAAAAAAGTTCTACACAATATACCCCGAGGTGTCATCCAGGTACTCAAATTCATTCATAACTAACCTTTGGCATCTAAATGAATATTAACTACAAACTGTAGTGCATATAAAAGTACACCCACTGAATAATGGGCCTCCAATTAGTCCGGAGACGTCAGCACTTATCTGACATACTTTCAGATATGTTTGTGACCATCGAACATTAATGGCACGTATTATAATAACCAGAAGGCAAGTCAAGCTAATGGGCGAAAATCTGCAGTCCTAGAGGGATAGTGTAATTGGAATAGGGTGTTTAAGTACTTGTAAGCGAGGAGACAGGAGATGGCAACCTCAAATAATTGCGTGTGTGTGTTTGCGTGTGTCGCGTGCGCATATCTGGTGTATGTCTATCATCTATTGCCAAAAATAGCCAAAATATTAAGACCTCAAACTTACAACATATATTTACAGTTATGTTTGTTTAAGGAATGTTGTAGTTTTAATAATACTATTTTCATTTTGGGAGCACCGGAATCTTAGCGACTAGACACTCGCCTGGTGAATCTGAGAACAAGAACGGTGCTCCAATTGATGGAGATGAAGAGCTTTCCAGGAAATCTGAGAATTTCTGTCACATCAATGCTGCACTTAAAGCTCAAGCTCACAGGGAAGTTTCCAGAAAGTTTCCAGAAACATTCAACTGGCGGCCGAGTGGTCACGGGTTCGATCCGTATATGGTCAGATTTGAATGTTGTTAATGTACCCAGGCTCCAAGTTCGACCAAGCCGAAAATGGGTATCAGAAAATATTGTGAGAAATAAAGACGACCGGCGTGATACAGATCACATAACACACCGAGTGCCTATTGGTCTAAAAGACCATGAGTCTAGGTGCACTTGACACATTCACTATAGACTTGCGAATGGGATCTTGACTTACTTACCATATGCCCAAATCACGTAAGGCGGGTATAAGGGCCCTACTTACGTACTTTTCTTCTTAAGTAATATTCTGTCCTTGGCAACTACACGTAATCAGTGCGTTACATTCACAACGGCGAGAACACAAAACTAACACGCAAGATCTAATGACTTGATTAACGGAAGTGACATTAGAAGTTCCCCGATTCAGTGATCCCCAACTCTTCTGGCCCTAGCATGTAATTAAAGATTTTCTTTACCTCCAGTTTTCTGTTGCGTTGAAAAAGAATTGAATGCAAAGCCAGCGCATATCCGAGTGTGCGCTGACCATTAATGATTAGCTGTAATTCTGTCGCTAGTAATGCAACGTTTGTGATGGTCTATTTCGTGTGTGAACCTATCAACACATAATGTGAGGCAATACTTTTATATTCCGTCTTCTGCTTTCTCCGTGTATTTCCCGTTGGTGCATAGACCCTCGCCCAATACACGCCAAGTCGTCCTGTCCTTGGCTATGCCATGTAAATCATCATATCCTCCCCATATTATTCTTTCTTTCTCTACATCTCTTTGTGTGATGATTTTGATGGCATCATCTTTAATATGAACACATGTACATTACAGTAGAGTGAGTGAGAGAGTTAGTAATTGCGTGTGTGAGTGTGTATGTGTTGTGTGTGTGTGTGTGTGTGTGTGTGTGTGTGTGTGTGTGTGTGTGTGTGTGTGGTGTAAGTGTGTGTATGTGGTGTGTGAGAAAAAGAGAGTTGAATTGCATCACCATTTTTATTCTACACTATGTATATGTACAATTTTTTCTGAATATTTTACAATTTTTGTGAGAATGCTCACGACAGTCGTCAGTGTATGTGTGTGTGTGTAAAGTGTGGAGATTGTTTCATACTAGTTTAAGTGATTATGTAAGGCATCATGTCTAGATGTGAGAAAGTGTGTGTAGGGACGTATGTGTGCGGGGGATGCGTGTGTAATGGATGTATGTGTGGAGGAAGTGTGTGTAGGGGGATGTGTGTGGGGGTTGGGGATGGGTGGGTGGGGAATGTGTGTGTGGGGGGATGTGTGTGTGAGGGATGTGTGTGGGGGTGGTTGAGTGGGTGTTAGGAAGTGTGTAGGTGTTGGTGGGTGGAGAGTTGTGTGGGTTGGTGGGTGGGGAATGTGTTTGTGGGTAGAAGGGTACGGGGTATGAACGTTTGGGGGATGAGTGTTTGGCTGGGTGGTTGGAGGTGTGTAGATATAAGTGGGTGGGTGGGTGTGTGTGGGCTGGGGATGGGTGTGTTTGCGGGGAGATGTGTGTGGGGAAATGTGTGTTAATAGGCAAGGGTGGGTTGGTGGGTGCTTGGGTGGGGGTGTGTGTATGTGAGTAGGGTGTGTGGGTGGAGTGTTTGGGAAATGTGTGTGGGGGAGTGAGGATGTGTATGGCTGGGTGAGGCTGTGTGTGGGTGGGTGCGGTGGGTATGTGGTAGGGTGGCGTGAGTGGGGGGGTGTGGGTGGGGGTTGTGCTGGTTAGTGGGTGGGGAATGTGTATTTGGGTGGGTGGGTGGGTGTGGGGTGTGTGTGGTTTGGGCATGAGTGTTTGGCTGGGTGGTTGGAGGTGTGTGGATATGGGTGGGTGGGTATGTGTGGGCTGGGGAATGGGTGTGTTGTGGGGATATGTGTGTGGGTGATATGTGTTAATAGGGAAGGATGGGTTGGTGGGTGCTTGGGTGGGGGTGTGCATGGGTGAGTGGGTGTGTAGTCGGGTGTGTGTGGGGGATGTATGTGGGTGAGTGGGGGGTGTGTAAGCTGGTGAGGCTGTGTGTGGGTGGCTGGGGTTGGGTATGTGGGAGGCTGGGGTGGGTGGGGGTGTGGTGCGCGTGGGGGATGTGTGTGGGTGGATGGAGGGTGTGGGTGTATGGGTTTGTGATATGTGTGGATGGGTGAGCTGTGTGTGGTTGGGTTGGGGTTGTATGTGGGTGGCTGGGGATGTGTGTGGGTGGGTTTGGGTGTATGTGAGTGGAATGAGGTTGTGTGGGTGTGTGACGGATGTGTCTCATAACATTGTAGTATGCATTGTTTATGTTTACAACATTCATTTGACAATGCATTTTCCTATGTGAATGCATCATGCACTATTGATGAATGAAAAATGAGTGATTGGAAGGGCCGAATGTAAGACGGGCCTGCGTGCTCAGTTTGTAACCCTTTTAAATAAAAGTTGAATTGAATTGAATTGTGTATTTGTGGGTCTTCATGTATTACTGTTGTTTTGTGGATTCCTGACAAAGGCCTTTCTAATTATTCTATTTTCGTGTTTTTACAGTGCTTGTCCTATCCAGCGCCTGCATCTTTTCTTCACCTCTTGATTCTTTACTTATTTATGACTAGTTCTCTCCACGAGCTCGACCTTGGCTATTCTGCCACATGATGTTAACACATATATATTTGTGCAGGCACCAATTAATGGATGTTACATCCACATTTAGTTAGAACGTGATAAAGAAATATAAGCGGAAGAACGAAGATAGCAGGCATGTCATAGATCAAGCAGGAGGCAGGGCAACACGGGGCTATCACACTTACCTGCCCGCCCACTGATCATGTGTTCGAATTCCCATTGAAGGGGGGTACTTATTGTTTTGTATTGTTAATTGACCAGAGCACCCAGGTGGACCCAATCCTAAATGGATTTCCAAGAAACGCTCTGAGAAGTACAGGCGGCTGGCCTGTGTGACACTGACAATATCGCCCAATGAGAGGCTGTTGATCTAACAATACAAGGCTGACACCATTCACAAGCTCACATTGCGTGAAATGGGTTATTTGCTTTCTGGTAAAATAGATCATGCAACCAATCTAATACATACTTATTTATGTCGTCTTATATGCGCCCCATTCATTGCATATTATTGTATAGAACACATCACTACTGGGCTTGCATTGCTTCACAGTAAAACATATTGTGTGTGTGTGTGTGTGAGTGAGTTTGTGTGTGTGTGTGTGTGTGTGTGTGTGGTGTGTGTGTGTGTGTGTGTGTGTGTGTGTGTTCATATGCAATCTTTCCATGTAGTATCGATGTGTGTTTGTTGTTTATGTGCCTCAGAAGGGTTTGACCAAAACATTCTCCATTTTGTTACTTATGATCGTGTTCATGTAATGTTTACTTTTTTTTTTTATAAATGCAAACCCCACTTTTAGTAGTTGAGCACCTACGAGTCCTGGTGAAGTGAAATATATGGCACGTATTCCATTTTTGTATTTTTACATTCCAGGTTTCAGAAAATCAAAACAATGTTTTTCCCGTAGTGAATTTGAATAACGAAGAAACAAACCATATATAGTACGATTTATTGCCTGGCACATTTCGCTGAATCTTTCAGGTACTTACTAATTATTTTACTCTACGTTGTGTGACATCTGCAGTAAGTACCTGAATGTGTCCGGCAGTAAATCGTACTATATATGGTTTGTGTCTTCGTTATTCAAATTCCAGGTTTGATCATCCGTGTGTTGACATGTGGTGACATTATCAGATACAGATTAAGTCTGAGATAATAACCTTTACGTTACTGTTGCCAATCATGATTAGAAATTAATTCATTAAAATGATCTAGCAACACATGCGGTTTTGCAGCGTGTACACAAAGTATCAACTAGATGAGAACGCGTGGATATAGAAACAGTTAGTGCGTGGCTTGAGTTTTCTCGAGATTATCGTTTCGATACACGAAGTCGTAAACTGGGAACCAAATTGCATGATTTTGGAAAACGCCATACGGGATAGAGTGGAAATTATGTCTACCCATGTGTAGGTTTGAAATATGTTTATAACAAACATCTAAGGCCTGCGTAGGAAAGATTACCAACTGACGCTTACTTCCAGCCAGTTCATATGCACTATGCTGAATCACGACCTTATTACAAATAACTGTGTCTCCACATATATACAGTTCCATTAGCAGCCTTGTCCACGCCGCTGATTTATGAGCTTAGAGAGGGGTAGAGAGTTCTATAACACAGTCACCGTGTTGATGGCACTTTGGTACCGAGTGGAGAGAAAGGTCTCTACACCAGCCCCACTCCTACAGATGCAATCCCTGTCAGGGCTCAGAGGACCTGACGACAACTGCATCAGACATAAAGGCCAGACGAACACATAATCAGACTGCAGCTGGCATCATTAGTAGTTAGAATCTTCGCTGGTTGGTGAAGATGAGGACGGAGCGCATGTGTGAATGACCCATGTGATGACGGTTCCTGACTCAACTCAGTTCCACTTTGTATAGAAAGATTTATAGAACCAGCAAAACATGCATATTTAATTAAACGATTGAGATATAACCTTTAATGTCACAAAAAGCACAAACATATTTAACGAAATAATTAGGGCGGAAACATGCTGACACAATTAAAGCAGAAACGTGTAAAGAAACAATTACATCATAAACGTTCAAAGAAACAATTACATCACAAACATTGAAGGAACAATTAAAGCAACACTTTTTAGAAAGCAAGTACGACAGTAACATTTAAGTAAACAACTATTTCACAGTGCTGAAAAATAATAACTGTCTGAACATTAATTAATAAAGACAGCCAATACAAACAACGTTTAGTAAATTGCTTGGTACAATGTGGTGTAAACAAGTACTCACCTACAACTCACCATTGAGGTGCTACACTCAAATTCACCACAATCACCAAAATGCTCAGCAAAATAAATTACCCAATCGACACCCACTTACAGAAGAGAAGTAATCGTTTTCTGCCCTACTAAAGGAAATGACAGAATTCACATTACTCTCAATGATTCACCCCCCTTATTCTTTTCAATAAGAAATCAAGCGTCCTGCATCCCCCGAAGTGAATCTGTCTTCACATTCACGATAAAAGGAAAAGCCATTTTCGTGTTATGTAAAAGAGACACAAATCGATAAACGAAATATGAAAGGTAATTTAGATACAGAAGTATAATTGGATCCTTTTCTCTTGTCTCCATCTTCTACCACTTCGACCAGAAGTTTTCATATTTCCCCATGCAGCTTAAGATATATTTGGCAGTACCGTTTTGTCCAACTTGAATGTGGAAACGTCATACCAGATTGTGCTCACATAATTTAATACTGAAATCCATCAAACGACCGGATTGAATGAGCGCAGACACTTTTTATTTACTCGTTCTCTGTCAATTGATGTCTCCATTTTCCCTTCTCGTTTGAAAGGGGAAGGAGGTCGATTGCTCGTGTGCCAAGATTTAGTCCAAGTGT
The DNA here is from genome assembly GCA_014155875.1 of Cepaea nemoralis. Lineage (NCBI taxonomy): Eukaryota > Metazoa > Mollusca > Gastropoda > Stylommatophora > Helicidae > Cepaea > Cepaea nemoralis. The sequence continues at coordinate 510,138 of JACEFZ010022373.1, forward strand.
CTTGTCTCAGTGTCGGGTCTCTGGTGAAGGCGTTACGGACGCAGTTCGCAATCCCGGATACCCGCGTTCGAAACAAACTGCGGGCGATATAGCAGCAGGCCGACTTGCGTTGGTTTTCTGCAAAATGGTATCGGTGCCGGTCGTTCAGACAGCAATGACAAACTACTGAACATAAACTTGCCAAGAGATCACATCAGCAAAAAAAAAAAAAAAAGCAACATGCGGGTGTTGACTTCGACGTCCAGTAAAGGATATGCAACTAATTTTTAGCTTATCTCAGTGGAGAATATATAACACATTATTATATTTATGTCTAGGATTTTGTTGTTGTTGTTGTTGTTGTTGTTGTTGTTGTTGTTGTTGTTGTTGTTGTTGGATAGCGCCTTATAGAATGGGTACTAGAATCTTTCTAGATGGTAAGATGGTGGCGGTGAAGCTGATCACATCATCCATCGTGTCACGTTTGTGTAGGGAAACAAGGCACAAGGCTTGTATCAACACTTCCAACATGCCACAGCGACTTGGGAACCTGGTCCTTTACATTTGTACATCAACAGTCACACAGGCCCACAAGCACACACCAGATGTCTTGACAAGCTGACATAAGACCAGTAGGGAGCATGAAAGCGAGATCGAACTGCTATTCTTCTTGATGTATGAGTGTGGCACAGCTCGGCCAGGACAGCGTCTCTGTACGATAGTTGTGTCTACCCGGCATTATAATTGTCCTGATTTTCCTTTCAGTAAGAATACACAGAGAAAACAACATTTGCCCTCACTGCCATTTACACACACACACACACTCACACACACACACGCACGCACGCACGCACGCACGCACACACACACACACACACACACACACATATTCACACTTTATGTGCCAAGAACTGGCAGGTTCCAAAATTTGTGACCATTTCAAACTAAGATTCGACCCACGAAGGGGGTGGCGAAGAAAGAGTGAGAGAAAAAGATATATATCGTGATAGATAGAGAGAGATGGTGCGAGGGAAACCGAGACACACACACAGAGAAAAGAGAGAGAGAGAGAGAGAGAGAGAGATAGAGAGAGAGAGACGGAGAGAGAGAAAGAGAGAGACAAAGAAAGACGGAGAAAGAGAGAGAATGAGAGTTAGGTCAGATCGTGAGACAGCGAGAGAGAAAGAAAGAAAGATAGATAGATAGATAGATAGATAGATAGAGAGAGAGAGAGAGAGAGAGAGAGAGAGAGAGAGAGAGAGAGAGAGAGAGAGAGAGAGTTTTTGTTCCCTACTAGGGTCAGTGTATTGTTTCCCCCTCGGGTAGAAGGGAACATACTCCGATTACTCACAACTTACTGCCGACGCAACATGCCATCACCACGGACATCTTCTGAGCAGTTCCAGAAAAGGTATCCATTATCCCCGAAATTTTTCACTTCTGTTTCAGCTAAAAAGTGATTGGGGAGGATGTAGTTTTCCCCCCACACAAATTAACGTGTCGGTTTGTCGATATATTTTGTGCAACGCCTTGGCAAGGGTCATTGTGTCATACGGACATCAGCATAAAAATGTTCACGTCTGATGGAAAGACAGCGGGTTCGACTCGTGCGCAGCGGAGATAAAACCGCTAGCATGGTGATTTCCCTATGGAGTGCTTTGAGCGTTGCCTCTTAATTATAGTGTTATTTTCGCATCACTCTTCTTATGGGGAAGGTAGTCGGTGTCCTTCCTCCGAATGACATTTCCATATATTTATCTGGACATCTTAACAGTTGCCCCAACATCCGTTAAAGAATGGAGAGAAAATCTTGTCTTTCTTTAGAAATTGTGTCTGGGTTTCATCACCTTTGTGTTGTTTTCGTGCAGTGTCACATCTGAGTATATATGTTTCTGGCGCTGGAGAATACACAGCGAAAGAGGATATTAGCTTGTGTCGGTGATTGTTGGCAAGACACTTTAGGAAACTAGTGTGGGTGCAACCTCAGAAATGTAGACATCCATGTGATACTTATCGTCTTGAGATGTTTGATAGGAGTATCATGTGGGGGATGTACGGTGGCAGAATTATGTAGAGACTATATGGCGGGAGTGTCATCTAAAGACTATAATGTGAAAGAATCATGTAGAGACTATATGGTGGGAGTGTCATCTAAAGACTATAAAGTGGAAGAATCATGTAGAGACTATATGGTGGGAGTGTCATCTAAAGACTATAATGTGAAAGAATCATGTAGAGACTTATGGTGGGTGTGTCATCTAAAGACAATAATGTGAGAGAATCATGTAGAGACTTATGGTGGGTGTGTCATCTAAAGACTATAATGTGAGAGAATCATGTAGAGACTTATGGTGGGAGTGTCATCTAAAGACTATAATGGGAAAGAATCATGTAGAGACTTATGGTGGATGTGTCATCTAAAGACTATAATGTGAAAGAATCATGTAGAGACTATATGGTGGGAGTGTCATCTAAAGACTATAATGTGAAAGAATCATGTAGAGACTTATGGTGGGTGTCAGAGCCTAGCTATGCAGCGACATCGTTACGGCACCCGGCGGACAAGAGTTGTCGGCTGGCGAGATTCTTACCTGACACGCGACCAGCGCTGACGACAGACGCACGCAAAGCCACGTGACCCCACCAGAGACAGGGGGCAGTGTGTGTGATAATCTGAGACCAAGCTGGGACTGGACATCTGAACGGACGTGTGTGTCGAGAGCAAGGCGTTTGTGTGAATCTCCGTGGTTGTGAGCTGAACGACTGATATCGTGAGCGTCAGACCTATGAGCTGTATTGTGGTTGTGAGTTATATGTTGTACATTGCTGTAATTATCGTTATGTATTTAATGTGGCAATAAATCCATAGAACTTGTGTTGCTGTGTCTTACGTCGAATCACGTTATACTGTACTGTCTCACATGTGTTAGCCAACGAGCCGAATATAAGATCCTGACATGTGTGGACGTGGGTTGCTCGTCTTTATTTAAGAACCTAATATATTTAGACGTGTGTTGTTCGTCTTTGTTATTTAAAACTATAATTCTTCTACTTGTAAAATTTGTCAAGGTTATAGTGATGTACATGTGATCGGAAAAGTCTCAGTGTGATCCATTACTACATTGTCTAAATATGTTTAAGATCATTAGCAAATGTACAGTACATATTGTTTGATCCTGTAAACGTGTTAAACATTTGTGATTTGTGAAAATTGTCACCGTTTGACCTTGTCAACATTGTGATTTTGCCGCCATTTTGACCTTGTCGCCATCTTGTAAACTTGATGTCTTTGTCCTTACTGAATGTCATCTTGATGTAAGTGATGTGTCATCAATGTTATTGAGTGTTCAAATACAGATAGATTGTTTTTGTGTATTGAGTTTGTGGAACGCAAAGAGTTTTGGAAAGAGTGTAACTTCTGTTGAAAGAAACACTGTTGACGACAAATTTACGACATACAATTATACTCAACGCCATCCAAACCTAATCAACACTTAGTGACTTGCAGGCACACACCAACAAACACACGCTAACTTATTTCTCTCCAAAAACAAAGCAGGTTTTTGCGTACCATCCATAACCCTGCCGTAGAGGTCATTAGTGGTTCCGAAGTACGACCCTACAGTTTTCTAGCCCGATTGCCCAACCATTCGTCACCATATCCAAGGGCACTTGAGTATATTTTTCTTCACTTTAACTTTACGTATGCATTAGTGGGCACGCATCGTATAGTCAAATTAATTGTAACTTATTTTTCCTACTAACCATTTACAACATATTTTGTGTGGTTGATTTTCATTGACATATTTTCTCCATCATGTCGTCATTATTTGATTTCATCGATATGGGGTTAAAATTAAAGTTAGAAGGTAATGAATTAACACAATGGAGTGAGAAGAAATACGCTGAGTACTGTGAACGCGAAGATAGAGCAGCTGAAAGAGCTCTAAAACAAGCAGAAATGGCTGCCAAGCAAGTAGAGGCTGAAACAGCATTAAAGCAAGCTGAGATAGACAGTGAACTTAAGAAAGCAGAAATAGCAGCTCAGAGTAAGAGAGAAGAACTTGAATTACAGTTGAAAATGAAACAACTCGACACTGAGACTGCAATGAATAAAGAGTCAAAGAAATCTGAAAGACTGGAAAAAGAAAACCAGTATAAAAAGTACCAAGGTATCGTTCGTAACTATACCTCAGGTGACTGCATAGCAGCCTTCACCCAAAATTTTGAGACTTTAATGGAACATTACCAAGTTCCACTTTCGGAATGGAATATTTTATATATGAGGAGTCTATCTGGGGAACCTCTGAAAGTCATTGAAACCATCCCCAAAGACCTCAGAAAAGAGTACCATTACATCAAATCTAAAATAATGGCACATTTCATGTTAGATGAAGCAGGGTACAGAGAACAATTCAGTAAACTGAGTCCAAAATCAACTCAAACGTTCTCTGACTACCTCTGTTTAGTCCGAGACATTTTCAGCAAATGGACGTCATCAGCCAAAATTAACAAAAATTATGATAAATTAGAAGATCTCATTATTCGAGATAAAGTCATTTCTTCTATCCCACCATCTTTTTCTAAGTTCTTGCAGGAGAATGAATGCACAAGTGTGGAAGAAATGGAAAGACGTGGGTCGGCCTATTATACGGCAAATAAACAGTGTTTTGCCACTGAAGCTACTGACAGTAACTGGGTAGCAGCAGCCAACTATGACAACAACTATAGTAGGCAAAAACCAAACAGGCCTACCTCTGATAAAGTTATACATTGCATTCACTGTAAATTTTTCCACCATTTAAACGAAATGTGCGATAAAAACCCAGGGTACCCAACATACTTGCAAAATATGGTAAACAGACAAGACAGAGAACGTAAATCGTTCAAAAGTGCACGTAAATGTTTTCTCTGCAAGGCTTACGGTCACCATCGCATGGATTGTAGAGGCAGGCATATGACCAACAAAGCCAATGCCGCCTTGTTCGATAGCTCAGCGTCAGAAGACGAAAATCCAGAAAAACATCCTGTACATTCAGCACAGGCTTGTGATGTATTTAGTGCTAACAAATGTACTGTCTGTAATACCTTCTATGAAAATGGTATCTTAAAATGCGGGCACACCGTCCCTATTACCAATGAGGAAGCTAACTTGGTAATAGACTCAAAATCAGACTATGTACCATATTGTAATAATGTTGTTAACATCACTCAACCTCATTCCTTATGTAAAGAGGTAAATACTCAACAGGAAAGTGAGGAAATGAACAAAACCTCAAGACTGTCGTTAGGAAAACTAACATTCCATGAAGGTTACATCAATGACACAGTATGCACATGTGTACGCGACACAGGGTCCTGTCTTATCGGTCTTCGAAAGACCTTAGCTGATCCTAAAGACTACCTAGATGAGTACATCTATTGCAAAACTGTTTCAGGAACAGTAGAGAAATATCCTGTGGCATGGGCCAATATAAAATCACCTTTCCAATCAGGCAGAGTAACTTGTGCTTTATTAGACAATCCATGTTGTGATTTATTAATTGGAAATGTATTAAATGTGACAGACTTCACAGAGTCCAAAAGTCACCCACAGGAAAAAGTTAACACCACAACAAATACTACCTTAACGACCCCACTCATCATACAACAACATGATGACCAGACCAAGATACCACACCATACCAACGTGATTACCATCACAGAACAAGAAGAAACAGAAACTGGTGTGTATCAGCACAAAGGAAAAGGTGCAGAAAACAAACAGGTCACAACAGCGAGAAAAAATCACAAACATTTATATTTCCACATCATCATGACACAACACAGATGATATTACTCATGACAAACCAGCAGACTTTGTTACTTATGTCATTACTGTTGAACCAAATTTTGGTACTGCCACTCATAAGCTCTATGTTAAATCAACGCATACGAATATCTATGCTGAACAATGTAAAACATCAGTCGGTGGAATTACTGACAAAAATCAGCAACAAATTACCCTACATATTTTGGAAAATATACAAAAATTGCAAAAGATCATACAAACATGCACGATTACATTTCACAACTATACATGGTGTATTATTATTGTTTGAACTATCGAATGTATACACACATGTACGAGTGCAGGTTTGGAGATAGCACTCAAAATGATCTCAACATGAAATTTTAACCGTAACCCACTTTATATCCTTAGATCCAGTAACTACAGACTTGCCTTGTCTGCCATACGACTCCTCCTATCTGACATTCCTAATATCATTCACTATGCTGACGACATCTGTGTCCATACAGAGACAACGACGAAACTATAACATTGACACCTGGACAGGACGTTCTACTACTACTACCTAGTATCAGACAGCACTGACTAACAGTGAAGCCTTCAAAGGTGAGCATGGCTTACCAAGAGATATCATTTCTGGTACAGAATATCCAATGGCTTTGTCATGACAGACAACAAAATTGTCTCCAAAATTCTAAAACTGTCACTTCCAACAAATAAGAAACAAGTCCGCAGTTTGTTGGGACTTATTAATTATTACAGAAACTTTATCCCTGATTTTTCAGAACTGACTGAGGTTTTTTTTTCTAACTTACTAACCAAGAATAAACCCGAAAAAGTTGTAAACGATGAATGCCTACGAAATGCATTTGATAAAGTTTTGGCACACTTTTCTGATAAGAATTCACCTAATCTCATCCTTAAATTGCCCAACATTCGTTTACCTTTCAGATTGAGAACAGATGCTAGCTCCATTGCGATCGGTGCAGTCCTATTGCAGGAATACAACGACATCCTGCATCCCGTTTGTTTTCTATCAAGAAAACTAAGGCCCCGAGAGCGGGCATGGTCCATCCTTTCCTTAGTAGAAAGTGTGACGAAGCTGTACAAATATCTTCTAGGACGTCACTTTATCATCGAAACTGACAACAGTCCATTAAGGTATATCAATTCCGCAGTACCATCAAATAATATGATTGCTCGCTGGTCCTTGAAGCTTCAGAATTTCAGTTTTGAAGTTCGCCATATTCCCGGCAGAATGAATACAATCGCCGACCTTTTGTCCCGTTGTCCGACAGACCCAGTAAGCAATGTCTGAGTGCACTGTGTAATATTACACTCAGCCCAACACAGCCACCAATGTGTGAATTTTCTCCATTCACCTACTGTGTAAGGTCTATAATTAAAAGTGTGATACGGTTAAGAAACCGACATGTATAATATACGTATTTTAAACAAGTCATGTAATGAGTGTAGTATAATTGTGTAGTGTGTGTTAGAATGAGAACAATATTAATTGTAGATATACACCAAGAACAATGTCACAGACGCTTAACCACTTACCAGAAGCGAACTTTACCATTGTGACAACTGTGAGTGATTTTCTTCACCGTCATATTTTAACGACATGTGCAAATGTGGACCGAACATTGACTCCTACACCACCTCTGCAGCTAATGTAATCCAAATTGTTCGACGTTTAACATCAGAAATAAGAACAGTCGATCTTTATCCAGAAGTTGTGAACACATCGGAAATAAGAACATTCCATCATAATCCGTTGTGATACTATAACATCAAACACGAACTGTGAGAACATTTTACTATCCGTTCCGAAATAAAACCGGATCATTTGTGTTCAGAAAATGTAACATCAACCAAATTGTGCGTTTCGTATATATTTCCGGTGTAATTTAAAAAGTCTAGCAAAATTAGCAGACGACATACAAAATTTCAAAAATTTATGACACTTGTAAAATCCTTTTGAATCTATAAAATATAATATACCAATTGGGTACTTATTTATTTTGATTAATGTAATCTTAGAATCATATCTTGATTAATGTATTCATATTACCGACTTTTTCTCGTTAATATGAAGAAACGTCAAGCAATGACGCTAAGAAATTAAATAATTATTGTAATGTATGTAATTTCTTAAATGTCAAAATTACTTCCCTTGCATTTGTGAATTACATCAAGGGCCATAAGTTGAAACATATTCATTAATGTATATTGTATAGATAGACATTTTGTTGCTCAAATGGTTAGCACAGCAGGTAGGCGTCCACCAAGCATGTCATAGAGCTGCCAACATTGCAAACCAACATAAGAACTCCTGACCAAATGAGGGCAGAGTTTAAGTGTTTAATACGACTAATACAAAGCCGTATTTCAGTCTGGCTAGATGGTTGTTGCAAAACAATCATATTATTACGTTTTTTTTCAAAATAGCTGCGAGGTAGATGCGTGAAGCTGGTGCTACTGATCTGACTGGGTATTATTGCGATGGAGGTAACCAGGCATCAGGGGGATGAAACCTGAATTGTGTTAAAAGTTGTACTTCATTTGTCATTTCAATGCAACTTACATGTTGTGTATATATTTCCATGCCTTATATGTATTTTCATGCATAACACTGGGAAAAAGTAGTCTCTGACATGAAATTAACACTACCCCAGTATATACATACATCATGAATGAAAGAGGGCATCTTTCATTGAGGTACCCGGGGAGAATGTCAGAGCCTAGCTATGCAGCGACATCGTTACGGCACCCGGCGGACAAGAGTTGTCGGCTGGCGAGATTCTTACCTGACACGCGACCAGCGCTGACGACAGACGCACGCAAAGCCACGTGACCCCACCAGAGACAGGGGGCAGTGTGTGTGATAATCTGAGACCAAGCTTGGACTGGACATCTGAACGGACGTGTGTGTCGAGAGCAAGGCGTTTGTGTGAATCTCCGTGGTTGTGAGCTGAACGACTGATATCGTGAGCGTCAGACCTATGAGCTGTATTGTGGTTGTGAGTTATATGTTGTACATTGCTGTAATTATCGTTATGTATTTAATGTGGCAATAAATCCATAGAACTTGTGTTGCTGTGTCTTACGTCGAATCACGTTATACTGTACTGTCTCACATGTGTTAGCCAACGAGCCGAATATAAGATCCTGACAGTGGGAGTGTCATCTAAAGACTATAATGTGAAAGAATCATGTAGAGACTATATGGTGGGAGTGTCATCTAAAGATTATAATGTGAGAGAATCATGTAGAGACTTATGGTGGGTGTGTCATCTAAAGACTATAATGTGAGAGAATCATGTAGAGACTTATGGTGGGAGTGTCATCTAAAGACTATAATGTGAAAGAATCATGTAGAGACTTATGGTGGGTGTGTCATCTAAAGATTATAATGTGAGAGAATCATGTGGAGACTATATGGTGAGAGTGTCATCTAAAGATTATAATGTGAAAGAATCATGTAGAGACTTATGGTGGGTGTGTCATCTAAAGATTATAATGTGAAAGAATCATGTAGAGACTATATGGTGGGAGTGTCATCTAAAGATTATAATGTGAGAGAATCATGTAGAGACTTATGGTGGGAGTGTCATCTAAAGACTATAATGTGAGAGAATCATGTAGAGACTTATGGTGAGAGAACAATGTAGAGACTATATGTTAAGAGTGTCATCTAGAGACTACATGGTGGGAGTATTATTAGAGACTATATGGTGGGAGTATCATATGGTGGGGATATCATGATGTGACTCCTACAAAACGTATTTCAGATGGTGACACGTGTGTGGCTTTAAAAAAAAACCACGCTGTCCTGTGGTGAACCATTTATAGCTTACAAATAACACCGATTCTTGTGGTGACGCATTTATAGCTTACAAATTGCACCCGCTTCTTGTAGTGACACATTTATAGCTTGCAAATACTACCCGCTTTTTGTGATGAACCATTAATGGCTTACGAACAACAACCACTTATTGTGGTGAACCATTTAGGGCTTTCACATAACACCGTTAATTGTGGTGAACTTATTATGCCTTACAAATAACTCCCGCTTCTTGTGATGAACCTTTTACAGCTTACAAACATCACACATCTCCCGTACGAATACAAGTCAACGCCTTCATATATCACTCGGAGCAGCCTCTCTATCGGGCAACTTTAATAACAACCACAAATCCATGCAAGCAAGCGATTGATTCTTCCAATCAGCGAAAATGATGATTGAGAATAGAATGCGAAGATTTCATAGATATATCTTCCAAAGAACGCCCACGACTTGAACTAACTAGACAAATTTCACAACAGACAAGATGTATAGGTTTTTATCGTCTTTCTTGTCGCATGTTTTCTTTCGGTTATGTGTTTTAAGTCAGTTGCCTGTTTATTTGTTCTTTTAGAATTGTATTGATATTATCAATCCTTACATTGGGAATAATTATACAGTACAACCATCACAAAACTAGACGGAATAAGTTTTTCATTTGATGTCATTATCCCATAACCCATCTGTGGGTAGTCAAGGTGCCATAATAGATGTTTAAAGGGGGTTTAATTACATAGGTACAACTTCACTGCACCGGGTTTTATCCCATATAGCTCGGTCTCTTTTCACAGAGAGGTTTGCCATAAGCATTGCAAAGAGCACGAACTCCGTAGCTCCTTACCCCCTCTCCCACCTACTTCTCCACAGGAGTCTCCGAGAAAATTACATACGTGAACAAAATGACGGTGTCCGGAAACAAACCGACAACCTTCGGAGCGCGTGGCAGGCCGCTTCGCAACGAAGACACTCTAACAATAGATATTCGCAATCTATGTCACCCACTTCGCTACTAAGACACTCTAACAATAGATATGTTCGCAATCTAGGTCGCCCACTTCGCTACTAAGACTCTCTAACAATAGATATGTTCGCAATCTAGGTCGCCCACTTCGCTACTAAGACTCTCTAACAATAGATATGTTCGCAATCTAGGTCGCCCACTTCGCTACTAAGACTCTCTAACAATAGATATGTTCGCAATCTAGGTCGCCCACTTCGCTACTAAGACTCTCTAACAATAGATATGTTCGCAATCTAGGTCGCCCACTTCGCTACTAAGACACTCTAACAATAGATATGTTCGCAATCTAGGTCGCCCACTTCGTATTTATCTATCTGTGTAGGTGTAACAAGCCTGCCCATACAAGTTAACCTCCTCTCGTATTTATCTCTATACACATTGGTTTCCTTATGTAACTCTTAACTGTTAGTACCATCATTGTCATCACCATGTGCCATGCCGATAAGCGTAGACCAGTGTTTCCCACGTGGGGCCCATGCCCCACAGGGGGGCAATTCGATTGTTAAGGGGGGCAATTCGAAAATGGAAGAAATCGGCTGGATATAACAAAACGGGGAGACTTGAGACTGAAGTTAACTAAATTGGAACCTGACATAAAATCTCTTTGCAGCAAGCATAAAGCGCAAGGATCTCACTAAATTTAAATAATTACTAATAATTAAAATAATATAGAAAAATCTTTCATTAAAACCGTGAGCCTTTCTAATAAAAAAATAAATAAATAAATAAATTCAAGTTTCTTAAGTGAACATTTCAATTTTTGAATATTAAAAACGATGCATATTATAGGGGGGAAGGGGGGGGGGGGGGACATACGAATTTTATAAAGGCTTAGGTGGGGCATAGCACAAAAAAGGTTGGGAAACACTGGCGTAGACGGTCATGCTTCGCAATTTCATACGATCACCAGAATCTGGGAGCAGCTTTGTGCTTTTTTCCGATTATCTCATGTTGCCAAGCTATCCAGGTATTTATCATTCTGTCTCCGTCTTGTTCTTTTCCGTCATTTCTGCCGGTTGTCACTAAGTGTTCTAATTTATTTCTCCTCATTAGGTACCAAAACAATCTTGACTGATTTGTCTAATTGCACCAATCAATTGACGGTTTTCTTTTGTTTCCTGCAAATCTGTTTAATTAGTTTTTTTTTCCTCCGTTTGTCCATGGTATTCTTCACATTTTCCTCAGAAACCACATTTTCATTGACAATAGATGGTTTTCAGCTTGTCTGCTCATTGTCCACGTTTCACATTTATACACAAGTACAGATTCTATGTAACACTTCAACACTCTTTTTCTAGTTGAAACTGACATGTTTTTATTGGCCAGTATCTTTTCCATCTTGCAAAAAGCTACCTTCGCCATGGCTATTCTTGTTCTAATCTTTTAAAAAGCACTTCCCATCAAATGGTATGTCTGTTCCGAGATTGTTAAACCGATTCACTTGTTTAAGAATATTCCCATGTGTGTTGTGTGTGTGCGTGTGTCTGTGTGTGTGTGTGTGTGTGTGTGTGTGTGTGTATTTTTTTTGTTCGAATATCCTTTACAGGACATCGCTGTCAACATCAGCATCTTTCAGCTGATTGTTGATTTCTTGGCAAGATTACGCTCAGTAGTTTGCCATTGCTTTCTGTGCGACCAGCTCACATACTTCGTAAGATATCGAAGCAGAGAGAACCGCTACCAATTCTTGCGCACGTCACGTTACTCACGAGAGTATATGGGATTACGGAGAAAGTCGTGTAACACCTAGACCAGGGAGACCGGCTACGTGTATATTACATTGTGGTAATTCTTTATTCCTAATGACGAGTATAACCTGTGTCTTCTTACACTTTAATTCTAACCCTAGTTGTTCACTATGTGCAACAACCGCATCTACTAAATATTGCAGGTCATGTTCAATGCCTGTAACCAATACCGTAAATATGCATATCTAGTGTTATTTATGTTATGTCTCTCAATGATGATTCCTCTTATATCAAAGTGATTAGATAAATTAAATCTAGACATTCATGGTTTGTGGACACATTATGAGGAGAAAGACTTCGGAAACGTAGTGCCAGCTAATAAACTTGATAAGTAAAGAGTACGGGATACAGAACTGGATGGCTTGGCCATATCTCATAATCAGGTCATAATCAAAGGCCTGATCCGAGACTGGTGATGGTGTGAAGTGGCGTCAGATGACCACCCACGTTTAATTTCATGGCACATGAGTACATAGTAAGCAATGGAATTCAGACAGAGGTTGTTAGCGCAGCTGTGAAAGACTATTTTAGGGTCAAACCAAGTCGCATCTCTGAAGTCGGAGTGGGTTCGCCTGAAGACCAGGAAAACTGGTAATAGGGAAAACTAATCCACACGCAAACATCAGCCCAGTGCTCTAGAAATATTAGCACGTGTATAGAGTAGGCTTGATTTCAAAGCGAGCGTACGAAAACACGAAAAAAAAACAATATGTCGTTTATTGTATCTGATTTCCATTACATGCCCTCTGTGAACTTGTATGGGCAAATCAAATAAATCTTTGAATATGAACGAATTTGCACATTGAACGGATGAACGAGTGTAACAAATAAACTAGTGACGTACATGTTAAAACACGATAGATAAAATTTAGAAGCTTGATAGTTGCATAAAGTTGATGATTACAACCGGCAGACAGATGATCGGGCCGGAAAACTAATATCTGTAACGGCACCAGAATTCAACTCCTATGAACGGAGAAAAAAGTCGTCTAACAGCAGTTTTATATAGAAGATAATACCGTCTAGCAATAGCAATAGCATAAGAATGAATCTGAATAGAAGGACGGAATATAAATGGAATTCAATGAGGAACGTCTTGATCTGAATATCGAAAACACATTAATTTGGGCTGTGTGTGAAAAGAATGCTATAATATATCGGAATGTCTGGCATATTTCATTGTGAACTCATCTTTCGTGGAGTTGCCGCATTACTACTTATCAGATACCATGCATCTGATCATTGTCCACCAGTTGTCACTGTTAGATTAAAGCAGGGGTTCTAAATCTATGCCATGCCAATAATCGCAGACGGTTATGCTTCGCCAATTTATGCGATCACTTGTATCTCGGAAAAGGTCTGTGTTCTTTTTCGATAATGTTATGTTGCCAAGCTATCCAGGTGTGCATCTGTCTTCATTTTGTTCTTTTTCCGGCAATTTTGGCTGTTGTAACTAAATGTTTTAATTTTTTTTTCTACCCATAACGTACAAGATGATGCGTTTAAATCCCACTTGAGACGGGGATCCCCCCCCCCCCCTTCTTCCCCTCACTGACTTGTGGTCAAATCAGCTTAAAATTGATACCAGGAAATGCCCAGTCAATCAACCTCGGAAGGTGTAACATATATCACATAGCCACGGGTTGCTGATCGGTCTAACAATATAGGGCTAGCAGCAGCGAATTCGCCTATTGGCTTGAAAGGGGATCCGTTACCTACTAGCTTTATATGTTCAAAAAAGAATGTCGTCAAAGTGCTGTGAGTTACCAGCGTCTGTTGCACTTATCAGCTGTTGTTGCATTGTTGTCGCAAAAACCTTGATGATGATGATGATGATGATGATGATGATCATCATCATCATCATCATCATCATCATTATCTCTCTCTCTCTCTCTCTCTCTCTCTCTCTCTCTCTCTCTCTCTCTCTCTCTCTCTCTCTCTCTCTCTCTCTCTCTCTCTGTGTCTGTACCAGCAATGTTTTCACAGCAGATTCCGAAAGGGATGAGGAAGAACAGCAACTATTAGGAGCGTTCATTTGAAATCCTTTCGTGCCGCACCATGCGTAATTGCGTACATTGAACATGATCATGTCATAGTCATGTGATAAGTACTGAACAATGAATAAAAGAGCACGTGCTTATCGTCCCATGATGCATAGGTATTGTTTCTCACCATTGAGAAAATGGCCGGGTTGATACAAAATCCGTCCAAAGAAGCTCAAAGAGCGGTGATTCAGATTCTTTCATTTGAAGGATGTCGACCTGTGGACATTCATCGAAGAATGCAGGCAGCGTACGGTAACAAATGTGTGTCGAAGACAACAGTGACAGACTGGGGCACGAATGTTTCGGAAAGTACGTAAGTTCCCGACAGATCTTCGACTGCAGGGTCAAGCACATATTGTTGCAACAGAAAAAAAAAACCATCGCCAAAGTTGATGCAGCAGTACATATGAATCGTTGTCAAAGCATTCATTCGCTAGCGAAATAATTTGATGTGTCAATTGGGACAATTCAAAAGGTCATACGTAAGAAACTGCAGTATCGGAATGTGTGTTCACAGTGGGTACCACGGATGTTGACCTAATTGAACTAAAAAAAGAGGAACGCATGGGATGGTGTTCGAACGACTTGCTGCGTTACAAAGTGGAGGGTGATGCATTTCTCTTCCTCATCATGGCAGGCGATTAATCATGGTGTCATCACTTTGAGCCGAGCAGCAAAACAGAGAGCATACATTGGAAGCATGCTGGATAAACAAAAGCCAAAACATTCAAGTTATAGGTTTTCGCTGGTAAGGTTATGCTGAGCGCATGTTTTGACCATGAAGGGCTATTGTTGTTCGATTTTAAAGAACCTGGTGTCAACATCATCTCTACCCACTACTTGCAAACACTAGACAAGCTGCAAAAATCCATCAAGAATAAACCACCCGGCATGCTTTCTCGCGGTGTGATTTTGGTTGCACGACAATGCTCGTCCGCATGTCACAAAGATTGTGCAGGAAGCATTTGTTTGGAAGAAATGGGAAATTCTGCAACATCCAGCCTATAGTCCTGAATGGTCACCATGTGATATTCCAATTCCAATTCCAAATTTCAAAAACAAAAATTCCAAATTCGTCCTCGTCTAACCTGCTTCATCAGCTGTGGTTATTGTTGAGGATCGTGGTTTTTGTGGGTTTATTCACCCTAATTCTTGTCTTGTGAGTCCTATCTCGGACTGGTGATGTAGCGTTTGTGTCTGTGACGTCAGCAGTGGTCGGCGGCTATCCTTTGTGCTCTTCTGTTCTTGTGGTTTTCTTTGTTTGGGTAGGCTCCTGGCTCGTCTGGCTGCAGTCCTTATAAGGACTTTTCGTAATCCCACTCCAGCTGGGGATCGGTCGGCGGCCGTCCTTTGTGCATGTTTCCTTTTGTTTTCGTTGTTGAAGCAGGCTCCAGGCTTGACTGGTTGCAGTCCTTAAAAGGACTTTTTATTTGGTATTCTTTTGTGCATTTTCTGTATGAGCTTTTCGACGTTTTCTCTTACCTCCTTGGGGAAACAGTTTTCACTGTTGCGTTTGCGTATCTGCTGCCTAGCGTTTTCTTCCTCCGTGGTCAGCCATGGGACGATTTCACCGTCCTCGATATAGTACTCGAAGTCGGCCTCACAGTTGTAGTGTACTAATGGGTATATCATTGGTTTCCCCAGGAGTTTTTTAGGCTTCTTCTTTTCTTTTTCTTCCCAGCGCCTTCTGAATTCCTGGCGCTTGAGTTCCTCCTTGTCGACTGGGTATTCTGTGCCTCCTTCAGAGATCGCTTGCTGTTCAGACTCGGTCTCTTGGGTTTCTTCTTGCGGTTTTTCTGTGAGTTCTTGTGTGGCTTCTGTTGGTTTGTTTTGAAAGAGTTCCATTTCAGCTCTATGCAGTTCTCTTTCGGTCTTGATAATTTGTAGGATTTCTTCGTTCTCCTTCTTTATCTCAGCCATGCGCTGAATCTCTTATGTGACGTTGAGCTGGATTTCTTTCATGTCGGCCAGCAGCTTCTCATTATCGCTGGTCGGAGACGTTGTCAGCAGCAGTGCCTTGACTTGTTTCTTCAATTCATCTATTTGCTTTTGAAGTTGATCTCTTTCAGCTTGTGCTATACCCGTGGCTGTCTCGCCCCTCTGCATTGCTTCCTTGAATGGTGTCTTTGTGATGATGGCGATTTTTAAGACGTCTCTATGTCTCTGCAGGACGGACAGCCCAGATATCTTGATTCATGTTTACCCAGGCAGTTGGCGCACTTTCTTTTGTTGTTGGGAGCTCGGAGGTCCGTGTCCAGCTTGGCCAGCGGACACTCCTTGAAGGTGTGGTGATCGGCGCAGTATCGGCATATTTCCGTCTTACTGCGACACGTAGCTCTACTGTGGCCGGCCTTCTGACATCTGGAACATTGCGTGATTCTTGGTATGAATCTCTCTGCTTGCTGCATTCTCTTGTTGAATGATGCTGTGTTCGGCATCTCGCTGCCCTCCGACGTCACTACTGCCAAGGTTGTAGGTATCTTGGAGTAGGTGAGAAGCCGCTCCGCCTTCAAGAATCCGATGTGAAGATTCTCTTCACGTAGCTGCTTCAGGATTTCTTCATCTGTCAGCTCCACAGGAATCCGCTTGACAACCCATCGGACTGTTTTTGAGTCGGTGTTTCCGACTCTGGAGTCTTTCTCCTCCTTCTCTGCTGTCTTGGTTCTTGACTGTGTATGGCTGTCAATCTTCTCCCTCGTAGTAACTTCAGTAATAGCTGTAGTATCAGGCTCTTTGATGCAGCTAGCAGGTGGGCTCTCGACGTTCTTCTTCTTGTTGTCGACTCCCACGCTGCACATCTTGGCAACAGCGTGTTTCTTGTTGTTGGATTTTCAACGTGACATTTTCCCGCTGATCAGGCTTCTTGACAGAATAATGCGACTTGACTTGTTAGCGCTCGCAGTTCATTTGTTCAGACCTCTAAAACAAGCTCTCAAGGGGCTACGATTTCACACAGATGTAGACGTAATGAAGACGTAATGATTGGTCCAGTGAGCAACCACAATCCTTTTTAGCAGACGGCATTCCCCGCCTACCTAAGCAATGGGATGCTTGCCTGAATGCCTACGGCGACTTCTTCTGACCAACCCATGGTGCACAATTCATTCAAAATGAATGCTGTGTTTTAATTCCACCACACCTGTTAATGTTCCTTTCATCCTTTCGTAATAAAGCCATTGGAACGGGTTTCAAATGAACGACCATTATACAAAGGAAAGTCACGATCGCAATGCTTTGACGGAGGCTAAATATATAATGACCATTTGTTAAATGTACAACTAAGTACTGGCCTGAGGTGAGACACGCAGATTGAAGATACCCATTTTAATTGTGTGGGTCGACCCAGAACCATAATACACTTCACAACAATAGATTGAACATGCTCTGTGACAGATGTATTGTTTAAAAGACAATTAAACTTGTAACAATACAATGAACACACACACACACACACACACACACACAAACACACACACACACACACACACCACCACACACACACCACATACACTCACACACACACACACACACATCCTGAAATAAGAAAGAAATAATTACAAATACCGCAAATTTGTTTGGAAAAAAAAGACCATTCAGGAAATGAATTAATGCCATTGTAGTGTGGATATATAGAAAAGTAGATTATATAGAAAAATAGAATATATAGTCTGGACGAAGAAAGAATAAATAAATGAAAATTTATACGTTTTAAAACGATATAGGAATGAAGTTATCAGGGGTGGTTTAAGACTGGAAGAGATTCGCCACAAAAGCAGGCATCCCAGACGAGAAATAAAAGTGAGCATGAACGTGCCCACGGCTTCTAACAATACCCCAGAAGGTTAAAGTGGCATAGTTATGCCACTGGTGCATGGAATATATCGATCTTATCATGAGCCTCCGTGAATATATTTATTATCTGACCACACATGCATCTCTTTCACCATTTATCCTACATGGAGCATTGGCCCCAACCATCTTACTCCAACTTACTGTCTCTTGCTATCCCATGCGACTCCACCTATGTTCTCCTTGTGTTACTCATTGTTGTCTCTAATTATCTTCAGTTTAGGGAGCTGCGTGGTCTTGAGGTAAGGTGTCCGCCTCGAGTGCTGGAGGTCCCAGGTTCAAGCCCCGGTGAGGACCGGGTTTTTTTTTTTTAACGTGGCCTTCTAATAATAAAATTTCCCCTGGTCTCTGGGTAGCGAGATCGGACGCCCGTGTGTATTGTTGGGCACGCAAAAAACTCCTTGGCAGTTGAATATCGAAAAAGAGTAGCAGGCGCTGCCCGGGCAAAATTTCGAGTTAGAAATATATCCAAAGTATTTCAGGATCCTCGCCGGTGCTACGGAGTTCGGGCACTGAGCTGAGTTTCTAAAGACTCAACTTTGAGTAAAGAGGAAAACGGTGGCACTTATGGGTTACACCCGTGTGCCGTGATGTTCATCCATCGACTAAACTAATTTATCTTCTCCATATGCTTTACTTCTTCCTCTATTTCGTTTGCCCTATAGATTCCAGACAAAGGAGTTTCTCGTTAGACTATTGTCAGGTGTCCTCAGTGTATGTCCTATCAAGAGTCAGCGTATTTTCCTCACCTGTTAACTCACTAGAATTTGTCGAGTTCTCTCCATGATCTCCACATTGGAATTTCTTCATACCATGTTAGTCCTTGTATTTTGTGCGATCATCAATTGATGCAATGGTGTAGTGTATTAGCATTTGTTTTAAACATCCTCCATATTTCAGTTCTATTCTGTAGTACTGATTTAACGTTAGTGTTAAATATTCTAAGTTTGGAGCTGGGTTTAACTTCAGCCACGTTTAATACATTTCCAGGTGTGATCTTGACTTTGTATTCTTACTTTAACATTTCTGCCTGTTCATATTTAGACTGAAAGCATTAACTCTACACGAGCACTTGGCAGCCCACACGAACAATACAAGTGGATACAAATATACGAAGGCCATCCGACAATGCTCTGGATGATTAAAGGCATGTAGTTATGAAACGACTGCATAAAATATATAGCAATCTCATCATTAACATCCGTGACAATATTATGCGGTTACGCATGAATCTCTGTCACCCTTTATCCCACACTGGGACATAGATCCTGAAACAAGTCCCTCCAGGACCGTCTTATCTGTATCTATCCCATGCAGCTCCATCTATGCCCTTCCTAAATTATTCATGTATGTATCCAATGCTCTTCTCCGTGTGTTTTAGTTTTTCCTCTATTTCGTTTGCCCTATGTATCCATACAAACAAATTTCTGTTTATACTATTCTGAGGTTTTCTCAAAGTATATCCTAAATATCTTAAGTCACCTCTTGATTCTCAGGTATTTGTTTAGTTCTCTCTGTGAGCTCCACATTGCAATTAGTCCATACCATTTTAATCCTTCTGTTTTTGGGCAGGGACCAATTAATGAATGTTTGTAGCTTATCAATAATCGTTTTAGTCGTTCTCCATGTTTCACATCCATATAGTAGCACTGGACTTCTTCAGTGTTAAATATTTAAGTTGGTGCTAAGTTTAATTTCTTTCCACTTATACACATTTCCCAACGCTATGAAATATCTTTTTGCCTTTTGTATTTTTATCTTAACATCTCTGATTACCATTTAGACAGAAGAGTTAACTTGCCACAAGCACCGGCAGATTACGCAAACACGAGTGGACAAGAGCACACTCTGGAATTCGACAATGCTCCAGAATGTGAAAGGGACATAGTTATGACACGGTTCCATGAAAGTCATCGACCTCTCCATGATCTTCCGTGAATATATTATCTTCTTACGCACTTATTCACACATTAAAAGCCAAGACACTGAATCGAATTTGGATAAGATGGCGATTTTTGCCATGCATAACTCACAGCACGTCGCACAATAACGCCTGCGACAATAAAACAAGCATAAAAACTGCTGATATTCCTCCATGAAATGTGGTACTGGTCCCTGAGAGTTCATCGCAGCAGTGTAGACAGTTAATAATAAAATAAAGCAATTTGTATGTTTTTTTAACTTCGGGAGACGAAATCTAAGCATCTTTGTTTTTAGCCAGCGTTTGGTAGTATCGCTTCTAAAGTACCAATAACTACCCTAATAAACTTCAGTTTGTGTAACATTGTTGATTTCTTTAGCGATTTCGCTCAGATCACAGCATTCGCCTCCTTCACAACCATGGTCTTCTGCACTGAATCCTCTTTAGCGCTCGCTATCTTTCACCAAATGGTACAGTATAGAAGCTTATTTCCGGTCCATCTCTTCAGCTTATCCTCTTATTTAGACCATTATTTTCCTCTTGCACGTTTGCCTTCCACTCTTCATTCCATTAAGACTTTCAGCAGAGTAAATGCCTTTTTGAAAGCCGCGATAGGGCAGTGGCTAAATGCTAGACGCATCTATTTCGCTTTTCTTTCTTCTTTACTTGTCATGTCAAATGCAAACATGCATATGTCATTTACGCTGCAATGTAAAACACATCCAAATGTAATACAAATGTTCAGCTTTCGTCTTCGTATGACAAACACTGCATTTATTAGTGATGATCTGGGAGGGAAACATCCTTTCACGAACACATCATCTATTGTTAATGGTCTGAGATAGATAAATTATACCACTAACAACTCAACTGTTATTGGTGGTGTAAGGCATAACATTATATTACTATAGTGCGTTCCCAAATGTTTTCCCTCGAATAAAACTCCTTTGCTCAGTAACACAATGAGGGGAAATGATGAGATTTAGCATATAACCGTATCATTATGTACATCTAACCCAAAAAAAAAAACATTGTTCTGGAGATTTTACAGCAGATCTCAATGTTTGTTTATATGTGGTATATAATTTACGGGTGTCAGATGAAGTGCGTATTATGAAATGTATCACATCTTCACATGGAAACATCAATGTTCAATAATGAATATTCCTCCGTGGTGCACGAGAATTACTTCATGAGAAGCACGTCACATATTGGAGCGGATGTGTCTTGCAGCGTTACCCGAACTGACGTGCATCACTGTAAAACAAGTTTGTTAGCGTGAATTCAATAAATTTTCACCCAAACAACAAAGAGATTTGTCGATTTCCATGATTTCAGTTGCCTCTGGACCTATCAAAGACATATTCCTTGGTCCGAGTAAATATAAGATGCAGGAAAAATGTCATAACGATGCAACAGATACTTTTTCAAAAACATGTAACGTGAGTGAGGGCAAACTTTGTGAAAGCACTATAACACCGAAACTACTATTGATGGCCTGTGAGGATAATATTCTTTCACTAACACCGCAAACTATTACTGATGGTCTGCGAGAGAAAATTGTAACTATAACACCGCATCAATTATTGATGGTCTGCGACAGACAAATGTTTCACTAAACACCTCATCTGATATTGATGGTCTGCATGAGAAAAATATGTTGGCTGCCTACTGACGCTGCATTTCTAAATGGTTTGTTTCTGTTTTATGAGCATAAGAAAGCAGCTAGCCTTGTTACATGCATAATTTTCTATTGTAGCTTTACGAGACAATGTGTTTATTTGCTGCAAGCATAGTCTGTTTCCAAATGTCTGCGTGCTGCAATTTCGTTTGCAATATAAACACGATTCTTCATTAAATGATGTTACCAAAAAAAAAGGGACAAACAAGTCTCCTAGCTGAAACCTGCTGTAGGTTTGTGAAGTGTTAGGGCCATCATGTGCTGCAGGCTTGAGTGCTCGGATGATTAGGTGACTAGATTTTTCCGTCCTGTAGCGAACGTCGAGGGCAGGTATCCAGCCATCATTCGACCGCGCTCATTCCATTTTTAGCGTAACTTTCAAACCGCTACACTAGCACGCCCGTTGTAATATACCAACAACTCACAACTTACGTTTATCATATAGTCCTTATTAGTTAACATTCTGTCTTTATATTCTTTATTCCTTCAGTCGCAGGCGTGATCACGTGTCCATTCATTCTTTATCTCGCATGCAGTTTATGTTTGTTATTTCTTCATCCCTTCTATTCCAAACAATTATTTCTTGTACACTCTGTCCTGGTTGGTGCTTTTAGTGTGTCTACATCAGAGGTTACTCGACAGGTTGCTGAAGGCAAAGGACATAGCTCGAAGTCATGTACATGTGGAAAGCAAGGGGAAGTTGCATACATAAAGTGGTCTGTCCTGTCAGAAACGTCGCCCACATACATGTTTCTGTCAGATATCCTGTTTCTATTGCTGTCAGGTCTTAGTAGATATGACTGAGCTAACGTATGACAGTAGACGGTACTACCTGCTTCTGTTAGCGCCGAATGTTGGGCTACGCTTACCAAACCCGGCACCCCACATTGTGCCAACGGCTTCGGGCGGAGGAGCGCAATAGGGAGGGTACAAGCCTTATCCTAGTGCGAGGAAATGCAACCTAAAGACTGAATGTCATGGCAGGGCAGACCAGGCCCTAAGCCTTGGTTGTCAACTGATCTAGGATCGAAGCTCCGACAGACGGACAGTTAAAGCATTGTTTTGCTGATCCGGCAGCTTCTTCAGCTTGTCTTGTTCCAGACGTATTGGTGTTACCTTTCATCTGGAGTACACTAGACAGGCCGAGAGAGGGGTCATGCTGCATGGGCAACACGTGGTCTCTAAATTCAGCCCAGGCTTTGTGTTATGGAGAGGTATAACTCCATTTTACAAACTACCGTCTGTCAAGACGGCAAGGTGCCAGTCAGTCATTGCTGTCATATGTAACTTATCTATCATATCTGAATCGATCTAAGTTGTGGTCTCTCTTCTTTACCTCCCCAGTACACGCTCCTCCATATTTATGTTTTCTAGACATTCATGTCTTATTTACATGTCCAAAATATTTAATTTTCATCTGTGTGTGTCATAATAAGCAATCTTTGTCAGTATTGAGCTTTGTTAAACATATAGGTTTGTTTCTCTTTTCCATCAACTAAGTTGTTGGTGCTCATCTGTAACATTCACATTCAAAGATGGATATGTGCTTTTTCACTCATTTGTTAACTATCCAAGTTTCTAACCGATAATTTGTTACAGGATATTTGCACACGTTTTTGCTATTCTGACTATTCTTGTTCTATCTCTTCCATTCCATTTATTATTATGCAGCACGTTTCATGCAGAAATGTCACCCTCATTAAGTCCCGTCCAAAAATATATCGATCCCTTGCCAGATCTCTTGCCTCATGCGCATCATGCCCACGGAGTCTGCAATGTCCTGAGTCGACCCCGTCTCTTCTTCCAGAAGTCATACCTTCCATCACTCTTCTTTTCCATCCACTGTGACATGTAATATGACCAAAGTATTTACGTTTCCAAAAAATTGATGCTGTTTTTTTTAGCAAGATTAATTACATGTTCCTTTAGAATGTCGGTATGGTTCATCTTCTTCGTTCACGATATTTTAATAACTTTTATGTAGCTTTCTATTTCAAATCCTCGACTTCCTTCTTTCTCAAACAGTGAATGTGAATAGTCTACGGCTCACATCCTGTATGTTGTCATTAGAAAGATGCATGTTTCAAAATGTGTTATATTTATACATTCTGGTAATTTGCCTCAAGTGCATAATACTAATTAACGTCTGCACACCTACCCACCTCTGATTTCATTTCAGCAATCCCCATAGTTGTTGATTACGCAACTAAGATATTCAAATATGTTCAATTTCTTTGTTGTTTATTGTGATTGTTGGTTATCATGTAGTTTTGTTCGTGAACATTCATCATCATCATATGCCATGACAACTGACGTCGGCATTCATTCATGTCCACAGATCTCGGACCTTGGTGCCCAAATCAGTTCCATTCATGTTATTCTTCCATGCCACCATCTCAGTCCATATTGTAAAACTATGCACATTGTACTTTTACATTCATACAAAGATGTTGTTTGTCGCTGTTCCAGTCCAGAAAGGTTTCCATTATTTTCGTTTTTGTAGAACATTCAATTAAATAATTTAATCATTATGTCTATCGTCTGTAATCACGGAGCCTAGATATTCAGAACAATTCACTTTTTTGTAATTTCTCTCTGTTGATGAATATATGTTCCCATGTTGTGTTATCGGTTAAAGTTAATTGTGTTTTTCTTGCATTGAGATATAATTTCGTTTTTCACTTTGCTCTTGTGTTAAATTAATTAGTTTCTCAATTCAGTTTTGTGTAGAATATATAGTTACACTATCGTCAGCATATCGAAAATGGGGTAATTATATTCCCCCGATTAAGAAGTGCCCTACGTTTTAATTATTTACAGTTTCTCTAACATTCCTCGAGATGATTTTAGTATATAAGTTCACAGATAAGGGTACAAAAGGCAACACTGGTCTGGCTCCCTGTTCTATATCAAACTTATCGGTTGTATCATCACGGCGGGAATCGAGGAGAGTTATGTTCTAATAAGGATTTAATACGTAATGATGATGATGTTACGTTAACTAATTAGTTCGGTGTAAGGTAAATATTACTTTATCTGTTTATAGTCTAGAATGCTAGAATATTATTATTTTCATGTAGCAATTACCTGCACGGAACGAGTTACACTTACCGTACTGCTGCTTGTTTATTTTTGTTTTGGTAGCTAGTTTTAGCATCTCATTTCAGTTTACTTAAATAGTGTCTTCTTGATATTACTGAAATGATCCACTAAGCAAATCTACCATATAATGAACCTTGTTGGAACTGTCTAATTGTGGGGTGTCTGAAAATAAAGATAGTAGATACAATTGCAAAAACGAGAAATGGAACATGTGAACAAGAATATAACGAATCTCATACGCTGAGTAAGAAGAGCTGCCCAGCTATATGAAAGGTAAATAATGAACTCAACGACACCTACAACACCCTTGACCGACAAGGACAGATAATGTTTCTTTGCTATATTTTGAGGCATAACGGACTACCTCCGTGGCGAAGTGATCAAGCCGTCTGCCTCGCGCTCCGTAAGGTGTGGTTCGATTCCGGGATACGTCTATCGGTGTACGAGTGCAATTTTCTGAGTCTCCTGGGGGTCGTCCTCTAGAGCTACGGAGATCATGCCTTCTGCGACGATTTCAGGCCGGCCTGATGAAAGAGACCGGGCCATATGGGATAAAACCCGAGTCAATGAAGTTGAACCTCTCGACTTTTAGGACTTTTTAAAATAACAGGCTGCTTAAACACATTCATCTGTAAGGTCAGTCTAGTTCACCACTATTCACATGTGGATTAAGCAATACAATTTCTGAGCATGGATTGCACTTGGTACAGCGAGCTTATAAACATATACTGGCGCACGGAATCAAGTTGCTTGGAAATAAAGAGCGGCAACAAAAATGGATCGAGTTAATCATGAGAAAGAACTCATCCGATGGTGTCTTGATCTAAAGCGATCTTAAAAAGAAGAAGGGAAATATTACGATAGAATGTATTTCTTCAACATGGTCAATATAAAATATTGTGGCTGCCTACTGACACTGCATTTCTGAGCGTTTATATTCGACTTTATGAGCATAATTAAGCAGGCAGGCCTTATTACATGTAGATTTTTCTATTGTAGCTTTACGTGACGATGTATGTATTTGCAGGAAACATAGTCTATTTCCAAGTGTCTCCGTGCTGCAGTGTCGTGTGCAATTAATTTAAACACGAGTCTTCATTAAATGATGTTTTACAAAACATACAAGCAAACAAGTCTCCTAGCTGGAACCTGCTGTAGGTATGAGAAGTGTTAGGGCCATCATATTTTGTAGGTTTGAGTGCTCGGAAGATTAGGTGATCAGTTTGTTTTCTTCCCGTAGCGAACGGTCAGGGCAGGCTTCCAGGCCTCTTCCGGCCACTCTCATGCCGTTGTTAGAGTAACTTTCTAACCGTTACACTAGTAAGCCAGCAATGCTATATCAAACAACTTACACTACGTTGATAATATAGTCCTTTTTAATTAATATGCTGTTTTTCTTGCTTTATTCTGTCAGTCGCAGACGTGATCACATGTCCATTCGTGATTTATCTCGCATGTAGTTTATGTTTGTTTTCTTCTTCATTCCTTCAGTTCAAACAGTTATTTCTTGTACTTTCTGAACTGGTTGGTGTTTTCAATCTGTCTGTATCGGAGGTTACTCTACGGGCTGCTGAAGGCCTAGGTCATAGCTCGAAGTCATGTCTTAAAAAAAGAAAGACTTTTAGAGAATCGACTTCCCTGCACCGGGTTTATCCCATATGTCTCGGTCTCTTTCCACAGAAAATGTTTAGACTAGCAGATACGGAGTGTCGTCTTCTCCTAAGCATGACCTCCATGGTCTACAGGTTGAGTAATATCTTGGTTGCTTTGGAATTTGACAACTATATACATATTACATACATGGTGAAAGAGGAGGAAATATACTCGCCTTGAAAATTTGATTAGAAAAGAATTCACCTGAAGGTTATACAAGAGATGTTACCATAATGTACTTACATTGTTTATAACCAAATACTCATTGCAATGGGGAATGATTTTAAAACCCTTAATGTATGAGACCTTTTTCTTGTAAGGGAAGGAGATCTA
This sequence comes from Cepaea nemoralis, assembly GCA_014155875.1. Lineage (NCBI taxonomy): Eukaryota > Metazoa > Mollusca > Gastropoda > Stylommatophora > Helicidae > Cepaea > Cepaea nemoralis. The sequence continues at coordinate 537,111 of JACEFZ010022373.1, forward strand.
GAGAAACTAATTATGTACAGAAGAGAAGGGAGAACATAGTTGTCAAATTCCAAATCAATCAAGGTATTACTCAAACTGTAGACCATGGATGACAGGCATGGGAGAAGACGACACTGCGTATCTGCTAGTCTAAACCTTGAGCGCCATATAATGACGTATTGGATGGAGAACAACCAATTATGTTGTGGATAACTATTTGAGAGCACCAAGACTCTGTCCCTTTCACTGTTTATTTTCCTAGGGTCACAATTCTTTTATGTATTTTCCTTTGTGGTTTTCTTGAAAATGTACAGCGTTTCATTTCTGATGTACATAGTGATGATATCATTAGATTTATGATTGATGCTGAAATTTCAGGGAGTGGCTAGATCCATCTAGATCCAGACCTGACTTTGTGAATGTAGCAGCTTGACTGAATGTAGCAGCTTGACTGAGTGAGGCAGCTGATATAGTGAGGCCAAATACTAGTCCAAAGCAACTTCCTGCAGATTTTCTCTACCAATATAGGACAGGTATCCCAGATAACTTAGTTCTATTCATATAGGTGGGAAAACCATTGAGCCAAAACCTTATCCTGGAACAAAAGAACACTAAAGAAATTATCACATATATTTTGCACTGACTAATGGCCGCAAAGATCCAAGAACTTGACAGTTGACCAATTAGAATGTATAGTTTTTTCTCCCCCAGATTATACATAGGCCAGAAGAAGAGGCACAATAAATATAATCGAAGACTGATACATCGCTGGAGGCATTAGATATTATATTGGGCAAAGCCATGATATATGTATAGTTAGAGATGTACATGATCTTGTTTTATTTTTGTAATGAATTGATTGTTGTATTTTTATGACAGTAATGATCAAGAGCACCATTTATGTGAAATAAATTATGAAAAATAAGGGTCATTTTCTCTTTTGAGTTCTCTTGCCGTAGTAAAATTGTTTTAATTAACAACCCTAGATTAATAATTATTTAGTTGAGAGAGGAGAGGCAAGGAACCACCAAAAGGATATTCTGGGTATTCAGAGAAAAACTTTTCATTGGTTTCCTGGAGGTATTCCTTGGTTCTAAGAAACTATTTATGGTCTCAAGCCACTGAGACAGTAACAGCTAAATTAATTAGAACGGGCAGGATTCCATTTCTTTGTTGTTTATTGTAATTGTTGGTGAGCATATAGTTTTGTTCGCGAACATTCGTAATCATCATGTGCCATAACAACTGATGAAAGTGATATTCTAATAAAGATTTAATATGTAAGGATCTAAATGTTATTTTAACTAATTAGTTCGTGAAAGATAAGTATTACTTTATTTGTTTGTAGTCTAGAATGTTATTATTTTCAAGTAGCAATAACCTGGACAGAACGAGTTAAACATGCTGTTCTCCTGTCCGATTATGTTCTTCTTGGCAGATAACTTTTTCATCTCATTGCAATTTATTTTTTTCTTGGTAGCTAACTTTGACATCTCATTTCAGTTTATTTTCTTCTTGGTAGCTAATTGTGTCATCTCATTTCACTTTATTTTCTTCTTGTTAGCTAACTCAGCAATCTCATTTCACTTTATTATCTTCTTGGTAGCTAACTTTTGCATCTCATTTCAGTTTATTTAAAGCGTGTCTCGTACCTGCAATGACCACCAAGCAAGGAATCTACCAGATAATGAACCTTGTTGGAACCTTTCAATTGTGGGAGGATGTTCGAAAACAAAGACAGTAGGTACAATTGCAAAATCAAAATGGAACATGTAAACAGAATATGACGAACCTCATACGCTGAGACAAGAAGAGCTGCCCAGCTATCTGAAAGGTAAACAATGAACTCAACGACACCTACAACATTCTTGACCGACAGGGAGAGGTCATATTTCCTTGCCATATGTTGGGGCATAACAGACTGCTTAAACACATTCATTTGTAAGGTCAGACTGGTAGGCAACATGTTTGGATTACGTAATAATATTGCTGAGCATGAATTGTCCCTCGGCATAGCGAGCTAAGAAATATATAATGGCGCATGGAATCAAGTTGCTTGGAAATTGCTTGGAAATTAAGAGCAGCAACAAAAACGAGTCGACTTAATCATGAGAAAGAACTCACCTGGAGGTGTCTTGATCTAAACTGCGATCTTAAAAAGAAGAAGCGGAAGATTACGCTAGCATGAATTTTTATATACATATATACATGTATGTAATATATATATATATATATATATATATATATATATATATATATATATATATATATATATATATATATATATATATATATCTTACTTTGTTTCACTGCATTATGTTGGTAATAAATTAGCCTTATATCTAGCCTCTAGTTTTTTTGTATCCTAATTTTCAGTAAATTTAGTATCTTTTCTGACTGGGATATTAGTTACTAATCTGTTTTGTCGATTTCTAGTGGAATTACTCTTCTTTATGCCATGTTTCCACCTCTCTGCTCCACAGCGAAACAGTAATATTCAGAGGCCAAACAAACGAGTAGAGGAGAATGAAACATACATACATAATAATTGAGGAGAGGGAAATACATTGTAAGACTGGCAGAAGATAAAGGTAATTCCCAAAAATATACTGGGCAAAAGATTGACAAACAAGAAGATAAAAAAGTATACAAGTATATTGTGTATTTTCCACGTTTCTGTCATAATGAAACGGACTAAATGGTAGAAATGTTTCTACCAAAACCTGCTCAAGACGACTACCACGTTATGGACAGACTAGAACAAGTCATTATTCTGCGTCTCAGAACAGGACACAATATATTACGCAATTACATGTTTACAAAATTCAAGACTGGTGAATCAGCCATAGTGCACATGTGGATTGGTGTCGCAGACAGCAGAGCACATACTCCAAGACTGCCCAAAATACAACATATCTAGGCAAAACCTTTTGGCCTAGAGAGAAAACAGTGGAAGATAAACTCTATGGACCGCTGAGTGAACTAAAAAGACAGTTAAATTCAATCAAGAGACAACATTGCAGTTATAGACATATTTCAAGCGAAACGAAAGAAGACAGAAGAAGAAGAAGTAACGTTTCCAAGAGATCTCTATCTCTTCTTCGGGCACACAACACACAGAAAAATAAGAATAGTTTAGACTGAAAAAAGGGATTGGAAACGGGTTAAAATATGTAGATAATATGTAACTTATCCTATTCCAATTGAACATGTTAGATTTGTCATCTAACTATATAATGTAACACAGTTCTGGAGGGTTTGCGAAAAGTTTTTGAAACTTTTTTTGATCACCAAACATTGCCCCGTGAGCTTTTCCTAATACCAGTATTACTCACCATTAGGCTAGCCCACTTCTACTTCAGACGTAATTGTAATGTACGTCTCCAAGTCAAGGACGAGAAATTAACATTTTAATGCAAGTGACCGCTGTAGGAATTGAACCCGTTACGTCGGCATCAACACACCGGAAGTTGAGAACAAGCGTTCTTATCCATACGGCCATTGTGACCTCCGGTGAAATTAGTGTTTTCCTATTGGGTATACCAAGTGTCCATTGTCTCAGAGAAAGCCCGTTCTGTAAAATGTTCCATCAGTTTTACGTTTCGTTTGCTGTAATCAATTGTAGTTCTCCGATGTCGCAGATAATACGTGGAGGTGGTCTGAACAGAATCGTCTCCTCAACATGTCCTACTCAACTACTCATTTAATCTTCCATCACACGCTCCCATTGTTGTTTTTAACTATTCCAGCGAATTGCTTGTAGTCTGCTGTTAGTTTTAACCATGTAACATGGCAAAATAAGCTTGCTGGTGGTTGTGACCTCATCTATTGCTTCCAGCAGATCACCTGTGTATTTTATTCTTTTTATTTTCAAATAGTTTACACCTAATCTTGTCTCTAACTTAGTCCTCGATTTGTGATTTCTGGAGATCTATTTCTGCTATTGCTTCAATTTCCTTTCATATTTTAACTACTCAAATCTGTTCCTGACAATTTAGGTACATTGCTGTGTATTGACATTACCTACATGGAAAGAATGTTTTTCCCCAAATCCTGTCTCGCCTGTTATGGTATTCATAAAGTAATATATGTAGCCTTCAATATTCCTATTGTCAAAAAAAAAGTTATTTTAATTATATTTATATCCTTTGATTTTTATTCTGAAAAGAAGGAGAAGACGTTTAGTGGGACAGCTTTGGAGTAAACAATTACAAAAAGCGGAGTACGTTACGGCGAGAAGTCTTTGTCAGCAGTACCAACAAAAGACAAGGGCAAAAAGATAGAGGTATTATTTAAACATCTACAATAATAATAATACAAATATTTTGAATTAACTAAGTTAAGTACGTTACTAGAACTCCGGCTGATGTAGGTGTGTAACTAACATATACACATTATTTGAAGGATAGTGCGGTGTTTCCTCTTGCCCTCACAACCAATATTGACACATTATTATTATATTATTTTTCAGTCACACTTATTTCTTCTGTCATTCCTTGCATTCTTTTAGTCGTCCTCCGGAGAATTCATTGTTCAAGTTCATCACTCAAGTAGACTATTCTTCATGACCAGAATATTTCTTTTCTGTCTGATTTATTGGTTCTCATTCTAGTGTTGTACTGGTTTATCTGTGTGACGCATATGGTTCCATATTACTCGTTTATCTAATACGCTGGTATGTACTTTACACATGTATTATTAATTATGAATTAAATATATATTTATGTGTTTGTGTGTGTGAGTATGGGTATGTGTTTCAATGAATATAACCTGACAGAGGGACATATATGTTCCCATGTTTATTTGTTTTTTTATTTTTATTTTGTTCCTTATTGCAGCTGAAATAATTTACGTGTAATTACTGTTGAGAGTGGGGCTGTTGTAGCACAGTGGTTAGTACTCACACCTGCCGACCAGGTAGTCTTGCGCTTTCTGGTCAAGCTAGCCTAAAACGAGTGCCAGAAAATGTACTGGAAGAAATGGTGGCCCGTGTGATATTGACCACCAAGTTTCAATTGGTCTATACAAATATGGGGCTAGCGCTATTTGTCCAATACAACTCAAACTAGTGTCAAACAGACCCTTTACTGTGTACTCTCACCATATGTCTAATACTTAAAGGAGACGTGGTATAGGTTATTTTTCTGGTGTGAAAAAATAATCCGCCCAGTTAGTTTAGTTCTATTGTTTGTGAGAGATAATTCTCCCTGTTAGTTTAGTTCTCCTGTGTTGTGTGAAAGATAGTTTGTTTGGTTAGCTTAGTTCTTTTGTGTTGGTAAAAGACAGGATTGTGATTTACCTAATGTTCATGTCTGGCTCTGTCTAAGAAATTAAAATATAGACATTTATAACTATAAAGAAATTATATTAAGATTCGTACCACCTGAAACAACCCACAAGCTAGATATGCTAGATAAGCATGAAGGTAACATTATCCTATTAAATGCAACACTTCAGTCAAATGAGAAAGAGAAAGTGAAAATACAAACGGGGAGAAAATAACATAGACACCTTTGAACAAATGATCCCTAAATAAGCTTGGTAGCGTTTGTCTGTAAACATGTTCGTGATCCATTTCCAATTTAGATCCTGAAATGTCCTAAACTGACCAGAACAGAGTCTCGTAGTTAATTAAATCGGCTAAGAAAAATAACTGTGTGTATGAGACTTTGAGTGTTTAGGTCTCAGAGACTGGTATCTATGCAAATAACACAAGTCTGCCAAACATATTAAAATAATAATATAAAACTATAGTTACATAGTTTAGTTTAGTCGATGGATCAACATCACGGCACACGGGTGCAGCCCATAAGTGCTCCCAATTATAAGTTATTACAGTTATATAATTAGCTAAGTAATATAAGAGTGGGGCTGTTGTAGCACAGTGGTTAGTACTTATACCTGCTAACCAGGTAGTCTTGCGCTCTCTGATCAAGCTAGCCTAAAATTAGTGAATACTCACTTAATACCCACTAAATAATATAAGAATTACAAGTTATATAAATTATATAAATCATAACCTTCCTATTTCTGCTTGTTAATAATGGGATATTATATATATATATATATATATATATATATATATATATATATATATATATATATAATATATATATATATATAATATATATATATATATATTCTTTATGTCACTCCATAAGTGCCGGATACATTCATAGCCAAGTCTTCCGTTGTGATTTATCTTCTGCGAAAAGCACAAGTGTAGACATGCCTTACTTTTGTGTTGTTTTTCCATCAGTCTATGTTTTGTTTTGTGTACACAATCGTCGCTTGCCCATACATTTTCGAAGGAAGACAGTTTTCGACAATGAACCATGTCAGCTTGATAGCCTAAACATGTCAGATATGGACGATTCACAAAGGACACAATGTGTTATTGGCTGTCTACGTATGACTGTTTGTTCCCAAAAAGAACTATTTGGTTATTCCCAACATGCAAATACGACAATGGCTTGGTGTATAAAGGGTTACGTGATATATACATGGATATCTTTATAAATATTCCAGCTCCCACCCACTCATAATCACTAGGGATACTTTACCATAATGCACAAACTCAGCATCCACGTGGAGCCAAATGTGAAGTACACCAGAACCGCGCGTACTACACATCGTCATTTTAGAATGTTTTCTGATTTTAAAATCTTGCATAAGAAGCCACGTATGTTACCTTGTCCTTCTCTTTGCAATTTGCAGATGAAATAAAAACTTAAAAATCCCTCACCCGTCTCCTCAACTCGCGTCATCCCCAAATAAAAAAACAATTTAAAAGAAATTACATAACTGCAAATTTAGACTCATTATCCACAAGGGGTATATTAAACACACACACACACACACACACACACACACACACACAATCACACACACACCCACAAAATATGTGTATATGTACACAAGGTAAAGAGATGCACACAATTCAAGATCATGTTACACTCGGTGTTCGGGTCTCGTACATATATGTTCTGGACATTCGTGTCAGAGACACAGATTCACGTATTCCCTGGACAATCATGTTTGCTGGGGTTTATCTTCTAATTGTGTCTTGTATATAATATTAAAGAATATGCAAACTCTGAACATATCAAATATATTCCGTAACGTCCCCGTCGGGTATCGATGCCGAAATGAAAATACCGCGCCTAATTCTGTAAACGAGGAAATAGCAAAGCCATGTTTTCCTTATTTAGCGAACACTGCACTTCTGTATTAATGTCAGAAAAACGTGACACATCTAGCAAAGAAATTAATTTAGAGGACAGAACTATTAATGTGTGCTAACAAGGATGGGGAAAACAGGATGTAATTAGTAAACAAGCATAAAGATGGGAGGTTAATGTTGTAATATCTTGCAGAACAACAATTGGCATCAAAGCACACAAGATTATATATATATATATATATATATATATATTATATATATATATATATATATATATATATATATATATATATATATATATATATATATATATATATATAGTCTGGCAAATTTCGCTGCAACCGTTCAGATGTATACTGCAGAATTATGCATCATATATAGTGAATAAAAAAGCTAGATGCATGACTATTACATGCTGTTGCTGTTTAGTTGCAAATCCTTTACAGGACGTCGCAGTCAACTCCAGCATTTTTTGGCTGTTGTGATTCATGGGCAAGTTACGTTCAGTAGTTTGCCATTGCTTTCTGAAAGACTGGCACACACACCATTGTATAGAAATCAATGCAACGTAGTTTTGTTTCCATATCGCCTGCAGCTGTGTTTCGAACACGGTATGCGGGATTATGAATTGCATTCGTCACTCCATCCCCACAGAGCCGGCGTCAGCTGTTCACGTAATAATTAAACTGCAGCATAACATGAATCTAGAATATCAATAAGCATTCTGATCAAGGTAAAACATAGTGGATAAATTACAAGTGTTTAATCAAATCAATGTAGTCCCTTAGTGAATTTAAACACAGACACCACACACAAAATATTGCTCGATTTCTTCTTGCCTAGCATATTTCGCTGCAGCCAAAGTATTATTTGTTTGTCCACTTCATTTAATATATAACTCTGCATACGCCTATGATGAGATACAGGGAGATATGCCATTGCAATATTTAACCAGTCAGACTATTACATGACGTCGCAATTAAACCCAGCGTTGTTGGTTTTGTGTGATTTACTAAGTAATTTGTACGTTCAGCAGTTTATCGTTACTTTCTGAAATGAGGTTAGTACATTAACCATATTTTGGTTGAAATACTTAGCACGCATAGTGACTGATCCTGTTCTATTGCTGATCATTGCTATCTCCAGAGTAATCGCAAAGTCACAACGAAGTCTCTCTGTCTGCATAACCCTGGTCATAGATACCAACGATTTATTTTAAAGTAATTGTTTATTGATCGCTGAATAATTTATCCACTGCGACATTGCGATTACCGAAGTGATATAAAATGATCCAAATTAGAAATAGTATCAGTGACAATGTGTGTTGTGTATTTCAACCGAAATACCTGTATATATTCATTTAGTAATTGTATATGATATTTTTTGGGCATGTTATGGGAAGAAATGATTTGGAGAACTTGGTGACAACTGGTAAGATCGAGGGGAACAGACCAAGGGGAAGACCTAGAAGCAAGTACCTGGATGGCTTGGCCTTGTGGCATGGTCGAGATAGAAACACGGAGCTGATCCACGACTCTGGTGATCGAGTGAGATGGCAGAACATGACCGCCCACGCTTACCGGCATGGCACATGATGGATGGATGGATGGATATGATATTTAATTCTGCAGTATGCACCTGACGAGATGCAAACATGCCATACTATAAATTGTACAAACTATTGTTGTGGCTTCTGTTTTCACTAAGGGAATACATAATATATGAAATACTGATAATCGTATTTGTATATAAATATTCAATACGAAGTGAAGTACTGTAACATAAATATTCAAATGAGACAAAAGAAACAGAGAAAGATGTATTTAGAAAGTTAAAACAGCTTAGAAAAACAAAAATCGGGTAATTGATACAATAATCCTATAGCAGACAGGATTTAGGCTATTGAAAGACATAGTCTGCTCCATATAAGGCAGCCGAAGGAGCACAATGAAATGAATTGAACTTCAGAAGTGCTACATAAATACAAGCGTAAGTCAACGAAAATGGACAGTTGAAATGATCATTTTTTTAAAGAGCACAACTGAACGTAACTGAATTAACATTGCGGCTGTGTTTTAAAAAAAAACTCAAACTTGTGATTTTAATCTATTAAAGCTGGCCATTTGAACTCTACGCTGCCTGAAGAAGAATATAAATATTGAAGAAGCGGCAAGGACATGGGGATGAAGTTAGATAATTCTTGATTCTACATAGTGAACACCTGCTTTGTGGCAAAGGGGTTACGGGAGCAGTTCGCATTCCCGCAAACCGCGTTCGAAACAGAGTAAAGTGCGATTTGGCAGTAGACAGAATTGCGTTGCCATTTTGTTTTTATAAAATAGTATGAGTGCCGGTTGTTCAGAAAGCAAATGCAAACTACTGAACGTTAACTTGCAAAGAAATGACAATAACCAACAACAAAAAAAGCCTTTGGTTGACTGTTCCATTTTCTTTCTCACCATAAATCATTATTTTGTGTATTAAATATTTAATGCAACATGAACTTATGAGCATGAACTAACATGAACTTTCAGCACTGTGAAAATATGAAATATTTCATCTTACATAAACAACAGAAACTAATCATTGAATGTTGTGCTCAGCTAAACTATTTAGTACCACATAAACAAATATAAACTAATCAACGAACATTCTACAAAGTTAAAATTTATAATACAACATAAACAACAGAACCTAATAATCGAACCTATCATTTCTACAAAGTTAAAATATTTAGTACCACATAAACAGAAGAAACTAATCACTGAATTTCTTCTCTCTACACAGCTAAAACATTTAATACCACATAAAACAGAAATTAGACAGTAGATCCCTCTTGCTTTTATCTATGAATATTGTTTATAGTTTAGTCCCACGTGTATAAAGATTCTTTCCCTAATCTGCAAATGCCTTTAAGCGTTGAAAGGGTGCTAAGAGGCTAGGGAAAGCACTGGGCGTGAGTTGTAAGATGATTTGCCTTGATTGCGTCATCTCCGTGTCTGTTTAGTTTACCCCGGAGGCTTTCCAATCATCGTTTTGTTTTTCTGGCTCTAAACCCACATTGTATTTTATTCATGTTGTGCGATTGTTGATAGTTGATCCAGTTCACTCTCGTGAGACATATCTGTTGTGTCCCTACCTTACAGTGGTAGAGGGGTTTGGAGTTCCAATGACCCCAATATCTATGCCGACGGTTCGCATCCACGAACGTTTGAGTATTGTTTATGGTGCTTCAGCCGTGATTGTTAGCACTGTCCGACGTTGGGTACGTCGTTGTGACCAACTTGAAGTAGGAAAATCTCACTGGCTGATACACAGCTGAATGGCCGTCCGTTAACCGTATTGACTCCACACAACATATATCTAGTTGATGCCACCGTGCACAAACCTTTGATTAACACAAGTCTTCAATGATGTTCTGGGCACAGCCTTTACTAATGGTCAACATGAAACACAGTTTATCCAGTGTTACACGATGGTCATAACGAATGATGTTATCAACTCGATGAATGTTGTGTGGAGTCAATGAGGTTAACGGAATTCTAGTCCTCTTTGCGTCAGCCTGTGAGAATTGACCTAGTTCAGCTTCGTCACAACGTACCCTACGTTGGACAGTAGCTAACATCCTCTGTTGAATCTGTTGAAAGCAATACTCAAATGTTTGTGGATGCGAATTGGGGTCTTGCCTTCGGCATTGAGAAAATCTATTACATTATGTTGCTTTAACCGAACTTATTTAATGGCCATTTATAAACCTCTACTATTGCGTAACCAATGACTGAAACAGATTGATAGTGATACACAGTGTAGAAGAATGTTTGAGGAATCCCGCTAAATTAATAAATTGCACACCGATAAAGTATTTACATAGATAAAAAAATAGGAGGCATTACTTATTGACTGTCTCTCGTAGAACGAGAGATGGATAGCTTCAACAATCACGCAGAATTTTAGCAGAATGTTGTAATGTAAGACAATGAGACGCAAAAGAATAGTTTCAGTTGAATGTATGTTCTTTTTCATGACGCCACAATCAACTCCATCATTATTTAAATGTCGTCCACGCAAAGCCGTCTGCTTCTACATAACCTGCAGCTGATTCCAAACCAGAACAAGAGTAGGAGGTAGGACTGCAGGATAATGAGATAACAGTACAACCAATGATATCATGAACCTCAAAATGGTTTTAGACAACAATAGATAGGTAAACCTACACTTAAATATACACACGTGTAGGAGTGAATAATTCAAGAAGTAAAAATTATGGAGTGTTAATTAATACTCTGTTCAGCTGAATTTGTTAACGTGAATATTGTGACTATAATCATTGAAACAACACAGACTAATGCACATTTTGTATTTCCTTAGTCCCATTTGTAACACTAGAGAAATGCCCCACAGTGGAATAATCGTATAATGTTGTATTCTGGAATGCACAACATTGCGTTCCGAACTGTTCATGCCTTAGATTCTGACAATCAATCTCTACTGTGAGTCAAGTGGGATACAGGTACTAGCAGATAGTTTATAATGCGATGGAGAGCGAATTTGGATCCAATCAATAAATCATTCAATGATTATATCATTTCTTAAATTTGATCACTTTTACACTGTAACTCCCATAAACACACATACTCACACTCATACACACACACTCACACACACATACGCTCACGCATGCACACATACACACACAAAGACACACGCACAACAAATCAACCCCTGACCGAGTGAATCGTAAGAATATTATGGTGTGGAAGCCTCAGCACTTATTATTGTCAATCTATTTCTCCCCTTATATTTTACGTATTACGAGAGAGGGATTAGAGAGAGAGAGAGAGAGAGAGAGAGAGAGAGAGAGAGAGAGAGAGAGAGAGAGAGAGAGAGAGAGAGAGAGAGAGAGAGAGAGAGAGACTTAATGATAGAGACATGCTTTATGAAAACATTTATGTGAACGGGAAAGAAAATAAATGAGAGAGCTAGTAATAGCTATGCAAAACTGAAAGCGAATGAGGCAAATATGACAGCAACACCGTACCAATCGCTCTCATCACTGAATGCAGTGAAAGATATAACATTAAGTGGCTCTACGGTCTCCTGAGGATGACACCAGGTCAGATGCCATTACGTGCCAAAACAGTGGAAGATCTGGCTTTAGGGCATGATGAGACAAATATAAGGGATGTATAGAGGGCTTTTCGAGAAGCTATATTGAAATATGAGGTATCGTCAGTTTGTGAAGCTCGCAGAGTTCATTGCAAGGTACATACACTTCCTAAGGCTAGACTGAACTAACGGGGACAACGACTGAAAGATGTGTTTGCGTAAGTTTGTGATGGCCATAAACTCCAGGACAGGAAACAACCTCACAAGACATGATTGAAATGAAACGGGATAATTAATGAAATATGAGTTAAGATCAGTCCCCGATGCACTTTACATGGCAAAACTGAACTAAAAGAGACAAGACACTTCTCGGGTCTAGATTAAACTGAAAAGGCGAAACCTCTTCGCAGGTCTATATTTAACTAACAGGGCAAAACGCCTCCCATGGCTAGACTTAACTGCTTGCTTGCTTGTGTTCGCTGGCTGTGAACTTCAGCGTGAAGTCCTGTATGTCGGATAAATACATCCTGTTGTCCAACATCAATGTGATGTCATACCGGTGTGTGTACTAAGTGATTCAATGAGCATGATTCAGAAGGTCGAAGCTGGATCTGTACGTAGACAGTGGACTGAGTTGCTGCGGAAGTCTGTTGTCCGCAAAGTCACCTTCATCTTCGTCCCGGGACATGCGGGAGTCGAGGGAAATGAACGAGCTGATAAATTGGCTGGCTCTGCACCCCCTGTAGATGGCCAGCCCATGGATCGTGCCGATGTTATTAACGCCCTTAAAGATATGGCGAGAACAGAGGATTTTGACGCCAGTGATTCCACATCGCTTTCCAGGATGAAAGACCTGGGAGTAAGAATCGGCACAGCCAGACGCGAGAGGTACATCGGTAAAACAAAGCGCCTCGTCAACCAACACAGAACTGGCACTATTAGCCACCGGACGCTGATGCATATGCTGGGGGGAGGATCTGAGCACCTATGGACATGTCCGGAGTGCAACGAAGATACCCCAACTGATAACTGATAACTGAACTAACCGGACCTGAGGTTTGCGTGAGTATCCATTGTCCCATGTCTGGCTTATTGGTGTGCAGACTGGTGGTTCCTCGCCATGCAGGTAGATACTCTCCGGCTTCGGAGGAATCATCAATCCTACTGATGTTAGCCAGGTCCCCGAAGGGACCTGTTGCCAGGACGCACGGCGTGGACGTTTCAGCAGTTTTTGACCAGTATAGATCCCGGCCCTGGTGCTTTGGAAACACCTCTGTGTCCCTAGACATAACTAAAATGGGCAAAACACATCACAAGGCTAGGCTGAGCTAAAAGAACAAAACACGTCATACGGCTAAATTAAATTAAAAGGGACAAAACATTTCATACGGCTAAATAAAACTAAAAGGGACGAACACTGCATAAGTCTAGATTGAAACAAATCATTTCCCACGTCTAGATTGAACATAACGGGACAAAAACTGCCCAAGCCTATACTGAACTAAATGGGAAAAAACACTTCCAAGTGTAGACTGAACTAACATGGTAAAACACATCCCAAGCCTAGTCCTGAACTAAATGGGACAAACCACATTCCAAGGCTAGACTGAACTAAACGGGACAAAACACTTCCCAACATAACGTCAGACCACAATCACCTCAGATTCACTATAAGGTCAGACCAAAATCACCTCAGATTCACTATAAGGTCAGACCAAAATCACCTCAGATTCACTATAAGGTCAGACCAAAATCACCCCACATCCACTATAACATCAGACCAAAATCACCTCAGATTCACTATAAAGTTAGATCAATTCTAGCGTCATGTTCACTGTAGCATCAGATCCACTATAACATGAGATCCATAATAACGTCAAACCCACTATAACGTGAAATCAATTCTAGCATCATATTCACTATAGCATCAGATCCACTAATCAATAGACCCACTATAACGTCAGACTCACTGTAACTTCAAACCCACTATAACGTTAGACCATCTATAACGTTAAAATCCACTATAGAATAAGATGCGATATAAAATCAGAACCACGGATACGTCAGATCCGCGAATACGTCACACCCACTGTAACGTCAGATTCACTTTAACGGCAGAGTCATTATAACAAGTTGAGTTGAGTTGAATTAAGAACCGACATCACTGCACTCAGGACATTCCCATACGTGCTCAGTCCCCTCGTTCAATAGCCAGCGAAGAGTCATACTACTAATCGTTCCCACCGCTATCTGATTAAAAGTTCTCCTGGTCTTCCCTCTCAGTTTTGAGATTCTTCCAGAACCCCTGCCGATCCCCCACAATCTCATTCTTTCCACATATGGGTTCTCAATCTGTTCCTCCGCCTTCTCCACCTGGTCTCACAAGCGCACGACCACCTCCCCCTTGTCCATAGGCAAGATACCACCAAGAGGTGCATTCCCTGCTAGCCTATCAGCCTGTTCATTCCCCGTACACCCGCATGGCCAGGGCAAAATATCCATACAATTCTCACAATCTGTGACCTCTGAAGCGACTGAGAGCCATTCCACACGAAACATTCCTTTCTCCACCTTGCTAAGCATATTCTTTGAATCCGTAATGAACACAACGTGTGTTGCAGTAGTCTCCTCTAGCCACCGGAATGCCGCTGTTACTGCCTCCACCTCCATTCTCATGCTGGAGGTCGTAGTCTCATATGCCAGGCTCTCCTTTTTCAAGACTCGCCCATTAGCCTTTGCAATAAAGCCCCAGCCACTACGTCTGTTTCTCACCACTGACCCATCGGTGTAGATGACTATGTCACCTTGATGTGTGTTGCTCTGGATTAGCTGTTGTACTTCAAACTCAGTGCGGCCTGCTGCCCATTCTCTGCTGTCACGACCCAGTGTTATTATTACTTTGTGCCAGTCCGTCATGTCATCCGGAACTTCAACCCACTCTCTTTCACGATTGATGGTCTCTAGATCACACACCTGACTTATAGAAAGTTCTGCCTGTGCCATCCAGGACTTGCCTCGTCTTAGTTTATGAACCTTTACCATATCCATTGCTGCATGCAGCGGTTGATCCCTGTCGGCGGCAACTCTCAGGTACCATTTGGCCTGAAGGATCCTATGTCATTGTAGGTAGCGCCAGGATATGCCTCATGCAGATAATTGGTGTGTCCTTTGTGCACCCCAGTATTAACCGCATGGCAGCATTCTGTATGCGCTCCAACCTTTCAAGCTGGCATTTTGATACTGTCAGCTACCCCAAACCATACTCAATGGCAGACATTATTAACCGCTGAAAAGCCTGTACAATATCCTCTGATCTACCCCTGTTGCTGTAATAGCCCTCAATGCATTAAGTCCCCTACCAGCCTTCACAACCAAATCCTTCATATGATCCTTAAAAGACAAACACATGTCAAAGGTGATACCCAAGTACTTCAGTTTACCCTCTCGACTAAGAGGACATCCATTCAACATAATACCTGGCTCCGCCCTGACGATCCGGTTATCCAGGGAGTACCACACAACCGATGCCTTGTCTGGGTTTAAAATGGCTCCTGCGTCCCTGCACCACTCCGTCACCTTGTTTACCACTACCTGTACGTCCTTTCGCCAAACTGACCCTGTCTCTGCCCTGTCTGTACACCAGCACATCATCTGCAAATGTCAAGATTCTACCCACACCTGGTGTCTCAATAGCTAAGATTTTGCTGGTGTATACATTAAGAGCACCGGGGGCAAGGCAGATCCCTGCGGCAACCCAGGTGTAATAGTACAGGGGTCAGAAGTCCAGGTACCCATGCGCAGTGCAACCTTACGCTCATAAAGGACTGCCGCAACCCATCTAACAAGGCAAGGGCAGACTTCCATGTCCAACCAAAAATAAATTATAACATAAAACCCTCTATAACGTCAGATCCACTGTCACACCAGATCCACTATAGCAGGAGTATGGAAATGTTATTTAAAATGTCACACGGTGGAATATTTGCCGTGTTCTTCTTACATTCTTGTCTTGCTAGAGAAATCAGAAGTAAATATTAGGTGGTTCAATGGAACAATTGTGTTTTTCTTTCTCTGGAGCTGAGATGCGAGCTTGCCGAAGTAGCAAATCGTACACCGGCTAACACAAATATTGAGTATGATCGATCGAAGTACGCATTGATACCCTCTGGCCATGATCAATGTTTTCGAATCTGGTTGAGTTTCCGCGACATCTCCTGGTTCCGCACTATCTTCCGGCGTTCATTCAATGAGATAAGATCTTGGCCCTGAACCGCAATCGGCATCACAAACATTCAGGATGATCTGGTCAGTTATTTTTCCCTGGGTAATTCTAGCACCAAAATGCTTATTTTAGAGAGGTGGTAGGGAAACAATAAGGAGACGAATAAGGAGTGGGAGGAGAAAGTAGAGGAGAAAAGGAAGATTGAATGAAGAAAGTTGACGATTGAAGTAGGGTATAAAACTATGAGAGAGACATATCAAAATAAGAACGAAGTGGTCAGAGAGAACGATGATAATGATAATGGTTATGACAGGTGAAGATGATGAGAGGAGAGGAAGGAAGGAAGAAATGAAGGAATGAAGGAATGAAGGAAGGAAGGAATTAAGGAAGGAAGGAATGAAGGAAGGAAGGAATGAAGGAAGGAAGGAAGGAAATTCGTACTCAGGAAACTTTGAAATAGAACACCACTTCGTGAAAGGTAGAAATGCGCACTGTCTGGCGTCATTTCAGAACCCAAGTGTGACCCATAGTGCCAACATTTCCTGTTGTCCAGTAAGTTCTCTATTATTTATTTTCTATGTCTGCTGTGGGCATGTGAATGTGTACTCCAAAGGTATTCCAGATGGTTCTGTACATTAGCCGGCTCCGTGGCTAAGGTTCTCAGACACAATTCGTAATCCCGCATACCGGGTTCGAAATATGGCTGCGGGAGATTTGGCATCATACCGCCTTGACTTGGTTTTCATACATTGTTTATTGTGCAGGTTATTCAGAAAGAAATGGCAGACTAAACACTGGCAACAAACTTTTCATTACTGTAGAGTGTGTTAGTCTGTGTGTGTGTGTGCGCGCGCGCGCGCGTGTGTGTGTGTGTGTGTGTGTGTGTGTGTGTGTGTGTGTGTGGTGTGTGTGTGTTTAAATTAAACTCATGTTACCCTAAAATTAAAATATTTTTTTTGAAGTCCCGACTTTATTCCCCTGTGAGGCAAGACACTGACCTTAATCTGGCATATCATGGTGTGGGTGTATGTGCTTATGCGTGCGTATGATTGTGAGTGCGTGCCTGCTTGCGTGGTGCATTTGTCCCAAACTAAAGGAGACAGCGAGATCTTATTTCATTCAACACCCCAAGCTATGAGCACTACTGGATGACAGAAATAAATCTAGATTATAGGAGAGTTTCAAAGATGCATACATACTCACGAAACAGAAGTTTGGCGTGATAGTTTCGAATCGACGTCTATTCTGGAAGTAAACATGCTTTGAAAACAGAACTAGCGGGGGAGAAAACAATAAAGATGTCAGGGGGATGTTTGTAGGGTGGCGGGGTAGGGGTATTCCCAATCAAAGGAGTGGTAAGGTGCCTCCTTCCCTCCTGCAGCCTACGGGACACCCTTGGGCAAGGTGGAGTACCCGTTAAGCTCCCCGATCAGGGTTAATGTGAAGCCATGTGTGCAGGTGGTGGATGAAGTTGAAAAGCAGCCAACAGATAGTTGTAGGTTATGGTCTCCAGCTTTACGACGGTAGGCAGAGGATCTCCTTTTTTTTGGGAGACAATGGCTACGGTCATCGACCAGTATGGTCACTGCTAGGAAGGAAAGCAATTACAAACTACCTTCTTTACAGATACCAAGAATATCATGTATTGCAAACTCATCGATATTCAGAGAAACGGCGTAAATGGGTGTTCCATAGGAGCAGCCTCGACCGGTAGGTGTAGTCATGTGCACCAGGTGACTCCAGACCATCTGCAGGCTGCTGGGTGCAAAAGAGTATCAACATTGAAAGTAGGAACTTGGAATGTAAGAACTATAAGTGGGAATGGAAAATTTGATAACATTAAGAATGAAATGAGAAGACTAAATATTAAACTGTTAGGTACATGTGAGACCAGATGGACAGGAATGGTCATTATAACATCTGAGGGATATAGAATAATCTATTCTGGTGGAGAGAAATAACAGCGAGGAGTAGCAATTATAATGGATACAGAGAGATCAAAATCGATCAAAGGATATTGGACTGAATCAGACAGAGTGTTACTGGTGAAGTTGAGTGGAAGACCTTTTGATGCCAACGTCATACAAGTTTATGCACCAACAGCAGACAGTGGTGATGACGGCATTGATGAATTTTATAATGATTTAGAGAATGCCTTCAAGAAACGTAAGAATTCTGAAGTAAATATATTGGGTGACTGGAATGTCAAAGTAGGAAATCAACAGGACGGATGCATAGTAGGCACAAGTATGGACTAGGGGAACAGAATGAAAGAGGTTGCAGACTTGTATAGTGATGTTATTATTGGAAACACCTGGCATAAACAGCACCCAAGGAGATTGTGGACACGGAGGAGACCTGATCATAAGATCAAACATCAGATATTGATTACATTCTCATCAATAGAAGATTTCGAAATGCTTTAAAAGTCGCAAAAACTATACCTAGCGCAGACTGCTGCAGCGACCATAGATTAATCTTAAGCAATATACACATACAATTTTCAAAAAATCAAATAAAAACCAAGAAGCACAATATTTGATCTACTGGCACTGAAGAGTGAGGAGATAACAGATAAATTCAACGTAGAGGTAAAGAAGAGATTTGATGCATTGTCCGATATGGAAATATTATTTCAAGATGTCAAATGACCAATGGGAAATGAGAAATGAGAATTAATGACATCACTAACAAAAGAACATACACATCAACGGGGTGCTTAAAAACCAATGATGGCAAAGTCATAATAGAAAAAGAGATGATTTTACATGCGTGATCAGATTATGTGAAAGACCTGTATGATGATACAAGAGAAGAACAATATGATCATCGGAATAATAATGAAGGACTATCAATTTTGAAGATGGAAATTCAGAATGCTCTTCACCATATGAAAACTGGCAAGACCCCGGTTACAGATAACATCACAATAGAAATGATCAATGCCTTAGAACAATATGGAATAGACCAAGTCACCAGACTGCTGAACGAATATATGATACTGGAGATATATCTCCTGAATTATGTAATTATATATGTATTGCAATCCCGAAGAAATCAGGAGCCTTGGAATGTGATCAACATTGAACAATTAGTATAATGAGCCACATCACAAAGATTTTGCTGAGAATTATCATGCAAAGAGTTAGGAAGAAAATACAACCAGAAATAGGAGAAGAACAATGTGGGTTTGTGGAAGGCAAGAGTACAGTAAATGCTGTGTATATACTGAGAACAGTAAATGAACGTTCTATAGAAGTAAACAAAGATCTATATCTTTGCTTTATTGACTACACAAAAAAGTCGCTTAAAAGTCGACAGGGTCGTCTTCATTGCAGTATTGGATTTTTTCCCCATATGGACCGGTCTCTTTCCGCAGCTCGGAAAGCGTCGCACTAAGCACGAACACTGTAGCTCCAGTGACGACCCGCAGAAGTCTCCGAAAAATGCACTCGTGAACCGAAGGATGCGGCCCGGAATCGAACCCACGACCTTCGGAGTCCGAGGCAGATGGTTTGACCACTTCGCCACGGAGATTCCCATTTTAACTACACAAATGCTTTCGATAAAGTGAGACATGTCTACATGATAAGGATGCTTGAAGATCTCACATTGAGGGAAAAGACCTTAGACATGTAAAAAACATATATTGGAAACAACAAGCTGCCATCAGAATTGATAATAATGAAGGTCAATATCAGCCTAGTAAAAGAGGTGTGAGACAGGGACGTGTAATGCCTCCAGATCTTATTTTCCCTGCACAGTGAAAATATTTTCAGAAATATAGAAGATATGGAAGGAAACAACATTGGGGGAAGATACATGAGTAACATTAGATATACAGATGATACAGTCTTGATTGCAGACAATGAACAGGATATGCGACATTTAGTAGATGCGGTTGTTGCACACAGAGAGCAACTAGGAATAGAATTGAATAATAAGAAGACAGATTATTGTCGTCACTGGGAAGAAGGAAATACCACAATGTGATATATACGAGTAGATGGACATATTCTTCAGCAAGTGAATCGGTAGAGTTATCTCGGAACATCTGATTGGAGATGCCTTGAAGAGATTAGAACAAGAATTTCCATTGCAAAGGTAGCCTTTTGCAAGATGTAAAACATACTGACCAATAAAAAGATATCAATTGAAACGATAAAAAGAGTGTTGAAGTGCTACATAGAACCTACATTTTTGTATGGATGTGAAGCGTGGATAATGAGAAGTCGAGCTGAAAAAACATCTGATGGCTGTGGACATGTGGTTTCTGATTAAAATGCAAGAATATCATCGACAGACAGAAAAACTAAAGTACAAGTCCTTCAAGAAACAAATGAAGATTGTAAACTGATTAGAGTCATTAGACGTAGATAGTCACAATTTTTCGGGCATTTTATGAGAAGAAATGACTTGGAGAACTTGGTGACAACTGACAAGATCGGAGGGAAGAGACGAAGGGGAAGACCGAGAAGTAAATACCTGGATGACTTGGCCATGTGGCATGGTCGAGACAGGAACACCGAGCTGATCCACGACTCAGGTGATCGAGTGAGATGGCGAAACATGACCGTCCACGCTTATCGGCATGGCACATGATGGATGGGTGGAGATGTTTGATGAGAGCCAGAGAAGAAATAGAAATGTGTTACACGTGATATTGAAACAAATTTCCTCGGGAATTATTTAAGCTGCCCATTAGGAACTTTAAAATACAACTAAAAGCTAAACAAAATGATAACTCTAAATCAAGCAACACAACTCAAATAGGAGCCAGTGAAGATTCATGGGTGAACGTTGAGAAAAATTACAGGTGAAAACAACAACGAATTTTCGGGAGGCAAAGTGTTGAAATGACAAAGAAAACCCAGAGAAGCAACATAAATATCAGGAATCTGAGACTCACCACTATCCTGTTTATTCATATTTATTTTTAACGCTGACGAAGATGAAGACATATTTACTTACGACTCATCTCTATGTGTGTTTTATGATCCTTCCTTGACAAAAGTTGTGTTCATTTTAAAACTTCAAAACAGGTGCACTCGTCTGCTAATTAATTTAGGAAAATAGATTCTGGTTCTAGAGTTTCCAACGCTCGTTGAAGTGAAATGTAATTAGTCCGTCCGGCCTATATTATGTTACACTAGCAATCTGGATGACGGGTGAGAATGCTCCAGCTTGTCACCTAAGATGATTGGCACACATAGATAGATGTTTTTTTTAGCTTCGTTTGAACTGAATATATCTAACAGATATCTTTCTTTTCTACTGCCGCTTGGAGAAATGAATATGTAGATTATTAATTTCCCAAACACGGAGTTTGTTATCTTTAAATATAACAGAGAGTAGATTTCTGTGTTCCACTAGGTTTAAATTTTTACTAAAGCGTCAACAGTATATATTTATTTAAGCAATAGGCGAAAAGAATGTTATGGTTTAAACAGTCCGGGGTAATTTTTCAATAGGTATTTAAACTTTAACTACAGCTTGAAGAATATACACTTTTTTAAAGCAGTGAAAGCGTTTCACAGTTCCCAGACACAACGAATCGAGGGTTCGAAATCAGCCGCAGACGATTTGGAGCATACCTCTTTGCATTGACTCTGGTGGTTTGAGTGTTGGTCGTTCAGAAAGAAACGGCAAAGTAGTGAACCTAAAAATGTCCTAGTAAATCGCTGAGATTTAAACTTTTATTAACGCGTGAAGAATATATATATTTATTTACGGAATAGAAGAGACGGTTCATGGTTTAAACATTCTGGAACAATATGTCAATAGGCAGGGGCTAACACATAGAATCAATCAAATGAATCATAAGGAAATATGTTACAACCTTATGGCGCATTGGGCGTGTGGTGCTAGCCTTACATTTGTGTATAGCAATCAACTGCCGGTGGGCGGTGTGGTCGGTATCATGCAGCCGGCCTTTACTTCCCAAGACGTTTCCGGGTACCCATTTTAATCTGGTTCGACCTGGGAACCCATGTCAATATTTCTTTTAATCCGCCTCGGTGAGGATTTTTTAACAGTATATATATATATATGGCCTCTCTGGCCCCTCTGGGAACCGTGTGCCCTTCTAAACAAAAATGCAAGTTTCTTAAGTGAACATTTCAATTTTTGAATAATAAAAATGATGCATTATGTGGGGGTGGGGGGGGGGGGGAGGATAAGAATTTTAGAAAGGCTTAGGTGGGGCATTAGCACAAAAAAGGTTGGGAAACACTGCAATAGATTGAGATGGTATAGTTTATTGTGAAGAAATTATTGCAGGCAAAGGAACAAGTATGATGTACGTAGAAAGTGCACGCTGCACGGCCACAAGGACGCACATGATGATTGTAGAGAAACAGTACCGAGCTAGGCCACACAGTTGCAGGCTTTTTCACAAGAACGATGACTATAGAGAGGCTGTACCTACCTACCGTGTTTCACCGAAAATAAGACCTACCCCTATAAGCCCTAGCACGATTTTTCAGGATGCTTTTATTAAAGACCTAGCTATAATGAGAAACTTGTTGCCGAATGGCCAGTAAAAGTCGGGATTTGGAGAGTAATGACAATGTTCCAGAAGAAGATGGCATGACTGTATTTGAATAAATGTAAAATTTTGTACATGAATAATTATACATTTTTGTATCAGACAAAAAAAATATAAGACACCCCCGAAAACAAGCTGCAGTGCATTTTAAGCTAACATTAATATAAGACCCGGTCTTATTTTCAAGGAAGCAGTAGACCAAATAATTGTATGCAAGAATGATGACTCTAGAAAGTCTGCCGAGCTAGGCCAACAACTGCAATCGTGTCACAAGAACGATGGCTATAGAGTGACTGTGCCGAGCTAGTGAAATTTTGAAAGCTATTAATCAAAGATTAAATTTATACTTATTTAATAGTAGATTACATTTATTCTTAACATTCACATTTATTGATCGACAGAACTGTATTGTACATACGGTATCAAAATAATATAACAAAATGACATCCGTATGAAGTTATATACAAAAAGTTAAATAGTTATATATATATATATATATATATATATATATATATATATATATATATATATATATATATATATATTTAACTATTTAAATTTGTGTATATAACTTCATACGGATACGTATATCTTAAGTATAATCCAGAAAGATTTAACATGATATTAATGACAAAATGAAAATCAGAAATGGAAACTGTCTTTGCAGGAAAGAGCCTAACAGGTTGGGGAAGCTAAAGAACAAGAAGCTAATTAAAAGGTGAGAACGGCTAACTAAAGTGACTAACTTTCGGGTGCTCCAGCAAGTGGCCATTTCGGTCATGCGACGAGAGAAGAAGAAACGGAGAGCTGACATAGATGTTTACGTGACATAGAGGTGACACAGACATGACATAGACATGATATAGGCTTGACACATACCTGACATAAACCTGTTATAAACATGAAATATACGTGACATTACCATCCAGTAGACGTGACATAGACATGCTGTGGAGTACGCGAACTCAAAGGCGTGTTTTTTAAATTGTATGCAGACATATAGGGCTTTTCTAATAACTCTTCCACCACTATATAAAACATGCATACAGTCAAACCTCGTTCTCCGTCGATAATCCGTCAGAAAACAATCAGTGAAACCCGTAACCGGCGAAAACCGAGGTAATTATTTCCATATGAATCAATGTAAATCCAATTAATTGGTTCTAGACACTCCAAAATACATACCAAAACCACATTTTATAGAGAATAAATATAGTGTTTAATACTATATTTTGGTACCAGACGTGTCCGAACTCGCACTTTCGCCGTGCCTAGTAACACAATGTATACCAGTGGGCTTCTTGAAT
The DNA here is from genome assembly GCA_014155875.1 of Cepaea nemoralis. Taxonomy (NCBI): domain Eukaryota; kingdom Metazoa; phylum Mollusca; class Gastropoda; order Stylommatophora; family Helicidae; genus Cepaea; species Cepaea nemoralis. Next base: position 561,455 of record JACEFZ010022373.1, read on the forward strand.
TTTTCAAACCATAATCTGCCGGCTTTTAAATCACTAAGTGCACTAGCATTCGTCCCAGTCATTTTCTGACCTTTTCACATATGATTGCCCCTGAAGCAGAATCATCATCTAACTGTTTTTGATTTATCTAAATTAACAATAACTGTTCGACATCTTCAATTGTTTGCGATCTCTGTTTCGTTAGCACATCCATGTCTTTCGCTACTTTAGCCTCTCTTATTGCTTCCTTTTTTTCGCCACAATGAAACATATCGTGGATGGGGACTTCCCGTGCATGCGGCCGATTTCAGTAATCTTAATGCCGCTCTCGCATTTTATTATTAGCAAGCGATGCCCACAACACGAAAAACAACGCCAAATTGAGCAGAAGAACTCGTGGGTCCCTTTGTTTTCGCAAAATTAGCAGCGAGGTCATGTGGGCACGTCGACGAAAACCGAGACAAATATTTCGCTGAAAAAAATCGACGAAACCCGGTATCTGCTTGGGCGTATTGGGTATAAATAAATGTTTGCATATCCTTTACAGGACATCGCTGTCAACATCAGCATCTTTCAGCTGATTTTTGATTTCTTGGCAAGATTACCCTCAGTAGTTTGTCATTGCTTTCTGAGCGGCCGGCTCACATACACCGTAAGTTACCGACGCGATTCGATCCACTGCTGGTTCTCACCGTCGTCACGTTACTTACGAGAGTATAATATATAAAAAAAAATAATAATAATATGGTATTAGCCCCATACATTTTATAGACAAATTGGCACTCGATGGGTGATGGGGTCAATATCACCGCTGTTGCCTTTACTTCCTGGAACATTTTCAGGTAGCAATTTTAGGTTGTTTTAAGCTGAGTCAATGTGGAAAAAAAAACAGTAGCAACATTACACTTTCTAACGCTACTACATGCGGATATATATCATAACAAGTTATTATAAGGGAAGCAATTTTGGCATTTCCAATGGTTTATTTCTTCTTGTCCTTCTATATTTCATCATCATCATCATCATAATCATCATCATCATCATCATCATCATCATCATCATCACCATCATCATCATCATCATCTTCTTATTCTTTTTCATTATTATTATCATCATCATCACCATCTTCTTCCGTTTCTTCAGGTCCTTGGTTGAAGCAGATATAGACGATCATGACTTTCCAATCGCTAATGAAGTTGGGTTTGCATATACTATTATTTGTTATCCTCCTGTCTAACCTTTCCAAGCACATCTTTCTATCTCTTACCCTGTCTCTCTTGACTTGTACGAGTATTTTCCCACACAAGGCTGATTTCTCTAACCTACCTGTACTATTTATATGAATTTCAATGGTGACTTTCCTGTAGCTATGCAAACAAACATTTGAATCCGCAGAATGCTTGTTTTATTTACTTTAAGGGTGAACATTCAAGACCGAAAACTGGTTTGGCGTGAGTTTCTTTAGTCCAATGAAAACAATCGTGAATGTGAACGTGCCACGCCAAGGAATGAAGCAGACGTGACACTCAATTAAGCACGCCTTCAACATGTTCAGCATTTGACAAACGGTCATAGATATCGATTTATTGAGAAAAGAACAATGCATACACATTCCGTCATAATTGAAACGCAAATTTGCCCGTGCATGTTTTACTTCGACGTGTTTCCTTGGCAGACGGATAACACACTGGACTGCTGTAATAAATGATTAGATTTCACTACTCCCCCCCCCCCCCACTCGTAGAGTTGTACTGTGGAAAAAAGAACACACCAATACATGGATAAATAATTATTTGCTTGTCCTTTACAAGATTCCAACATGTATTGGCTGTTTGTGATTTAATATAAAATAAGCTTAGTAGTTTGCTATTGCTTTTTGAAAATTGATGGAGAGCCACATGGCCGAATGGATAAGAACGCGTGTTCTTAAACATCCGGTGGTCTTATGCCGAGGTAAACTCCTATACCGGATAATTGGACTAAAATGTTGACCTATCATCATTGACTTGGGGACGTAAATTACAAGTACCTCTGAAGTCGGAATTGGTTCGTCCGATGGCGATGGACACTGTTAATAGGGAAAGCTAATCCACACTCAAAATTCAGCCCAGCACTACTATAAATAGTGTATATGGACTACGCTTGAGCTCAAAGCCAGCGAGCGAGCCCAAACAAAATCAATAAACACAAAAAAAATGTATTTTCGGATATCTTTTTTTTTGCATATCCCTTACAGGACATTGCAGTCAACTCTATCATTTTTCAGCTGCTGTTAATGTCATGGCAATATTACGCTCAGTAGTTTGCCATTGCTTTCTGAGCGACCGGCTCACATACCCCGTAAGTAACCAACAAGGCGCGATACGCTGCCGATTCTCGCGCAGTTGCGTTCTTCATGTGGATATACGGGATTACGGAGAACGTCGTTACACCCTACGCCAGGGAGACGGCATTCTGGTATCTACTTCCTCAAATTGAACAGATAGCCACCGAGCGCAGCTTTCAAATATTATGTTTTCTGGTTTTTCCTGTAGCTTCAGTCCTATACCTTCTGTGTGTGCCCATGTATACCTGTGAATTTATTTCTCATTGTATTTCAAGGATTTCAAATATGGTCCATCAACTGATAAGACCGAAATTTTCTGTCCTGTATACATTCAGTATTCACGATTCTTGTTTTTGTAGTCCATGATATGTGGATGTCTTTCTACGGTCTTGTGTCTTGTGTGCTGCCAATTATTTCTGAAACTAATATTCCAAGCTATGATATCACACCTTCCAGAATTTTCTCTCTTGGTCTCCCCCAGACTCTCCTCCCGTTTAATTTTACTGTTTCGTCGACATGCTCCAGTTCCCCCCCCCCCCATCTTCGTCATGACCTGCCACACCTCGATTTGTGGCATGGGCATGAAGAATATACTTATCCCGCGTTCCTTACACAGAAGAAATAAAGAGGTTAAGCACAGCAGTACAGACGTTTTACCATTGCCTGCAGCTAGGCGCTGTGAGAGGTATTGTTTCCTCATAGGTGTGTGTGAGTGGGTGAGAGAGAGAGAGAGAGAGAGAGAGAGAGAGAGAGAGAGAGAGAGAGAGAGAGAGAATGCGTGCGTGTTTGTCTGTGGTGTGTGTGTGTGTGTGTGTGTGTGTGTGTGTGTTGCTATATGTGTCTACGTGTGTCTGTGTGTTTTACGAAGGCTTCCTAGTGTCAACATCCATTCTGTCACTTGAGAATGTTTACCTGTAAAGCTGACAAATTCTTCTGCTCCCCCCATGTGTGTGTTGATTTCCTCACTACATTTACTTCAGTCATTGTGACGCAAGCATCAACTTTCTGCTCTAGAAATGTATCGGAGATGCCTGTAATATATATCATGGACCAAAGACCACACATATGCACATCAGGAACACGCTGTAGGACTTGTTAGAGGGCGCCTGGATTATAGCGTTTAGGTCTGAAGCTGACTAATGGCATGAGCGCAGTCAGACGAGGATTTTGCTGCCTGTGCTCGTCGTTCGCTGTAGGAGGATAAGACTGATCACTTATTCCTGTGTGCACTCAGGGCCTACAAACATGTGAATGATCCTTAACTATTGAGCACAATTCACAGCAGGTTCCTGCTATGGACTATTTCTTTTCTAACATTGTTGTATTCCTACACCAGTAATAGTGTAGGATAATATAATGTTACCTACAGAGTATGTATAGGGTGTATTTTTAATGACTGTGCAGTGTCAGAAAATATTGCTGGTCCAAGTTTTGTATTCATCCTCTGTAAAGTTCATGCAACATAATAGGTAAATACAAAACTTAAACCGGCAATATTTTCAAACACCGCACAGTCATTTAAAATACACCCTGTACATACATCAGCCGGCTCTGCGGATAAGGGGAGCAATGAAGCCGTTTCACAATTCCATGTCATTGTGAGTCGAGGGTTCGAAATTAACCGCAGACGTAAGCAGACTGTATTGCGTTGACTCTGATGGTATAAGCGTTGGTAGTTCAGAAAGACAGGACAAAGTACTGAACGTAAAAATTGTCTAGTAAATCACAGACAGCCAAACTACTGGGTTGATTGTCATACACATATAAGTATACTTGTACAGAACATGCAACTAACTTATTTATATTCATAAGTCAATTTATTACCTCAACAGGTGTTAATGTGAAAAATACATGATATCCATACTTCACGAATATAAATTAGACAACAACCAATTATCTACACAGGTGCCGAGGTAGCGTAGTGGCTTGGCACTGGCTTACCGGCTTGGTGGTCAAGAGCTTCAACTGTCATCGGAGCGGATTTTCAAAAATGGACCCAGCTTAAAATGGGTACCAGGAAATGTTTCGGGAAGTAAAGGCGGCCGGTGTAATACAGACCACATCCCCCACCGAACGCCGACCGGTCTATAAAAATGGGTCTGGCTCCATATGTCCTATGTTCGTAACGCGTGTAAAGGGGTAATTTTCTTGAATACTTACTATATTACCTGTTCAACTTGCATGTATAGCGTACGTCAGCATTTTATCTACACCTCACGATCATCAATCTGTCAGCAGTGCATTATTTAAACCATAAGCAAATCGGGGAAACGCGAAAGAAGATTTAGCAGGTCGTTGCGTTGGCTCTATTATTCATACTTGCAAGTAAAGATCTACTCATTTTCTGTTTTCCTTGGCCACGTTATTTTCCCCCTAAAAACATTGACGTGTCGCGTGGTGTGTCTAGCGTCCGCTGAGATTTACACCAGTCGCTGGAATGCACAATGTCCTGGATTTATATCTTATTCATGCCAGCCTTTGGCTTTCATTATTCCCGGCACCAAGGTCAGTGGAGTCTTAGACGCGAATTCTTTGCCCGCGTTTTTCATGTTGAGAACCTCCGTACTTACTGACAATTTTATTTCTGGAAATGTGTCTGTGTCTGATGAGTATCAGAGGAGATGAAAACTAGTGTTATACAATGAGTCTGTGTCTGATGAGTATTAGAGGAGATGAAAACTATTGTTTTACGGTATGACTGTGTCTGATGAGTATCATAGGAGCTAAAAAACTACTGTTATACGATGTGTCTGTGTCTGATGAGTATCAGAAGAGATGAAAAATATATGTATACGATATGTCTATGTCTGATGAGTATCATAGGAGATGAAAACTAATGTCATACGACATTATTTTGACGTGAGTTGAAACTAGTAACACGTCTGTGATCAAAAGAAACATGTCACAATTGCGAAGACTGCAAGTGAAAAGCTAATATAATTCAAACTCTGGCAAACTTCTCCAAATATCAGATGTTAGAGAGGACTGGAGAGTCATGACTGTCGATGCCAGCTTCAGAACAGGCACAAGAAAATGAAGGAGGACAAGAAGAAAGAGGAAAACAAGAGGATAAGAAGAAGAAGAGGAAGATAATGATGGTGATGACGATCTAAACCAGGCTTATCATGTAACAGTGAGACATTCAGCGTGTAATTAACTATTAGTTGTGATTACACAAGTGTTGGGATTCTGATTTGTAAAACACAACATTTTCTTGAAACATAGGCCTTCACACTCGCATACTGTTCTTTCTAAATTGCGTATATCTTGTTTCCGGTGTTATTATATACACAATATTAGTAGTCTTTTCTACCGTTAGGATCCATGAAACGAAATGTGGGTGGGAAGGGGGAGAGGGGGAAGCAAGTGAACGAGACAGAAAGAAAGCAAGTGAGAGAGGGAGAAGAGAGAGAGAGAGAGAGAGAGAGAGAGAGAGAGAGAGAGAGAGAGAGAGAGAGAGAGAGAGAGAGAGAGAGAAAGGAAAGTAACGATCGAATGACATTTTTTTCAAAGGGTCACAATTCGGCAAGCAGGTTAGTTTTCCAGCCACTCCACTTTCGCAGACTACTTATCTATCATGAATGCTACTTTTAAATTGAAAAAGAAAAAAACATTGCAACGTGATTGTTGTAAACATACACCAAACATAAACAATTCAAACTTCGACGTTATGAGACAGGCAGGTAGAGGGGGACAGGGATAGAAAGAAAGCAAGTGAGAGACAACGAACGAAGAATCTTTATTTTCAAAGGGTTGCAAATAAGGCACAAAGGTCCGTCTTACATTTGGCCCTTCCAATCACTCGTCTGTCATACATCAATTATATATTGTGGATGGTATGTTCACATAGAAAGGTAAGAATACACGAATGACCGAAGAAATCTTAAAGTTGATTGGCCAAAAGAAAAAAGAGTAAAATTTATAAACAAGAATATGGCGAGATAAATACAGAAATACAAATTAATTGTGTGAAGACAAAGAAAGTTAGTTAAACGAGCAGTGCAAGAAAAGTGAATTAAATTATATTCAAGATACAAAAATTATGCACAGACAAATCAGTAAGCTCACAGGGAAAGAAATAAGAATAAATACAGAATGATTAAAATAAAAGAAAAAGAAACAGGAAAGATATTATTGGAGGAAGATGCTATAATGAAGAGGTGGAATAAGTATATAAGAGAATTTAGAAGGTCCAACTATTCTGCACTATGTATCACTAACAACCTATTTCAGTCACAGGTTGCGCAACAGTAACGGTTTAAACATGGCCACCAAAAGGATCCGCTAAAGCAACGTAATATCATAGAATACCTCCATGCTGAAGGCCAGACCCCGATTCGCATCCACGAACATTTGAGCATTTTTTATGGAGATTCAACAGTGGATGTTAGCACTGCCTGACGTTGGGTACTTCATTGTGATGAAGCTGAAGTAGGTCAATCCTCACTAGCTGACGCATAGCGGACTGGCCGTCCATCAACCGCTTTGACTCCACGCAACATTCATCAAGTTGACGATATCATTCGTGGTGACTGCCAGGTAACACTGGATGAATTGTGTTCTATGTTGTCCATTAGTGCCCGGAATATCATTAAAGATCTGGGTTATTAAAACGGTGGAATCAATTCGATGAATGCTGTGTTGATGCAAGGCGGTCAGCCAGTCAACCAGTGAGGATTGACCTACTTCAGCTTCGTCACAATGACGTAACCAACATCAGACAGTGCTAACATCCACTGTTGAATCTCCATAAACAATATTCAAACGTTCGTGAATGCGAATCGGGGTCTGGCCTTCAGCATTGAAGAATTCTATGATATTGCGTTGCTTTAATCGAACTTGTTTGGTGGCCATTTTTAAGCCGTACTGTTGCGCAACCTGTGACTGATACAGGTTGGTAGTGATATACAGTGTAGAATCGTGTTTGGGGAATCCCGTTAAATTAATAAATTGCACACTGATAAAGTATTTTTTTTTCCGCATATCCTTTACAGGACATCGCTGTCAACATCAGCATCTTTCAGCTGATTGTTGATTTCTTGGCAAGATTACGCTCAGTAGTTTGCCATTGCTTTCTGAGCGACCGGCTCACATACCCCGTAAGTTACCGACGCTGAGAGAGCGGCAACCGATTCTCACTCAACGTCACGTTACTCACGAGAGTATTACGGAGAAAGTTGTGTAACTCCTAGACGAAAGAGACAGGCTGATAAAGTATTTACAAATATAAAAAATACGAGGCATTACTTATTGACCGACCCTGGTAAATGAATATTCTCGTGGCTTAACTATTATCGTCTTGGTTAGTAAAGGACCCAGGTACATGCATTAAGGCGTATTGGAACTATGGTATTACACCCAGATTTGTATAGACCGATGGGCACACGGTGGATACAGTGGTCAGTATCACACTGGTCGCCTTTACTTCCCAAGTCACTTCCTGATACCCATTTACTCTGAGTCAAACCGGTAGCTGAAGGTCTTTTTGTAAAGTCGCCCCAATTCTGATTCGAATCCATGATCATAGGGCCGACAGGCGAGTGCTCAGGTACTACTCTACCGCGATCCCCGTGTCCTCTTATAGGACTGTAAAGGTTAATGAAGTCATTTAAAAGATTACCTCCTTCCGGCTTTAATCGCTAAATAGTAGGCTCTCACTAGAATGTTCCTAGCCAATGTCTTTACAGCTCATTTACGGAGACAGAAACAGATAAAAGGAAATACCATTTGTAATTGAAGAACTCGTGACTACATCGGTCTCCAACCACTTATTATAACAGGATGCGACGTGTTAAGAAGCTACTTCTTTTACTGAGACTCAAAGAAAGTGTTGGATGACTGTAAGATCTGTGATGGTTTTGTCTATATGAGTCATTAGACCTTTTAACAAGAACGCCCTCACACAAAAACCGCTGGCAGGGTTTGCAAATACGTCGTTCTGATCATTCCACAGAGAAAGATGACCAAGAAAGAATGACTGTGTCATTTGGAGACTTTATATAAAGGAGTTTCAAATAAGAGGCTAACACAGATTTTAATCCCGAAATGGAAAATTCTCGTCAACAACCGAGATGTCCTGAATGTGTGACATTCTTATCCTCTTCATACTTCCTCCTTTTCTTCCTCCTTCGTGTTATCATGTGTTTTTCTTCAGCTATTTCTTCATTTCCCTCTTCTTTCTTCTTCTGTTTCTGTTTCTTCTTCTTAGCCTTCTTCCTCCTCATCCTTTACTCTATTCCTGCGTGTTAGCTACAGATCAAGAATATGCATGAGGTGAAAGACTGATGTGTATGCGTCTTACATGGTAGTATTTATAGCTACATATACTCTTTCATTCCGTTGTTTGCAGGAGGCCACCTCTTATAATATTTCAGACGTGTTCAAGTAGCTCTTTGTGGGACACGGATAATCTATTTATGTGGCAAACCCATCTCACTTGCTGCTTTAATATAATCTAGCTCCGGTGCTGTACCTGTTTACCTCCTGTTGTCATTGTGTTTGTTTCTGTTTCTTATTGTTGTATTTAGAATTCGTCAGAGGCATTTTATTTCTCGTTTGTTTTTTATTGTCCATATCTACCATTGATACAATAATGTTAGAATAGTCTGTTGAAAAGTGATCTGTTAGTTGCAAGTGTTAAGTATTTTGCTCTGCAATGGTTGCAGCCTTGTCTAGTAATTATATTTGCTGTGCTGCATCTTCGACCATCTACCATTGTTTCATCGTATCATTGCATTGTCTTCACCAGTATTTGAAATGTATTGTCTCTTACTTTGTTTATCTTTCTGTTTGGAGATTTCAAAACGGATCATATTCTACTAGATACTTTATTGCACGATTTATGTAGGATTGCAGGCTGTAAATACAAGAATAGCATACTACATAAATAATTTCACAATTGCTAAGCTAATATTATCAATAAACTTTAACATTTAATTCGACAAGATGTTAACAAGAAGGTGAAAGAATACACAATGGAGGTGGTCATTAGAATAACTAGGATATAAAGAAATACCATGCAATGCACAAAAGAGACAATATGTATGTGCCATTAATTGCTACATGCAGTCTTCTAGTAAGAATGTCGGGACAAGAAAACCAATGGCAAGTTTTCTAAATATGAGGCAGGCCTTGCTCATTGCACAGAAAAATAGTTTTGGGGCGTTTTCCCCGCTTTGAACTCAAGTGTAGTCCATACACATGCTAGAACTTCTAGAGCACTTGATTGATTTTTGCGTGCGGATTAGTTTTCCCTATTACCAGTGTTTCCGTCATCAGGCGAACCCACTCCGATCAAGAAAGAATGGCTGTGGCTTTTGGAATTTTATATAACAAAAATTTCAATTTAAATACTTACACAGCTGATAGGCGAAAGAAAGATGACTACACACGCTAAACATTACTCTGTCATCACTGCCAGCTAAGTCAGTTGTCTTCTTTCCCCCAATTATACTATCCAGAATCCCCGCTGTTGTCGTTAGCTAAAAACAAGAGGAGTTTGAAGTGATCACCTTTCGTAAACTTTCTTATATATATAAGGCGACTTGATGTATATGTAACATATTTGTATGCAGGATATTATAAAAATTACAAAATTATAACAACCAAGCACATCTCTTTTCTCTGTTTCTTTTATATCAAGGAACCCATTTCGCTTTTATAATTAGATTTACATATTATAATAAGTTACTATCATTGAATGTAAGAAAGAGAGTGCTGAAGTGCTATATAGAACCTGTTTTCTGTATGGCTGTGAAACTTCGATTGTAAAGGAACAAATTAAGAAGAGATTTGAATCGACAGAAATGTAGTTCCTGAGACGAATGTTGCGAATTCCTTGGACTGCTAAAGTAACTAACAACTGCATGAAAGAGGCTAATGAAAGTAGAACATTATATACAACAATAAGAAAGAGGCAAACAGCTTTTTTGGTCATACGATGAGAAGAGAGGCATTAGAGAACATCGTGACAACTGGAAAGATCGAGGGGAAGAGAGGCAGAAATGATGCTGGATAGATTGCGCCAGTAGCATGGAGGAATATCAACAGCGGAGCTAATCCAGAAAACCAAAAACAGAGATGTTTGGAAAGACATGAACGCCTACGTCAGCCGGCATAGGACTTGATGATGATGATAATGATGATGATTCTAATCCATGAAACCCCTTATTCGTCCATGTTTAGACTGCCCATGACACACTCCTTCCTAAACAGTCAGTTATACATGAATAATTAGTTTCATTATCCGTATAATCCATGCTAAGTGCGCTGGTCGTCATGTGTGTCCAGTCTTATATTTCTTGTACTGTCAATCATTTCTGATACCGATGTTGCTCAATGCAATAATGCCAAATTGTCTATTTATCTTCTGTCATCTCCCCTGACTCTCTTCACACCCCCCCCCCCCCCCCCGCAACTCTCCTGTTGTGACAACATACTTTTGTTTTCCCTTTGTCATAATGTGTCCATAGAATGTGGACCGTCTCTTTCTCATGGGAGCAATCACTTCTCTTTATGAGGTAACTGTTTTCAACGTATCTTCATTACATGATTATTTGTCCACGGAGTTCCCATTATACTTCTATAAAACCACATCTCTGAATCTCTAAATAATTCCTCGATCTGTTCATTGTTAATGACAAACTTTTAGTTTTCAGCTCCAGCATTTGGGCTGTTTGTGATTTCTTGACAAGTTTTCGTTCAGTCATTTGCCATTGCTTTCAGAATAACTGGGACACAAAACATTGTATGAAACCCAACGCAAAACGGAGGTCTGATGCCAAATCTCCCGCAGCTATATTTAGAAGGCGGTATTCGGTATTTCGTTAGTAACTCTTTCGCCAAAGACGGCAGATTTATTAACTTTTCTAAATTCACAAAATTCACAATACTGGAATCATGAGATATTCTTGGCACATTCATTATAAACTAATTCATCACACTTGGCCAATAAATGTTTTAAAATAAAACACACACACACACACTTTAGATATAGTGATGTCAGTCTGAACCAAGCAAATATAGATACCATTATTTGATAATTTACAGTATGTAATAATAGCATTTATTAAGAACATTGGTGGTTTATTTAGTTATGATGGAAATAAGTTGTCAACGTTTAATGATATGGTTAGCACACACTGTGTTACGTCACTGTACTGAAATGCTCATCATCATCATAAGCATCATCATCATTTGCCATGCCGCTAAGCATGGGCGTCATGTTTCGCCATCTCACGCGATTGTCACGAGCTCGCCATGAGTTAACCAGATAATAATACCGACGTTTGCTTGGCGTATATTTTCTAGGCCACAACAGTCGTACTAACAGAGTAAACACAGCTGCACGGGATACATCGGGTCAGCCCATATACACATTTGGCGGTGAGTGAGAAGGAAGGGATAAAACGCGTTGGCAGTTCATAACAGTTAAAATCACATATAATTGGCCGCTCAGGATATGGAATGGTTCCGTTTGTCATCTATGGTTCCGGACATCAGACGGAATGGAGGTTTTGACTGTCAGCACATGACAGAAAGTTGAGGGTGTTATTGAAAACAGTGGAACACCTGCCGGACATGAACAACGTCACGTGCACAATGTAAGCTTGTTTGGAAAACCATGATTGGCAGCTTGGTATCGAAACTCTTTGTTGGAACTCGACAGTAACTCTCTAGATTGTTTTGGATGTCAGAACCAGTGATGACAAATCTAACATGGAGGGAGCCCGAGGGAGGATGGATCCCTGACAGGGGATGATCTGCCAATGTGCCACCTGTGTGGGGGCATAAAGGATAACGTCACGTGGCCAACTTTGGTAGTTTGCCATATAAACCCGAGTTGGGACCAACTAGGGGGACTTGAAAATGCTCTAGTCGGAGTGCCAGGGCACTGCAGTGCTTAGTGGAAATAATATCTACCGTGTGTTAATTAGTGACTTAATTTTACACGTGCCTATAATGGCAGATGTAGATATGATTGATAGGACTGCAGTAGTGCCATTTAAGGTATAACCTAGTATAATATTAGTTCTAATTAATATAGACTGTGGCCTTGTTAAACTATAGTGTGATGATTAGCACTGTTAGTGGAAACTAGTTAGAGTAGAATAGTGATATTAACTCTGCTAGTTAAGAATAGATTAGTGAAGTGTTGATAAGCTTTACTAGTTGAGAATTGAGTAATGAGGGATAATTGGGATCTTCCCGTAGGTGTCCCTGGTGGGCGGGGTTCCGCATTCTGTTTGCTGATTTTTTCTTTGTCATAGCCTGATTCGGCTCTAGGTGGGTAGCTAATCTGCTCTATGACTAAGTCTAGTTAGCTAAAGATCATTAAGCAAGGTGATAGGCTTACACTCAGCCGAAAGGATCAGTAACTAGTACTATCACCAGATGTGTTGTTTCTATCCTAGGTTCCCTACCAGATCCAAGGAAACTCAACAAGTTTTTGGGAAAAAATCCAATCCCATTCGGAAGAACACCAGTTCAACAATCAATAAAGTTGCATACAGAACGTAACTAAAGCTAGAAGGAAGTTGATTCACCAAAGAGAGTGATGCGTACTGATGCACCACACAGCATCAGACAGTAGTAACTAAATGAGAACAGTCTAATAGTTACCTAGTGTTATATAATCTCGTGTAATAGAACACAAGACATTATACGTGAGGCTAGATAGACACGAGTGAGGATCAATCACATTAACAATTAACATTAATGACGGTGTACACACTACAAAGGACTTGTGCAGTTTTTTTTAAGGAACGATAGGAACGGACATTGTGTAGGGTGCAACCGGTCCATGATTAACTGTTAATACCACCGGTGTCTATTTCGGATGATCATGAAATTGGATTACCAGAGGTCTACAGAGGCAAAGCAGTATCCGGCAAGATGGTTTCGGCACGGGGTGAGATGTACATGTTCTGACGTAACGTGCTGTGGTCTATCCTTGCTGGGATCAGCTGACTGGGTTGTGGTCTGAGAGTCCGATTCTACACACTTTATAGAACACGTCACACATTTTCTTCACATACACGTCTCATATACGTTACACTTTTCTTTTAATAAATTATCTTTATTAATTTTTAGAAGCAAGAGTTGTTGAGTATGTTGCGTTGGGGAAGTATGAGAAGGGGGCATAGTACGACAGTGAGAGAGTGATAGGAAAAGGTGTCCATAGGCTGATGGAGTGTGTTGGCCGGAAGCTGGTGGATTCTCCAGAATATTGAGAGGGAAAAAATATTATAATGTGGGTGTCGGCTCTCTTCACTCCAGGGACGACACTGTAAAGGAGGACACGACATTATTGGGGGCTCGTAAACGTGATATTGGGACAGCGGGATCTCTCGTAAACGGAATCCTTGGACAGCGGGATCTCCCGTAAACGGAATCCTTGGACAGCGAGATCTCCTGCAAGCAGGAACCTTTGACAGTGGGATCCTCTGACAACGGGGTCTTTTGACACGGGATCCTTAGTTATAAGAGGGAGATATCATTTTGGAGAATCCAGCTAGAGTGAATGTGGATAGGGGTTAGGACTAATATCTTACCTGTTCACACTTCACACGTCTGCATAGGTCTGTGGTCCTGATTCTACTCTTGTCACTGCGTGAATGTGCTGTGTGTGGTATATCTAGATTTATAGTACTTGTTCATATATCTGTATAGTAATTTGCAGTTATATTGTACTCGACCTGCTAGCTTACCTCTCTGTATAATGGCCACCCCTAAACTTAGCACAGCAGAATTAAAGGCAAAGGGGGAAGAAATGGGATTGGCGGGGTCTGCTCTAACGGATTACATACAGGAAGTGGAGAGAGAGTATCGTCAAGCAGAAAGGGAAGATCGAAAGGCCGAGTTGGAATTGAGAAGGATGGAATTGGAAGCTGAGCAAGCAGCTAAGAAATTGGAAGCTGAGCAAGCAGCTAGGAAATTTGAAGCTGAGCAAGCAGCTAGGAAATTAGAAGCTGAACAGGAAGCACAGAAAAGGGAGCACGAGTACCGGATGAGGGAACTCGAGTTGAAGAGTCAATCTAATGGAGAAACTGAGGGAGCAGTTGGAGGTTCCTCCATCCCAGGATCAACACCAGTAGGTGGACATGGGTACCATGCTATGAAGTTTCCTTTAGCGGTCTACGAGGAGGACAAAGAGAAGATTGACCAGTACCTTCAACGCTTCGAGGCTATGTCAGTTGCTATGGGTCTGGAGCGTAACAAATGGAATCTTAAGCTATCCCAGGGATTACGCGGGACCGGATACGAGGTTTATACTCGCCTGCCACCAGGACATGAGAACAATTATGACGAGTTAAAGACGGCTCTGCTGAAACGATTCGAGGTTACGTCACATACCTACCGGAAAAAATTTCGAGCAGCGAAACGAGAACCCGGAGAGTTGTTTGCCGCCTACAGTTTGCGTCTTAAATCTTATCTCCATAAGTGGATGGATTTGGCTGGGTTCGCACATGACTATGAGAGTCTGGAAGAGCTCATGGTGGTCGACCAGCTGAAGAAGCAAATGTCTAAACCTCTCAGGACGTTCCTGGGAGAACAAGGAGCGGAACGTATTGACCTCGTGACTAAATTAGCAGAACGGTTCGTCGAGGTACATGGGGAGGCAGGGGAAAACCTTTCCACCAACTCCAAAAGTCAAGAGAAACATGACAAGAAGAAAGCCAAAAACTCAGGAACAAAAAAGTGGGAACCTTATGTGCAAAAATCAGAGGATAGTTCAGAGAAGAAGAAGGAGGGAAGCAAGAGCACTTCAAGCTCTACACCTAAACGACCGTGGTCGGAGAAGTGGTGTTCAATTTGTAAGTCACCCTCTCACAATACGAGGGACTGCAAATCGAAGGCTAAGAACCCTCACTTTGCAGCATGTCAAGTGACTTCCAAGGAGGTTGTCACGGAAAATGTCAAGGTCAACAAGGAAGCTCGCCACCAGGAGAGCTCACTCAAGTCCGACAATAGAAAATCTAGGACAGGGAAATGGTGCAACCAATGCAAGTCAAACACGCACAATGCTATTGACTGCAGGGGAAAGTCAGGAGACACTCAATTCGTCGTGTGCTCAGGAAAACCTAAGGTGGAGCTCACCGAACAGGTCGAGGCCGAGGAAGAGACTCCAGACCAGGAAAAACCACCTGTAGTGGAATTGGTAGAGGTTAACGGTCGTCAAGTGGAGTGTTTATACGACACAGGACTGGACGGGGAGGCCGTGATTTCTGCGGATCTGGTACATCCAGAACAATTCACAGGTGAAACCTTGGATATACAGCCTGCACAGAAGAGTGCTGTAGTCATGAAGTTGCCCATTGCTAATGTGGAGATTCGGTCAAGGTACGTCACCGGCACCATCAAGGCCGCTGTATTGACCGATCCCATTTTTCCAGTCATCCTAGGTTGCCGGTATGTCTTTCTGGGAATGCCCAGGGAGCCAATTCATATGGGAGCAATGCAGACTCGCTCTCAGACGAAAACGGAAGAGGCAGACGCAATTGTGACTAACCCAATGCCGGGGGAGCTACGAACTGCCCAGAGTGAGGATGATACTTTACGTCCTTGCTACAAAAAGCTGCAGAAAAGTGCTGATCCACCAGGACGGGGGCAGTACTACATGAAGAATAGGATACTCTACAGGAGAGCAGGAAGGGGAGACAACCTATACGGTCAGTTGGTCGTCCCGAAAGCTCACCGGTCCCAGATTCTTCATATGGGGCATACCATCTCCTTTAGCGGACACATGGGTATTGCCGCCACCATGCAGCGGATTTCCTGCCACTACTATTGGCCGGGAATGACAGATGATGTGCGTCGGTATGTGAAGTCATGCCCTGAGTGCCAGAGGGTGGCACCGAAACACTGGACAGCACCGGTGGTGTTGGGTGAGATGCCCATCATGAACTCTCCTTTCGAGAGGGTAGCCATCGATATCGTGGGTCCACTTCCCAGGACTAGGAAGAGGAACATGTATATACTCACAATGGTGGATTGCTGTACAATGTGGGGTGAGGCTATACCGTTGACCACGATTGACTCGAAAAGAGTGGCGGACGCACTGATGGAGGCCTTTACCAGATTAGGCTTTCCGGATCAAATTCTGACGGACAATGGATCTCAGTTTTGTGGAAAACTCATGGAGGAGGTATTTAGGGTGTTTCACTCTAACCACATACATACCAGCCCTTACCACCCTCAAGCCAATGGACAAGTGGAGCGTTTCAACGGCACGTTGATGACAATGCTCAGGAAATTAGCGCAGGAAAAACCTGATAGGTGGGATGAATATATCCCAGCAGCACTCTTTGCCTATCGGGAAGTTCCTCATGGCTCAACAGGACTACCACCCGCTACGTTGCTGTTTGGTCGTCCAATCAAAGGACCGTTGGAAGCCATGTTGAGGAGTTGGACTGAAGAGGGGACGTCAGAAGAAGTGATCTCATCCTATCAATACGTGGAGGAACTGAAAGAAAAACTCCATAAGGGATGGACTCTGGCAAATCAAAACTTGAAAAAGGCCAGGAAAAGACATGCGGCTTACTACAACCGTAGGTCTAAAGAAAGATCTCTAGAGGTGGGAGATAAAGTCTTGTTGCTACTCCCAACGGGAAACAACAAACTGGAGATAGGTTGGCAAGGACCATTTCCCGTGGAAAGGGTGATATCCAGAACCAACTATCAAATCCGGATCCGGGGAAAGTCGAAGATTTTCCATATCAATCTCTTGCGGAAATACGAAGAGAGACCCGGAGACAAGGCAGCTCACCTCATGGCAATGGCAGTTGCAGTGGAGACAGAAGTGGGAACCAGCGAGGGCAGGGAATATCCCTTGGAACACCAGGAAACCTATAGGGATGTGCAAGTGAACCCTGATCTGACCTCCCAGGAGAGGGAAAGGATAACCCAGGTTCTCAAGTCTCATAAGGAGATACTGACTGATAAACCAGGACGAACGAGGTTGGTTGAGTTCGAGATGACTTTGACCACACAGGAGCCTGTTCGCCAAAAGGTTTACCCAGTGCCATTCTCTAAAGAAAAGGCCCTGGAGGAGGAAATACAGAAACTGCTGGAGGATGACGTGATTGCACCATCCACATCCCCATACAATGCAGGGGTAGTTTTGTTACGCAAACCAAGTGGAGAACACAGGTTGTGTATAGACTACCGACTGCTGAACAGTCACACACAATTTCAGGTGGAACCTTTGCCGAATCCAACTCAGCTATTCGCTAGGCTCCATAAGGCTCGGTACTTTTCAAAGGTGGATCTGAGTCGGGGGTACTATCAGATACCAGTCAAACCGGAGATTCGACCACTGTTAGCTTTCAGTACACCCAGTGGACACTACGAATTCAAGGTCATGCCCTTTGGACTCAGCAATGCACCTAGTGTGTTTACACGCATGATGAGGACTTTACTTGATCCTTTACAGGATCCGTCCATCATCTCATTCATGGATGATATTCTGATTTCCAGTGACAGCCTGGATGACCACTTACAATCCTTGGAGAGAGTGTTTAATAGACTCAAGGAAGCAGGGCTTACTGCTCGTCCAACCAAGTGCATGATTGGTTACCAGACTCTGGAATTTCTAGGTCACACCATCACTCCAGGACACATTGTTCCAGAAGAGAAGAACCTGGAGAAAATCAGAAATGCACCTAGGCCAAAAACGAAGAAGGATGTGCGATCTTTTCTCTCGTTGTGTGGGTTCTACCACAAATTTATCCCACATTTCACGGAATTGGGAGCTCCGTTGACGGAAACCTTGAAAAAGGGATTCCCGGATCAAATCATTTGGACACCAGAATGTGAGAATGCCTATAGTCAGTTAAAGGAGGCCTTGGTCAGCAAACCTGTATTACAGCTCCCTGACCTTTCCAAACCATTTGTGTTGAGAACAGATGCGAGTGCGATTGGAATTGGAGCCGCTTTGTTACAGGAAGGAAAAGACGATGCTTCGGTTTTGAAACCTGTAGCATACGCAAGTAAGAAACTTCTACAGGCGGAGAGGAATTATTCAACCGTCGAGAGAGAGTGCTTGTCCCTTGTATGGGCAGTGCAAAAATTTCAGCCATATTTGTATGGAGTTAAGTTTCGGGTCCAGTCGGATCATCAGCCCCTGATGTTCCTGGCTACTTCTCAGAAGCTCAACGCACGTTTGATGCGGTGGTCGTTGTTACTTCAACCGTATAATTTCACAGTAGAGTACATTCCTGGGAAGGAAAATGTTGGAGCGGACTTCTTGTCAAGACACCCAGCTCCTGAAGAAGAGGAATGAATCATCTGGATTAAACTCATGGTGGAGAAGAGTGAGATGGACTACTCTCTTAAGAGGGGGCCTATGTCACGAGCTCGCCATGAGTTAACCAGATAATAATACCGACGTTTGCTTGGCGTATATTTTCTAGGCCACAACAGTCGTACTAACAGAGTAAACACAGCTGCACGGGATACATCGGGTCAGCCCATATACACATTTGGCGGTGAGTGAGAAGGAAGGGATAAAACGCGTTGGCAGTTCATAACAGTTAAAATCACATATAATTGGCCGCTCAGGATATGGAATGGTTCCGTTTGTCATCTATGGTTCCGGACATCAGACGGAATGGAGGTTTTGACTGTCAGCACATGACAGAAAGTTGAGGGTGTTATTGAAAACAGTGGAACACCTGCCGGACATGAACAACGTCACGTGCACAATGTAAGCTTGTTTGGAAAACCATGATTGGCAGCTTGGTATCGAAACTCTTTGTTGGAACTCGACAGTAACTCTCTAGATTGTTTTGGATGTCAGAACCAGTGATGACAAATCTAACATGGAGGGAGCCCGAGGGAGGATGGATCCCTGACAGGGGATGATCTGCCAATGTGCCACCTGTGTGGGGGCATAAAGGATAACGTCACGTGGCCAACTTTGGTAGTTTGCCATATAAACCCGAGTTGGGACCAACTAGGGGGACTTGAAAATGCTCTAGTCGGAGTGCCAGGGCACTGCAGTGCTTAGTGGAAATAATATCTACCGTGTGTTAATTAGTGACTTAATTTTACACGTGCCTATAATGGCAGATGTAGATATGATTGATAGGACTGCAGTAGTGCCATTTAAGGTATAACCTAGTATAATATTAGTTCTAATTAATATAGACTGTGGCCTTGTTAAACTATAGTGTGATGATTAGCACTGTTAGTGGAAACTAGTTAGAGTAGAATAGTGATATTAACTCTGCTAGTTAAGAATAGATTAGTGAAGTGTTGATAAGCTTTACTAGTTGAGAATTGAGTAATGAGGGATAATTGGGATCTTCCCGTAGGTGTCCCTGGTGGGCGGGGTTCCGCATTCTGTTTGCTGATTTTTTCTTTGTCATAGCCTGATTCGGCTCTAGGTGGGTAGCTAATCTGCTCTATGACTAAGTCTAGTTAGCTAAAGATCATTAAGCAAGGTGATAGGCTTACACTTAGCCGAAAGGATCAGTAACTAGTACTATCACCAGATGTGTTGTTTCTATCCTAGGTTCCCTACCAGATCCAAGGAAACTCAACAAGTTTTTGGGAAAAAATCCAATCCCATTCGGAAGAACACCAGTTCAACAATCAATAAAGTTGCATACAGAACGTAACTAAAGCTAGAAGGAAGTTGATTCACCAAAGAGAGTGATGCGTACTGATGCACCACACAGCATCAGACAGTAGTAACTAAATGAGAACAGTCTAATAGTTACCTAGTGTTATATAATCTCGTGTAATAGAACACAAGACATTATACGTGAGGCTAGATAGACACGAGTGAGGATCAATCACATTAACAATTAACATTAATGACGGTGTACACACTACAAAGGACTTGTGCAGTTTTTTTTAAGGAACGATAGGAACGGACATTGTGTAGGGTGCAACCGGTCCATGATTAACTGTTAATACCACCGGTGTCTATTTCGGATGATCATGAAATTGGATTACCAGAGGTCTACAGAGGCAAAGCAGTATCCGGCAAGATGGTTTCGGCACGGGGTGAGATGTACATGTTCTGACGTAACGTGCTGTGGTCTATCCTTGCTGGGATCAGCTGACTGGGTTGTGGTCTGAGAGTCCGATTCTACACACTTTATAGAACACGTCACACATTTTCTTCACATACACGTCTCATATACGTTACACTTTTCTTTTAATAAATTATCTTTATTAATTTTTAGAAGCAAGAGTTGTTGAGTATGTTGCGTTGGGGAAGTATGAGAAGGGGGCATAGTACGACAGTGAGAGAGTGATAGGAAAAGGTGTCCATAGGCTGATGGAGTGTGTTGGACGGAAGCTGGTGGATTCTCCAGAATATTGAGAGGGAAAAAATATTATAATGTGGGTGTCGGCTCTCTTCACTCCAGGGACGACACTGTAAAGGAGGACACGACAGCGATCACCAGAGTCGTTGATCAGCTCTATGTTTTTGTCTCAACCATACAAGGTGGCCAAGCCATCCAGGTATTTTTTCTATATTCTCTGCCTTCCCCTTAGTTGTTTCCCCTCAATCTTGCCAGTTCTCATCAGGTTCTCTAGTTTAGTTTATTTCATCTCATAACGTGCCTAAAAATGTTGACTGGCTAAATCTAATTTCTCTAATCAGTTTAGTGTTTTCATTTGCTTCTTTTAGGACTTGCTCAGTGGGTTTTTTTTCTTTTTTCTGTCTTTCCATGGTATTCTTTGCATTTTCCCCAAAATCACATTCGCACTGCATATTGATGCTTTCCAGCTTGTCTGCTCATTGGCCACATATTACATCCATACAAAAGTGCTGGTTCTACGTAGCACATCAACTCTCTTTTCTAGTTGCAATTGACATCTTTTTATTGGACACCTAAGTCGCAAAGACAACTTATCACAAACATCAGAAAGAAGAAGTCATCATTTTTTACTACAATATGAGAAAATAAAGAACAAAAACTGGAACATGTTGTGACAGCCGGAAAGATTTGAGGAAAGAGAGATTGAGAAGTCAGCGTGAAAAATGTCTTGACAGTCTTGTGTCATGGCACTGAAGGAAGTCAGGACAGGAATTGATCCATGCCGTCGAAGACCGCAAATTGTGGAGGGGCATGATCCCCTGCGCCAGCCGGAAAGTTACTGGATGATGATGTTTTCCATTTACAATAGCCGTTATAATTTAAGATACGTTTTTATAAGAGTATTATTTCGGTGTCATTTGCTACACATTGACAAGTGTGAAGCAGACACTTCCAATATCCCATACCAAATCTGTCGGCGATTTAATGACATCTGTGGCTTACGATGAAACTTCCCCACAGGGTTATAAATCGTCGGCAGAAGATAGGGCTGGGTAGCCGTGGGAGGAGAGTGTTGGACAAATGGGTATTTGAGAGGAGGTGAGTACTGTTCATGAAATATCTGGTGTCGGTACATTACTATGTGTCATAAGTATTAACATATTTATATATTCCCATTTCTCACCCTCTCTCTCTCTCTCTCTCTCTCGCTCTCTCTCTCTCTCCATCTCTCTCTCTCTCTCTCTCTCTCTCTCTCTCTCTCTCTCTCTCTCTCGCTCTCTCTCTCTCTTTCTGACAGTGTCTCCTACTATATATGTCTCCATCTGTCTATCCGCGTATGCCTTCCTGTCTCCCCTCCTTGTCTCGCCCAGTCTCTTTATCCGTCTATTCTCAGTATCTCTCCGGGTCTCTATCTAATCCATCCACCCACCCTCCCACCTACCAACCAGCCTATCTGCCAGTTTGTCTGTCTGTCTACATATATATATATATTTTTTTTCTTCTTCTTCTTCTTCTTCTTCTTCTTCTTCTTCTTCTTCTTCTTCTTCTTCTTCTTCTTCTTCTTCTTCTTCTTCTTCGTCTCCTTCTTCTTCTTCTTCTTCTTCTTCTTCTTCTTCTTCTTCTTCTTCTTCTTCTTCTTCTTCTTCTTCTTCTTCTTCTTCTTCTTCTTCTTCTTCTTCCTCTTCTTCAGCGTTTCGAGCCATTGAGGTTCTTTGCTGCAGATACAATCCGTCTCCATTCGTCTCTCTGGTTGACCTTCTCTTGCCAGTCGTTGATTCCAAGTGCTTGTAGGTCTGTATATATATTATCTCTCCAGCATTTTCTTGGTCTACCTCGGGGTCTACGGTCATTTATTTCCTGAGTGTAAGCGAGTTTTGTTTCCCTATTACCTTCCATTCTTTCTATATGCCCCAGCCACTGTAGTCTATTAGTATATATATATATATATATATATATATATATACTAATAGACTACAGTGGCTGGGGCATATAGAAAGAATGGAAGGTAATAGGGAAACAAAACTCGCTTTCACTCAGGAAATAAATGACCGTAGACCCGAGGTAGACCAAGAAAATGCTGGAGAGATAATATATATACAGACCTACAAGCACTTGGAATCAACGACTGGCAAGAGAAGGTCAACCAGAGAGACGAATGGAGACGGATTGTATCTGCAGCAAAGAACCTCAATGGCTCGAAACGCTGAAGAAGAGGAAAGAAGAAGAAGAAGAAGAAGAAGAAGAAGAAGAAGAAGAAGAAGAAGAAGAAGAAGAAGAAGAAGAAAGAAGAAGAGAAGAAGAAGAAGAGAGACGAAGAAGAAGAAGAAGAAGAAGAAGAAGAAGAAGAAGAAGAAGAAGAAGAAGAAGAAGAAGAAGAAGAAGAAGAAGAAAAAAAAATATATATATATATGTAGACAGACAGACAAACTGGCAGATAGGCTGGTTGGTAGGTGGGAGGGTGGGTGATGGATTAGATAGAGACCCGGAGAGATACTGAGAATAGACGGATAAAGAGACTGGGCGAGACAAGGAGGGAGACAGGAAGGCATACGCGGATAGACAGATGGAGACATATATAGTAGGAGACACTGTCAGAAAAGAGAGAGAGAGCGAGAGAGAGAGAGAGAGAGAGAGAGAGAGAGAGAGAGAGATGGAGAGAGGAGAGAGAGGAGCAGAGAGAGAGAGAGAGAGAGAGGGTGAGAAATGGGAATATATAAATATGTTAATACTTATGACACATAGTAATGTACCGACACCAGATATTTCATGAACAGTACTCACCTCCTCTCAAATACCCATTTGTCCAACACTCTCCTCCACGGCTACCCAGCCCTATCTTCTGCCGACGATTTATAACCCTGTGGGGAAGTTTCATCGTAAGCCACAGATGTCATTAAATCGCCGACAGATTTGGTATGGGATATTGGAAGTGTCTGCTTCACACTTGTCAATGTGTAGCAAATGACACCGAAATAATACTCTTATAAAACGTATCTTAAATTATAACGGCTATTGTAAATGGAAAACATCATCATCCAGTAACTTTCCGGCTGGCGCAGGGGATCATGCCCTCCACAATTTGCGGTCTTCGACGGCATGGATCAATTCCTGTCCTGACTTCCTTCAGTGCCATGACACAAGACTGTCAAGACATTTTTCACGCTGACTTCTCAATCTCTCTTTCCTCAAATCTTTCCGGCTGTCACAACATTTCCAGTTTTTGTTCTTTATTTCTCATATTGTAGTAAAAAATGATGACTTCTTCTTTCTGATGTTTGTGATAAGTTGTCTTTGCGACTTAGGTGTCCAATAAAAAGATGTCAATTGCAACTAGAAAAGAGAGTTGATGTGCTACGTAGAACCAGCACTTTTGTATGGATGTAATATGTGGCCAATGAGCAGACAAGCTGGAAAGCATCAATATGCAGTGCGAATGTGATTTTTGGGGAAAATGCAAAGAATACCATGGAAAGACAGAAAAAGAAAAAAAAAACCCACTGAGCAAGTCCTAAAAGAAGCAAATGAAAACACTAAACTGATTAGAGAAATTAGATTTAGCCAGTCAACATTTTTAGGCACGTTATGAGATGAAATAAACTAAACTAGAGAACCTGATGAGAACTGGCAAGATTGAGGGGAAACAACTAAGGGGAAGGCAGAGAATATAGAAAAAATACCTGGATGGCTTGGCCACCTTGTATGGTTGAGACAAAAACATAGAGCTGATCAACGACTCTGGTGATCGCTGTCGTGTCCTCCTTTACAGTGTCGTCCCTGGAGTGAGAGAGGCCGACACCCACATTATAATATTTTTTTCCCTCTCAATATTCTGGAGAATCCACCAGCTTCCGTCCAACACACTCCATCAGCCTATGGACACCTTTTCCTATCACTCTCTCACTGTCGTACTATGCCCCCTCTCATACTTCCCAACGCAACATACTCAACAACTCTTGCTTCTAAAAATTAATAAAGATAATTTATTAAAAGAAAAGTGTAACGTATATGAGACGTGTATGTGAAGAAAAATGTGTGACGTGTTCTATAAAGTGTGTAGAATCGGACTCTCAGACCACAACCCAGTCAGCTGATCCCAGCAAGGATAGACCACAGCACGTTACGTCAGAACATGTACATCTCACCCAGTGCTGAAACCATCTTGCCGGATACTGCTTTGCCTCTGTATGACCTCTGGTAATCCAATTTCATGATCATCCGAAATAGACACCGGTGGTATTAACAGTTAATCATGGACCGGTTGCACCCTACACAATGTCCGTTCCTATCGTTCCTTAAAAAAAACTGCACAAGTCCTTTGTAGTGTGTACACAGTCATTAATGTTAATTGTTAATGTGATTGATCCTCACTCGTGTCTATCTAGCCTCACGTATCATGTCTTGTGTTCTATTACACGAGATTATATAACACTAGGTAACTATTAGACTGTTCTCATTTAGTTACTACTGTCTGATTGCTGTGTGGTGCATCAGTACTCATCACTCTCTTTGGTGAATCAACTTCCTTCTAGCCTTTAGTTACGTTCTGTATGCAACTTTATTGATTGTTGAAACTGGTGTTCTTCCGAATGGGATTGGATTCTTTCCCAAAAACTTGTTGAGGTTTCCTTGGATCTGGTAGGGAACTAGGATAGAAACAACACATCTGGTGATAGTACTAGTACTGATCCTTTCGGCTGAGTGTAAGCCTATCACCTTGCTTAATGATCTTTAGCTAACTAGACTTAGTCATAGAGCAGATTAGCTACCACCTAGAGCCGAATCAGGCTATGACAAAGAAAAATCAGCAAACAGAATGCGGAACCCGCCCACCAGGGACACCTACGGGAAGATCCCAATTATCCCTCATTACTCAATTCCACTAGTAAAGCTTATCAACACTTCACTAATCTATTCTTAACTAGCAGAGTTAATATCACTATTCTACTCTAACTAGTTTCCACTCACAGTGCTAATCATCACACTATAGTTTAAACAAGGCCACAGTCTATATTAATTAGAACTAATATTATACTAGGTTATACTTAAATGGCACTACTGCAGTCCTATCAATCATATCTACATCCTGCCATTATAGGCACGGTGTAAATTAAGTCACTAATTAACACACGGTAGATATTTATTTCCACTAAGCACTGCAGTGCCTGGCACTCCGACTAGAAGCATTTTCAAGTCCCCCTAGTTTGGTCCCAACTCGGTTTTATATGGCAAACTACCAAAGTTGGCCACGTGACGTTATCCTTTATGCCCCCACACAGGTGGCACATTGGCAGATCACCCCCTGTCAGGGATCCATCCTCCTGGGGCTCCCTCCATGTTAGATTTGTCATCACGGGTTTGACATCCAAACAATCTGAGAGTTCTGTCGAGTTCCAACAAAGAGTTTCGATACCAAGCTGCCAATCAGGGTTTTTTCCAAACAAGCTTACATTGTGCACGTGACGTTGTTCATGTCCGGCGGGTGTTCCACTTTTTTAAATAACACCCTCAACTTTCTGTCATGTGCTGACAGTAAAAACCCTCCATTTCGTCTGATGCCCGGGAACCATAGATGACAAACGGAACCATTCCATATCCTGAGCGGCCAATTATATGTGTTTTTAACTGTTATGAACTGCCAACGCGTTTTATCCCTTCCTTCTCACTCACCGCCAAATGTGTATATGGGCTGACCCGATGTATCCCGTGCAGCTGTGTTTACTCTGTTAGTACGACTGTTGTGGCCTAGAAAATATACGCCAAGCAAACGTCGGTATTATTATCTGGTTAACTCATGGCGAGCTCGTGACATAGGCCCCCTCTTAAGAGAGTAGTCCATCTCACTCTTCTCCCCCATGAGTTTAATCCAGATGACTTCATTCCTCTTCTTCAGGAGCTGGGTGTCTTGACAAGAATCCGCTCCAACATTTTCCTTCCCAGGAATGTACTCTACTGTGAAATTATAAGGTTGAAGTAACAACGACCACCGCATCAAAACGTGCGTTGAGCTTCTGAGAAGTAGCCAGGAACATCAGGGGCTGATGATTCCGACTGGACCCGAAACTTAACTCCATACAAATATGGCTGAAATTTTTGCACTGCCCATACGAAGGGACAAGCACTCTCTCTCGACGGTTGAATAATTCCTCTCCGCCCTGTAGAAGTTTCTTACTTGCATATGCCTACAGGTTTCAAAACCGAAGCATCGTCTTTTCCTTCCTGTACAAAGCGGCTCAATTCCAATCGCACTCGCATCTGTTCTCAACACAAATGGTTTGGAAAGGTCAGGGAGCTGTAATACAGGTTTGCTGACCAAGGCCTCCTTTAACTGACTATAGGCATTCTCACATTCTGGTGTCCAAATGATTTGATCCGGAATCCCTTTTTCAAGGTTTCCGTCAACGGAGCTCCCAGTTCAGTGAAATGTGGGATAAATTTGTGGTAGAACCCACACAACGAGAGAAAAAGATCGCACATCCTTCTTCGTTTTTGGCTAGGTGCAATTCTGATTTTCTCCAGGTTCTTCTCTTCTGGAACAATGTGTCCTGGAGTGATGGTGTGAACCTAGAAATTCCAGAGTCTTGGTAACCAATCATGCACTTGGTTGGACGAGCAGTAAGCCTGCTTCCTTGAGTCCTATTAAACACTCTCTCCAAGGATTGTAAGTGGTCATCCAAGGCTGTCACTGGAAATCAGAATTATCATCCATGAATGAGATGATGGCGGATCCTGTAACGGATCTAGTAAAGTCCTCATCATGCGTGTAAACACACTAGGTGCATTGCTGAGTCCAAAGGGCATGACCTTGAATTCGTAGTGTCCCACTGGGTGTACTGAAGCTAACAGTGGTCGAATCTCCGGTTTGACTGGTATCTGATAGTACCCCCGACTCAGATCCACCTTTGAAAAGTACCGAGCCTTATGGAGCCTAGCGAATAACTGATTTGGGATTCGGCAAAGGTTCCACCTGAAACTGTGTATGACTGTTCAAAAGTCGGTAATCTATACACAACCTGTGTTCTCCACTTGGTTTGCGTAACAAAACTCCCCCCGCATTGTATGGGGATGTGGATGGTGCAATCACGTCATCCTCCAGCAGTTTTGTATTTCCTCCTCCGGGGCCTTTTCTTTAGAGAATGGCACTG
Source organism: Cepaea nemoralis (assembly GCA_014155875.1). Taxonomy (NCBI): domain Eukaryota; kingdom Metazoa; phylum Mollusca; class Gastropoda; order Stylommatophora; family Helicidae; genus Cepaea; species Cepaea nemoralis. The sequence continues at coordinate 589,180 of JACEFZ010022373.1, forward strand.
GGAAAACCCTTTTTGGCGAACAGGCTCCTGTGTGGTCAAAGTCATCTCGAACTCAACCAACCTCGTTCGTCCTGGTTTATCAGTCAGTATCCCTTATGAGACTTGAGAACCTGGGTTACCCTTTTCCCCTCTCCTGGGAGGTCAGATCAGGGTTCACTTGCACATCCCTATAGGTTTCCTGGTTTTCCAAGGGATATTCCCTGCCCTCGCTGGTTCCCACTTCTGTCTCCACTGAAAGCCATTGCCATGAGGTGAGCTGCCTTGTCTCCGGGTCTCTCTTCGTATTTCCGCAAGAGATTGATATGGAAAATCTTCGATTTTCCCCCGGATCCGGATTTGATAGTTGGTTCTGGATATCACCCTTTCCACGGGAAATGGTCCTTGCCAACCTATCTCCAGTTTGTTGTTTCCCGTTGGGAGTAGCAACAAGACTTTATCTCCCACCTCTAGAGATCTTTCTTTAGACCTACGGTTGTAGTAAGCCGCATGTCTTTTCCTGGCCTTTTTCAAGTTTTGATTTGCCAGAGTCCATCCCTTGTGGAGTTTTTCTTTCAGTTCCTCCACGTATTGATAGGATGAGATCACTTCTTCTGACGTCCCCTCTTCAGTCCAACTCCTCAACATGGCTTCCAACGGTCCTTTGATTGGACGACCAAACAGCAACGTAGCGGGTGGTAGTCCTGTTGAGCCATGAGGAACTTCCCGATAGGCAAAGAGTGCTGCTGGGATATATTCATCCCACCTATCAGGTTTTTCCTGAGCATTGTCATCAACGTGCCGTTGAAACGCTCTACTTGTCCATTGGCTTGAGGGTGGTAAGGGCTGGTATGTATGTGGTTAGAGTGAAACACCCTAAATACCTCCTCCATGAGTTTTCCACAAAACTGAGATCCATTGTCCGTCAAAATTTTGATCCGGAAAGCCTAATCTGGTAAAGGCCTCCATCAGTGCGTCCGCCACTCTTTTCGAGTCAATCGTGGTCAACGGTATAGCCTCACCCCACATTGTACAGCAATCCACCATTGTGAGTATATACATGTTCCTCTTCCTAGTCCTGGGAAGTGGACCCACGATATCGATGGCTACCCTCTCGAAAGGAGAGTTCATGATGGGCATCTCACCCAACACCACCGGTGCTGTCCAGTTTTCGGTGCCACCCTCTGGCACTCAGGGCATGACTTCACATACCGACGCACATCATCTGTCATTCCCGGCCAATAGTAGTGGCAGGAAATCCGCTGCATGGTGGCGGCAATACCCATGTGTCCACTAAAGGAGATGGTATGCCCCATATGAAGAATCTGGGACCGGTGAGCTTTCGGGACGACCAACTGACCGTATAGGTTGTCCCCCCTTCCTGCTCTCCTGTAGAGTATCCTATTCTTCATGTAGTACTGCCCCGTCCTGGTGGATCAGCACTTTTCTGCAGCTTTTTGTAGCAAGGACGTAAAGTATCATCCTCACTCTGGGCAGTTCGTAGCCCCCCCGGCATTGGGTTAGTCACAATTGCGTCTGCCTCTTCCGTTTTCGTCTGAGAGCGAGTCTGCATTGCTCCCATATGAATTGGCTCCCTGGGCATTCCCAGAAAGACATACCGGCAACCTAGGATGACTGGAAAAATGGGATCGGTCAATACAGCGGCCTTGATGGTGCCGGTGACGTACCTTGACCGAATCTCCACATTAGCAATGGGCAACTTCATGACTACAGCACTCTTCTGTGCAGGCTGTATATCCAAGGGTTTTACCTGTGAATTGTTCTGGATGTACCAGATCCGCAGAAATCACGGCCTCCCCGTCCAGTCCTGTGTCGTATAAACACTCCACTTGACGACCGTTAACCTCTACCAATTCCACTACAGGTGGTTTTTCCTGGTCTGGAGTCTCTTCCTCGGCCTCGACCTGTTCGGTGGGCTCCACCTTAGGTTTTTCCCGAGCACACGACGAATTGAGTGTCTCCTGACTTTCCCCTGCAGTCAATAGCATTGTGCGTGTTTGACTTGCATTGGTTGCACCATTTCCCTGTCCTAGATTTTCTATTGTCGGACTTGAGTGAGCTCTCCTGGTGGCGAGCTTCCTTGTTGACCTTGGCATTTTCCGTGACAACCTCCTTGGAAGTCACTTGACATGCTGCAAAGTGAGGGTTCTTAGCCTTCGATTTGCAGTCCCTCGTATTGTGAGAGGGTGACTTACAAATTGAACACCACTTCTCCGACCACGGTCGTTTAGGTGTAGAGCTTGAAGTGCTCTTGCTTCCCTCCTTCTTCTTCTCTGAACTATCCTCTGATTTTTGCACATAAGGTTCCCACTTTTTTTTTCCTGAGTTTTTGGCTTTCTTCTTGTCATGTTTCTCTTGACTTTTGGGTTGGTGGAAAGGTTTTCCCCCGCCTCCCCATGTACCTCGACGAACCGTTCTGCTAATTTAGTCACGAGGTCAATACGTTCCGCTCCTTGTTCTCCCCGGAACGTCCTGAGAGGTTTAGACATTTGCTTCTTCAGCTGGTCGACCACCATGAGCTCTTCCAGACTCTCATAGTCATGTGCGAACCCAGCCAAATCCATCCACTTATGGAGATAAGATTTAAGACGCAAACTGTAGGCGGCAAACAACTCTCCGGTTCTCGTTTCGCTGCTCGAAATTTTTTCCCGGGAGGTATGTGACGTAACCTCGAATCGTTTCAGCAGAGCCGTCTTTAACTCGTCATAATTGTTCTCATGTCCTGGTGGCAGGCGAGTATAAACCTCGTATCCGGTCCCGCGTAATCCCGGGGTAGCTTAAGATTCCATTTGTTACGCTCCAGACCCATAGCAACTGACATAGCCTCGAAGCGTTGAAGGTACTGGTCAATCTTCTCTTTGTCCTCCTCGTAGACCGCTAAAGGAAACTTCATAGCATGGTACCCATGTCCACCTACTGGTGTTGATCCTGGGATGGAGGAACCTCCAACTGCTCCCTCAGTTTCTCCATTAGATTGACTCTTCAACTCGAGTTCCCTCATCCGGTACTCGTGCTCCCTTTTCTGTGCTTCCTGTTCAGCTTCTAATTTCCTAGCTGCTTGCTCAGCTTCAAAATTTTCCCAGCTGCTTGCTCAGCTTCCAAATTTTTTAGCTGCTTGCTCAGCTTCCAATTTTTTCCCTTTTCAAATTTCCCAAATCGGCCTTTCGATCTTCCCTTTCTGCTTGACGATACTCTCTCTCCACTTCCTGTATGTAATCCGTTAGAGCAGACCCCCCCAATCCCATTTCTTCCCCCTTTTCCTTTAATTCTGCTGTGCTAAGTTTAGGGGTGGGCCCTTATACAGAGAGGTAAGCTAGCAGGTCGAGTACAATATAACTGCAAATTACTATACAGATATATGAACAAGTACTATAAATCTAGATATACCACACAGCACATTCACGCAGTGACAAGAGAAGAATCAGGACCACAGACCTATGCAGACGTGTGAAGTGTGAACAGGTAAGATATTAGCCCTAACCCCTATCCACATTCACTCTAGCTGGATTCTCCAAAAAGGATATCTCCCTCTTATAACTAAGGATCCCCTGTCAAAAGACCCCCTTGTCAGAGATCCCACTGTCAAAGGTTCCTGCTTGCAGGAGATCTCGCTGTCCAAGATCCGTTTACGAGAGATCCCGCTGTCCAAAGATCACGTTTACGAGAGATCCCGCTGTCCCAAATCACGTTTACGAGCCCCAATAATGTCGTGTCCTCCTTTACAGTGTCGTCCCTGGAGTGAAGAGAGCCGACACCCACATTATAATATTTTTTTTCCCCCTCAATATTCTGGAGAATCCACCAGCTTCCGTCCAACACACTCCATCAGGCCTATGGACACCTTTTCCCATCACTCTCTCACTGTCGTACTATGCCCCCTTCTCATACTTCCCCCAAAGCAACATACTCAACAACTCTTGCTTCTAAAAAATTTAAAAAAGATAATTTATTAAAAGAAAAGTGTAACGTATATGAGACGTGTATGTGAAGAAAATGTGTGACGTGTTCTATAAAGTGTGTAGAATCGGACTCTCAGACCCCAACCCAGTCAGCTGATCCCAGCAAGGATAGACCACAGCACGTTACGTCAGAACATGTACATCTCACCCGTGCCGAAACCATCTTGCCGGATACTGCTTTGCCTCTGTAGACCTCTGGTAATCCAATTTCATGATCATCCGAAATAGACACCGGGGGTATTAACAGTTAATCATGGACCGGTTGCACCCTACACAATGTCCGTTCCTATCGTTCCTTAAAAAAAAATGCACAAGTCCTTTGTAGTGTGTACACCCTCATTAATGTTAATTGTTAATGTGATTGATCCTCACTCGTGTCTATCTAGCCTCACGTATAATGTCTTGTGTTCTATTACACGAGATTATATAAAACTAGGTAACTATTAGACTGTTCTCATTTAGTTACTACTGTCTGATGCTGTGTGGTGCATCAGTACGCATCACTCTCTTTGGGGAATCAACTTCCTTCTAGCTTTAGTTACGTTCTGTATGCAACTTTATTGATTGTTGAACTGGTGTTCTTCCGAATGGGATTGGATTTTTCCCAAAAAATTGTTGAGTTTCCTTGGATCTGGTAGGGAACCTAGGATAGAAACAACACATCTGGTGATAGTACTAGTTACTGATCCTTTCGGCTGAGTGTAAGCCTATCACCTTGCTTAATGATCTTTAGCTAACTAGACTTAGTCATAGAGCAGATTAGCTACCCACCTAGAGCCGAATCAGGCTATGACAAAGAAAAAAACAGCAAACAGAATGCGGAACCCCGCCCACCAGGGACACCTACGGGGAAAATCCCAATTATCCCTCATTACTCAATTCTCAACTAGTAAAGCTTATCAAACTTCACTAATCTATTCTTAACTAGCAGAGTTAATATCACTATTCTACTCTAACTAGTTTCCACTAACAGTGCTAATCATCACACTATAGTTTAACAAGGCCACAGTCTATATTAATTAGAACTAATATTATATAGGTTATACCTTAAATGGCACTACTGCAGTCCTATCAATCATATCTACATCTGCCATTATAGGCACGTGTAAAATTAAGTCACTAATTAACACACGGTAGATATTATTTCCACTAAGCACTGCAGTGCCTGGCACTCCGACTAGAGCATTTTCAAGTCCCCCCAGTTGGTCCCAACTCGGGTTTTTATGGCAAACTACCAAAATTGGCCACGTGACGTTATCCTTTATCCCCCACACAGGTGGCACATTGGCAGATCATCCCCTGTCAGGGATCCATCCTCCCTCGGCTCCCCCCATGTTAGATTTGTCATCACTGGTTCTGACATCCAAAAAAATCTAGAGAGTTACTGTCGAGTTCCAACAAAGAGTTTCGATACCAAGCTGCCAATCATGGTTTTCCAAACAACTTACATTGTGCACGTGACGTTGTTCATGTCCGGCAGGTGTTCCACTGTTTTCAATAACACCCTCAAATTTCTGTCATGTGCTGACAGTCAAAACCTCCATTTCGTCTGATGTCCGGGAAACCCTAGATGACAAACGGAACCATTCCATATCCTGAGCGGCCAATTATATGTGATTTTAACTGTTTGAACTGCCAACGCGTTTTTTCCCTTCCTTCTCACTCACCGCCCAAAAGTGTATATGGGGTGACCCGATGTATCCCGTGCAGCTGTGTTTTCTCTGTTAGTACGACTGTTGTGGCCTAGAAAATATACGCCAAGCAAACGTCGGTATTAATCTGGTTAACTCATGGCGAGCTCGTGACAATCGCGTGAGATGGCGAAACATGACGCCCATGCTTAGCGGCATGGAAAAAAAGAGATCTTATGATGATATACATTTCAGACAGTGCGTAAAACAGTGTTGCTAACCATATCATTAAACGTTTTACAAATTATTTCCATCAAACTAAAAAAACCCCAATGTTCTTAAAAAATGTATTATTACATACTGTAAATTTTCAATAATGGATCTATATTTTTCTTTGGTTTAGACTGACATCCTATATCAAAGTGTGGTGTGTGTGTTTTATTTTAAAAAAATTTATTGGCCAAGTGTGATGAATTAGTTTTAAAAGAATGTGCAAGAATATCTCATGATTCCCGTATTGTGAATTTTGGAATTTAGAAAAGTTAAAAAATCTGCCGTCTTTTGGGGAAAGAGTTCTAACGAAATACCGAAAACCGCCTTCTAAATATAGCTGCGGGGGTTTTGGGATCAGACCTCCGTTTTGCGTTGGGTTTCATACAATGTTTTTTGTCCCAGTTATTCTGAAAGCAATGGCAAATGACTGAACGAAAAATTGTCAAAAAATCACAAACAGCCCAAAAGCTGGAGCTGAAAACTAAAAGTTTGTCTTAACAATGAACAGATCGAGGAATTATTTAGAGATTCAGAGATGTGGTTTTTTAGAATATAATGGGAACTCCGTGGACAAATAATCATGTAAAGAAGATACGTTGAAAACAGTTACCTCATAAAGAGAAGTGATTGCTCCCATGAGAAAGAGACGGTCCCCATTCTATGGACACATTATGACAAAAGGGGAAAAAAAAAGTATGTTGTCAAACAGGAGAGTTGCGGGGGGGGGGGGGGGGTGAAGAGAGTCAGGGAGATGACAGAAGATAAATAGACAATTTGGCATTATTGCATTGAGCAACATCGGTATCAGAAATGATTGACAGTACAAGAAAAATAAGACTGGACACACATGACGACCAGCGCACTTTGCATGGATTATACGGGTAAAGAAACTAATTATTCATGTATAACTGACTGTTTAGGAAGGAGTGTGTCATGGGCAGTCTAAACATGGACGAATAAGGGGTTTCATGGATTAGAATCATCATCATTATCATCATCATCAAGTCCTATGCCGGCTGACGTAGGCGTTCATGTCTTTCCAAACATCTCTGTTTTGGTTTTCTGGATTAGCTCCGCTGTTGATATTCCTCCATGCTACTGGCGCAATCTATCCAGCATCATTTCTGCCTCTCTTCCCCTCGATCTTTCCAGTTGTCACGATGTTCTCTAATGCCTCTCTTCTAATCGTATGACCAAAAAAGCTGTTTGCCTCTTTCTTATTGTTGTATATAATGTTCTACTTTCATTAGCCTCTTTCATGCAGTTGTTAGTTACTTTAGCAGTCCAAGGAATTCGCAACATTCGTCTCAGGAACTACATTTCTGTCGATTCAAATCTCTTCTTAATTTGTTCCTTTACAATCGAAGATTCACAGCCATACAGAAAACAGGTTCTATATAGCACTTCAGCACTCTCTTTCTTACATTCAATGATAGTAACTTATTATAATATGTAAATCTAATTATAAAAGCGAAATGGGTTCCTTGATATAAAAGAAACAGAGAAAAGAGATGTGCTTGGTTGTTATAATTTTGTAATTTTTATAATATCCTGCATACAAATATGTTACATATACATCAAGTCGCCTTATATATATAAGAAAGTTTACGAAAGGTGATCACTTCAAACTCCTCTTGTTTTTAGCTAACGACAACAGCGGGGATTCTGGATAGTATAATTGGGGGAAAGAAGACAACTGACTTAGCTGGCAGTGATGACAGAGTAATGTTTAGCGTGTGTAGTCATCTTTCTTTCGCCTATCAGCTGTGTAAGTATTTAATTGAAATTTTTGTTATATAAAATTCCAAAGCCACAGCCATTCTTTCTTGATCGGAGTGGGTTCGCCTGATGACGGAAACACTGGTAATAGGGAAAACTAATCCGCACGCAAAAATCAATCAAGTGCTCTAGAAGTTCTAGCATGTGTATGGACTACACTTGAGTTCAAAGCGGGGAAAACGCCCCAAAACTATTTTTCTGTGCAATGAGCAAGGCCTGCCTCATATTTAGAAAACTTGCCATTGGTTTTCTTGTCCCGACATTCTTACTAGAAGACTGCATGTAGCAATTAATGGCACATACATATTGTCTCTTTTGTGCATTGCATGGTATTTCTTTATATCCTAGTTATTCTAATGACCACCTCCATTGTGTATTCTTTCACCTTCTTGTTAACGTCTTGTCGAATTAAATGTTAAAGTTTATTGATAATATTAGCTTAGCAATTGTGAAATTATTTATGTAGTATGCTATTCTTGTATTTACAGCCTGCAATCCTACATAAATCGTGCAATAAAGTATCTAGTAGAATATGATCCGTTTTGAAATCTCCAAACAGAAAGATAAACAAAGTAAGAGACAATACATTTCAAATACTGGTGAAGACAATGCAATGATACGATGAAACAATGGTAGATGGTCGAAGATGCAGCACAGCAAATATAATTACTAGACAAGGCTGCAACCATTGCAGAGCAAAATACTTAACACTTGCAACTAACAGATCACTTTTCAACAGACTATTCTAACATTATTGTATCAATGGTAGATATGGACAATAAAAAACAAACGAGAAATAAAATGCCTCTGACGAATTCTAAATACAACAATAAGAAACAGAAACAAACACAATGACAACAGGAGGTAAACAGGTACAGCACCGGAGCTAGATTATATTAAAGCAGCAAGTGAGATGGGTTTGCCACATAAATAGATTATCCGTGTCCCACAAAGAGCTACTTGAACACGTCTGAAATATTATAAGAGGTGGCCTCCTGCAAACAACGGAATGAAAGAGTATATGTAGCTATAAATACTACCATGTAAGACGCATACACATCAGTCTTTCACCTCATGCATATTCTTGATCTGTAGCTAACACGCAGGAATAGAGTAAAGGATGAGGAGGAAGAAGGCTAAGAAGAAGAAACAGAAAAAGAAGAAGAAAGAAGAGGGAAATGAAGAAATAGTTGAAGAAAAACATATGATGACACGAAGGAGGAAGAAAAGGAGGAAGGATGAAGAGGATAAGAATGTCACACATTCAGGACATCTCGGTTGTTGACGAGAATTTTCCATTTCGGGATTAAAATCTGTGTTAGCCTCTTATTTGAAACTCCTTTATATAAAGTCTCCAAATGACACAGTCATTCTTTCTTGGTCATCTTTCTCTGTGGAATGATCAGAACGACGTATTTGCAAACCCTGCCAGCGGTTTTTGTGTGAGGGCGTTCTTGTTAAAAGGTCTAATGACTCATATAGACAAAACCATCACAGATCTTACAGTCATCCAACACTTTCTTTGAGTCTCAGTAAAAGAAGTAGCTTCTTAACACGTCGCATCCTGTTATAATAAGTGGTTGGAGACCGATGTAGTCACGAGTTCTTCAATTACAAATGGTATTTCCTTTTATCTGTTTCTGTCTCCGTAAATGAGCTGTAAAGACATTGGCTAGGAACATTCTAGTGAGAGCCTACTATTTAGCGATTAAAGCCGGAAGGAGGTAATCTTTTAAATGACTTCATTAACCTTTACAGTCCTATAAGAGGACACGGGGATCGCGGTAGAGTAGTACCTGGGCACTCGCCTGTCGGCCCTATGGTCATGGATTCGAATCAGAATTGGGGCGACTTTACAAAAAGACTTCAGCTACCGGTTTGACTCAGAGTAAATGGGTATCAGGAAGTGACTTGGGAGTAAAGGCGACCAGTGTGATACTGACCACTGTATCCACCGTGTGCCCATCGGTCTATACAAATCTGGGTGTAATACCATAGTTCCAATACGCCTTAATGCATGTACCTGGGTCCTTTACTAACCAAGACGATAATAGTTAGCCACGAGAATATTCATTTACCAGGGTCGGTCAATAAGTAATGCCTCCTATTTTTTATATTTGTAAATACTTTATCAGCCTGTCTCCCTCGTCTAGGAGTTACACGACTTTCTCCGTAATCCCGTATACTCTCGTGAGTAACGTGACGTTGAGTGAGAATCGTTGCCGCTCTCTCAGCGTCGGTAACTTACGGGGTATGTGAGCCGGTCGCTCAGAAAGCAATGGCAAACTACTGAGCGTAATCTTGCCAAGAAATCAACAATCAGCTGAAAGATGCTGATGTTGACAGCGATGTCCTGTAAAGGATATGCGGAAAAAAAACACTTTATCAGTATGCAATTTATTAATTTAACGGGATTCCCCAAACACGATTCTACACTGTATATCACTACCAACCTGTATCAGTCACAGGTTGCGCAACAGTACGGCTTAAAAATGGCCACCAAACAAGTTCGATTAAAGCAACGCAATATCATAGAATTCTTCAATGCTGAAGGCCAGACCCCGATTCGCATTCACGAACGTTTGAGTATTGTTTATGGAGATTCAACAGTGGATGTTAGGACTGTCTGATGTTGGTTACGTCATTGTGACGAAGCTGAAGTAGGTCAATCCTCACTGGTTGACTGGCTGACCGCCTTGCATCAACACAGCATTCATCGAATTGATTCCACCGTTTTAATAACCCAGATCTTTAATGATATTCCGGGCACTAATGGACAACATAGAACACAATTCATCCAGTGTTACCTGGCAGTCACCACGAATGATATCGTCAACTTGATGAATGTTGCGTGGAGTCAAAGCGGTTGATGGACGGCCAGTCCGCTATGCGTCAGCTAGTGAGGATTGACCTACTTCAGCTTCATCACAATGAAGTACCCAACGTCAGGCAGTGCTAACATCCACTGTTGAATCTCCATAAAAAATGCTCAAATGTTCGTGGATGCGAATCGGGGTCTGGCCTTCAGCATGAGGTATTCTATGATATTACGTTGCTTTAGCGGATCCTTTTGGTGGCCATGTTTAAACCGTTACTGTTGCGCAACCTGTGACTGAAATAGGTTGTTAGTGATACATAGTGCAGAATAGTTGGACCTTCTAAATTCTCTTATATACTTATTCCACCTCTTCATTATAGCATCTTCCTCCAATAATATCTTTCCTGTTTCTTTTTCTTTTATTTTAATCATTCTGTATTTATTCTTATTTCTTTCCCTGTGAGCTTACTGATTTGTCTGTGCATAATTTTTGTATCTTGAATATAATTTAATTCACTTTTCTTGCACTGCTCGTTTAACTAACTTTCTTTTGTCTTCACACAATTAATTTGTATTTCTGTATTTATCTCGCCATATTCTTGTTTATAAATTTTACTCTTTTTTTCTTTTGCCAATCAACTTTAAGATTTCTTCGGTCATTCGTGTATTCTTACCTTTCTATGTGAACATACCATCCACAATATATAATTGATGTATGACAGACGAGTGATTGGAAGGGCCAAATGTAAGACGGACCTTTGTGCCTTATTTGCAACCCTTTGAAAATAAAGATTCTTCGTTCGTTGTCTCTCACTTGCTTTCTTTCTATCCCTGTCCCCCTCTACCTGCCTGTCTCATAACGTCGAAGTTTGAATTGTTTATGTTTGGTGTATGTTTACAACAATCACGTTGCAATGTTTTTTTCTTTTTCAATTTAAAAGTAGCATTCATGATAGATAAGTAGTCTGCGAAAGTGGAGTGGCTGGAAAACTACCTGCTTGCCGAATTGTGACCCTTTGAAAAAAATGTCATTCGATCGTTACTTTCCTTTCTCTCTCTCTCTCTCTCTCTCTCTCTCTCTCTCTCTCTCTCTCTCTCTCTCTCTCTCTCTCTTCTCCCTCTCTCACTTGCTTTCTTTCTGTCTCGTTCACTTGCTTCCCCCTCTCCCCTTCCCACCCACATTTCGTTTCATGGATCCTAACGGTAGAAAAGACTACTAATATTGTGTATATAATAACACCGGAAACAAGATATACGCAATTTAGAAAGAACAGTATGCGAGTGTGAAGGCCTATGTTTCAAGAAAATGTTGTGTTTTACAAATCAGAATCCCAACACTTGTGTAATCACAACTAATAGTTAATTACACGCTGAATGTCTCACTGTTACATGATAAGCCTGGTTTAGATCGTCATCACCATCATTATCTTCCTCTTCTTCTTCTTTATCCTCTTGTTTTCCTCTTTCTTCTTGTCCTCCTTCATTTTCTTGTGCCTGTTCTGAAGCTGGCATCGACAGTCATGACTCTCCAGTCCTCTCTAACATCTGATATTTGGAGAAGTTTGCCAGAGTTTGAATTATATTAGCTTTTCACTTGCAGTCTTCGCAATTGTGACATGTTTCTTTTGATCACAGACGGTGTTACTAGTTTCAACTCACGTCAAAATAATGTCGTATGACATTAGTTTTCATCTCCTATGATACTCATCAGACATAGACATATCGTATACATATATTTTTCATCTCTTCTGATACTCATCAGACACAGACACATCGTATAACAGTAGTTTTTAGCTCCTATGATACTCATCAGACACAGACATACCGTAAAACAATAGTTTTCATCTCCTCTAATACTCATCAGACACAGACTCATTGTATAACACTAGTTTTCATCTCCTCTGATACTCATCAGACACAGACACATTTCCAGAAATAAAATTGTCAGTAAGTACGGAGGTTCTCAACATGAAAACGCGGGCAAAGAATTCGCGTCTAAGACTCCACTGACCTTGGTGCCGGGAATAATGAAAGCCAAAGGCTGGCATGAATAAGATATAAATCCAGGACATTGTGCATTCCAGCGACTGGTGTAAATCTCAGCGGACGCTAGACACACCACGCGACACGTCAATGTTTTTAGGGGGAAAATAACGTGGCCAAGGAAAACAGAAAATGAGTAGATCTTTACTTGCAAGTATGAATAATAGAGCCAACGCAACGACCTGCTAAATCTTCTTTCGCGTTTCCCCGATTTGCTTATGGTTTAAATAATGCACTGCTGTCAGATTGATGATCGTGCGGTGTAGATAAAATGCTGACGTACGCTGTACATGCAAGTTGAGCAGGTAAAGTAGTAAGTATTCAAGGAAATGGCTCCATTATGCGCGTTACGAACATAGGACATTGGAGCCAGACCCATTTTTATAGACCGGTCGGCGTTCGGTGGGGGATGTGGTCTGTATTACACCGGCCGCCTTTACTTCCCGAAACATTTCCTGGTACCCATTTTAAGCTGGGTCCATTTTTGAAAATCCGCTCCGATGACAGTTGAAGCTCTTGATCACCAAGCCGGCAAGCCAGTGCCAAGCCACTACGCTACCTCGGCACCTGTGTAGATAATTGGTTGTTGTCTAATTTATATTCGTGAAGTATGGATATCATGTATTTTTCACATTAACACCGTTGAGGTAATAAATTGACTTATGAATATAAATAAGTTAGTTGCATGTTCTGTACAAGTATACTTATATGTGTATGACAATCAACCCCAGTAGTTTGGCTGTCTGTGATTTACTAGACAATTTTTACGTTCAGTACTTTGTCCTGTCTTTCTGAACTACCAACGCTTATACCATCAGAGTCAACGCAATACAGTCTGCTTACGTCTGCGGTTAATTTCGAACCCTCGACTCACAATGACATGGAATTGTGAAACGGCTTCATTGCTCCCCTTATCCGCAGAGCCGGCTGATGTATGCACAGGGTGTATTTTTAATGACTGTGCGGTGTTTGAAAATATTGCCGGTTTAAGTTTTGTATTTACCTATTATGTTGCATGAACTTTACAGTGGATGAATACAAAACTTGGACCAGCAATATTTTCTGACACTGCACAGTCATTAAAAATACACCCTATACATACTCTGTAGGTAACATTATATTATCCTACACTATTACTGGTGTAGGAATACAACAATGTTAGAAAAGAAATAGTCCATAGCAGGAACCTGCTGTGATTGTGCTCAATATAAGGATCATTACATGTTTGTAGGCCTGAGTGCACACAGGAATAAGTGATCAGTCTTATCCTCCTACAGCGAACGACGAGCACAGGCAGCAAAACCTCGTCTGACTGCGCTCATGCCATAGTCAGCTTCAGACCTAAACGCTATATCCAGGCGCCCTCTAACAAGTCCTACAGCGTGTTCCTGATGTGCATATGTGTGGTCTTTGGTCCATGATATATATTACAGGCATCTCCGATACATTTCTAGAGCAGAAAGTTGATGCTTGCGTCACAATGACTGAAGTAAATGTAGTGAGGAAATCAACACACACAGGGGGGAGCAGAAGAATTTGTCAGCTTTACAGGTAAACATTCTCAAGTGACAGAATGGATGTTGACACTAGGAAGCCTTCGTAAAACACACAGACACACATAGACACATATAGCAACACACACACACACACATACACACACACACACCACAGACAAACACGCACGCATTCTCTCTCTCTCTCTCTCTCTCTCTCTCTCTCTCTCTCTCTCTCTCTCTCTCTCTCTCACCCACTCACACCACCTATGAGGAAACAATACCTCTCACAGTGCCTAGCTGCAGGCAATGGTAAAACGTCTGTACTGCTGTGCTTAACCTCTTTATTTCTTCTGTGTAAGGAACGCGGGATAAGTATATTCTTCATGCCCATGCCACAAATCGAGTGTGGCAGGTCATGACAAGATGGGGGGGGGGAACTGGAGCATGTCGACGAAACAGTAAAATTAAAGGAGAGGAGAGTCTGGGGGAGACCAAGAGAGAAAATTCTGGAAGGTGTGATATCATAGCTTGGAATATTAGTTTCAGAAATAATTGGCAGCACACAAGACACAAGACCGTAGAAAGACATCCACATATCATGGACTACAAAAACAAGAATCGTGAATACTGAATGTATACAGGACAGAAAATGTCGGTCTTATCAGTTGATGGACCATATTTGAAATCCTTGAAATACAATGAGAAATAAATTCACAGGTATACATGGGCACACACAGAAGGTATAGGATTGAAGCTACAGGAAAAACCAGAAAACATAATATTTGAAAGCTGCGCTCGGTGGCTATCTGTTCAATTTGAGGAAGTAGATACCAGAATGCCGTCTCCCTGGCGTTGGTTGTAACGACGTTCTCCGTAATCCCGTATATCCACATGAAGAACGCAACTGCGCGAGAATCGGCAGCGTATCGCGCCTTGTTGGTTACTTACGGGGTATGTGAGCCGGTCGCTCAGAAAGCAATGGCAAACTACTGAGCGTAATATTGCCATGACATTAACAGCAGCTGAAAAATGATAGAGTTGACTGCAATGTCCTGTAAGGGATATGCAAAAAAAAGATATCCGAAAATACATTTTTTTTGTGTTTATTGATTTTGTTTGGGCTCGCTCGCTGGCTTTGAGCTCAAGCGTAGTCCATATACACTATTTATAGTAGTGCTGGGCTGAATTTTGAGTGTGGATTAGCTTTCCCTATTAACAGTGTCCATCGCCATCGGACGAACCAATTCCGACTTCAGAGGTACTTGTAATTTACGTCCCCAAGTCAATGATGATAGGTCAACATTTTAGTCCAATTATCCGGTATAGGAGTTTACCTCGGCATAAGACCACCGGATGTTTAAGAACACGCGTTCTTATCCATTCGGCCATGTGGCTCTCCATCAATTTTCAAAAAGCAATAGCAAACTACTAAGCTTATTTTATATTAAATCACAAACAGCCAATACATGTTGGAATCTTGTAAAGGACAAGCAAATAATTATTTATCCATGTATTGGTGTGTTCTTTTTTCCACAGTACAACTCTACGAGTGGGGGGGGGGGGGAGTAGTGAAATCTAATCATTTATTACAGCAGTCCAGTGTGTTATCCGTCTGCCAAGGAAACACGTCGAAGTAAAACATGCACGGGCAAATTTGCGTTTCAATTATGACGGAATGTGTATGCATTGTTCTTTTCTCAATAAATCGATATCTATGACCGTTTGTCAAATGCTGAACATGTTGAAGGCGTGCTTAATTGAGTGTCACGTCTGCTTCATTCCTTGGCGTGGCACGTTCACATTCACGATTGTTTTCATTGGACTAAAGAAACTCACGCCAAACCAGTTTTCGGTCTTGAATGTTCACCCTTAAAGTAAATAAAACAAGCATTCTGCGGATTCAAATGTTTGTTTGCATAGCTACAGGAAAGTCACCATTGAAATTCATATAAATAGTACAGGTAGGTTAGAGAAATCAGCCTTGTGTGGGAAATACTCGTACAAGTCAAGAGAGACAGGGTAAGAGATAGAAAGATGTGCTTGGAAAGGTTAGACAGGAGGATAACAAATAATAGTATATGCAAACCCAACTTCATTAGCGATTGGAAAGTCATGATCGTCTATATCTGCTTCAACCAAGGACCTGAAGAAACGGAAGAAGATGGTGATGATGATGATAATAATAATGAAAAAGAATAAGAAGATGATGATGATGATGATGGTGATGATGATGATGATGATGATGATGATGATGATGATTATGATGATGATGATGATGAAATATAGAAGGACAAAAGAAATAAACCATTGGAAATGCCAAAATTGCTTCCCTTATAATAACTTGTTTTGTTTT